>OX463783.1:26916021-27516021 GCA_949825025.1 Siphlonurus alternatus | reverse complement strand
CCCTCACAAGACACGTAAGATTATATTACCTGAAGCCAAAATATTATTGTTTCCTCTGCTACAATTTCACGGGTATTCAAGTCACTGATCCTCATATCCTCATGATGTTATTAAAATATTACTTCCCGTTCTACAATATCCGTGCAAAAGTGATTACATACTTGCAATTAGTAAACCACAGTACAGTTATATTCCAGGTGTTAAAATGTGCTACAATTTGCATCGCTTCATTGCACATAAATAACAATATTTTGAACCAGCAAAGTCAATCACATGGCAACTGAGCACATTTTGGTTCATGATAAAATATTTTTAAAATTATATTAATTCATTTTTGCTTATTAATTCTAAATTACAAGTAGGTACCACAGAACTACAGCGATGTCAGGGGTTATTCAAAAGGTAATTTTAATGTCATGAGACCATCTTCTCATGAGTTTTCACAGTTTGATTAGTTTGATAAAAAAAAAATCTGCTGACCCATGGAAATTTTAAAATGTAAGCAGAAAATGTCCCCTGCACATATATGGATCAATGAGAATTAAAGGGGTACCAAAGTGAATACTTTTTTTTATATGTTCGGGCAGCTACGAATTATCCTGATATCCCTGTGGCTCAATATTTTCGTACAATGCCTAGTTATTTTACAATTAATTATTTAGTTTGAAAAGTGAGTTTGATAACCGTTGGTTGATTCAAGTCTATGCGCTTCAGCAGCAGCCGCTGATACGACGAGAATCTCCCGCGAATCGGGGGAACCTCCTCCCGCCCCCTTCTTGTCGTATCACCGGCCGCTGCGGCCGCGGGCATGCTTGAATCAACCAACGGTTTTCAAACTCACTTTTCAAACTAAATAATTAATTGTAAAATAACTAGGCATCGTACGTAAATATTGAGCCACAAGACAAGGATATTAGAATAATTCGTAGCTGCCCGAACATGTAAAAAAAGTATTCACTTTGGTACCCCTTTAAGGGCATTGGGTGTAGCACCGGTAGTTGGCAACACTGACGTATCTTCACCATGTTAATTTTTGATCATTGCTCCTCGGAGTAATTTTTATGCTAGAGCCAAGCTGATTGCTGTAGTATCAAGATAATTAGTAGCCCAAGTGCACAATTTGGCTAAATAAAGCCTGATTTAAGGAAAAGTATTTTTTAGTAATTTTTTAAATTTACATGCATTTTTCTAAAATATAAAAAAAATACTTTTCTTTAAATCAGGCTTTATTTAGCCAAATTGTGCACTTGGGCTACTAATTATCTTGATATTACAGCAATCAGCTTAGCTCTAGCATAAAAATTACTCCGAGGAGCAATGATAAAAAATTAACATGGTGAAGATACGTCAGTGTTGCCAACTACCGGTGCTACACCCAATGCCCTTAAGGCAACGTTAATTTTCGTTAACCTGTGTTATAACTGTTAATACTTTTAACCTTAAACATTTTTATAACAAAATGTAAATTACACAAAAATCTTCAAAAATTGTCTATGTATAAAGACATTTTTTCCTTACACCACTTTTTATAATATAATATATATTATGCATATAATAGAGGGCATATCGTATTAAGGCCAGAATAATGAGCTATATATCTTATAAAAGTTATAAAACTTAAAAACCACGATCAAATGCAGTAATGAGCTATATCTGAGCCTATCTACTGTATGCATCAGGAGCGCGAGTAATCATGAACATTTTGCTTCACTAAAATCCATACAGCATTGCTCTCACCTGGTGCAGCATAGACAACGCATTGTAGCATATATACGATCATCCGTAGTATACAGGTAGCTCAATATTCAAAACGTAGGACCAATAATATGTCAATCAGTTCAACATGCATATTATACTGGACACTTGCATGTATAGAGGACATAAAGGACCAAGAGATGGCTCTGACGTCTGAAAATTTTGCTCTTTGCATAGAGGATACGGCAATACCTATAGCATGGGGAGAATCACAAAAATTATCAAATTTTTAGGAATGAAAACACTTACGAAGTTGAAATATTTTTTTTATATTAGTCCGAAAGTATTTGACAACTAATTATGGTGTTGTTATTTCTGTAAAATTATGCTGTGACTGCTGATAGAGCATTTACATGATTTTGCAATGTTAATCATATACAGCAATCCTCGCCAGACGCACGTAGTTCCAGCAGTTACCACTAGGTTCGCACTAACTTTATGATGCCAATTCTTTTGGACACCACGAACTTTACTCCTGCTTTGTTTGTAGGCGAGGTGAACCAAAACTCTTTTGATATTGATGTGGTGCCCTTCTCACCTCACTCAAAATTGAAAATCTTCCGGTCTTTGCCACTTGGAGCTACAGTTCTAGCAAGTTCGTGATGGCCCAAGATGTATGTAATATTGTAGGACATATGACATAACAATACATGACGTAAGAAAAATATCCCTAAAACAATTGGACTAAAAAATATAGAGAGGACATGACATTTCGTACGTCACTAAAGACAGACACGTGATTGGTTACAGCTGATCAATGACGTCATTATAAGCCAATCATAGTGTCGGATTGTGGGTGAACTTTAAAACACATTTTATTTTTTAAAAGGAAGCCATATCAAAACTAGACCGTCATAATATAATTTACTTATATAACATTTGAATGTCGATAGAGTTCACTAGCCTACTGTTTTATAGTGAAAATAGACTTTATGGATCATAGTCATGTAATACCGGTGTTTGAGTGAGGCTTCATGTATAGGAAATGCCTTAGCCCTACCTTGTTAAAAAAACTAGTGTCATTTTATTTTGGTTTAGAATAGAAAAATGGTCTTTATGTTACTATCAAATTAAACAATTCGCCCTGAAATGTTACTTAAGTGTTATTTTAGTACATTTTTATGTAGATATATCACCCTTATGTGATTTCTAACATATATTAGGTGCAAAGTCACTAATTAACACGTATTACAATAAGGAAAAAAATAAGTGACAAGAAAGGTCAAATTTTAATATAATTCTATAGTAACATGGTCTTTGTGTTCTTATATACAAGACCTTGAGATTTTGCAAGGAAACGCTGTAGGCTGAAATGTCGTCTAGTTTTTGTGGCTTGAATGAGAAAATCGAGTTGAGAGAAGGCGAATGTTATACGAAGAAATATACAAAGATAAAGGTGCGACCGAAATATTCTTTATTCTTGCAAAAAATAAATATATAATATGAAATTAACAAACAGGCTTCATAGAATAAGTGCATGTCATTGCATTTTAGTAATATCAGAGAGTATATTAATTAATATATACAGTATATATCTAAATATGGAGTAAAAATATGTTATAATAATATGATTACTGTATACAAGTAATGAAATATGACCGTATAATATGCAAAATTTACGAAAGAAATTTTCAACTATTTTTCTGGGGGCACAAATCAGTATATTTTGTATCAAAATGTCTAGTGCATAAATTGATTGCTTATAATAAATTAGGAAATGAGGCAGTTATAAAGTTGATGGTGTCCCAAAGTGCACAGAACATAAGACGTATAAATATTGATTGTAATAATGTATAGAAAATGATAGAACATATATATTATAGAATATCTATTTTATTAAAGAATTTGAAAGAAATTAATAAAATATCTGAAATAATTTCAACAAAATATTAACAAAAAATATTGTAAATATTGTTTATTTTATTTATTTATTATTATTATTTTTTTTTTCTGTGTTGATTTCTTTTTATTATCTGTGTTTTTTTACATGATCAACATTGCATGTCTTTTACAACCATGCAGTTGTTTGAAATTAAATAAATATACTAATATAAGTAATATAATATGGAGAGATTTTTTTAATTGATAACTCAAAATAGAGCTAGATAAACATTATATATATATTCGAGTCACATAATGTTGACGAATTATGGAGAGCTAAATTATTTCAGCAAACATTGAACCCGCGTGCAGAACAAAATTAAAATAGATAGGTCGATAATTTTAAAGAAACACATAAGGAAACTAGAACATTTTAGGCGACGCTAATTTTTTATATAATCGGAAATCAATTAAAAAGTAAAAAATCAACATCCTCGAGGGCGAGATAATTAATTTCCTGCTCACTAAAAACTCGTCGATCTAATTTTGTTATCACCTACATTAGGAAACAAGCTGTGAGGTTTAACAACAACAAAGCACCGTATATTGAAAACTAGAAGATTCACTTACAAGCAGCCAGTGTGCAAATGAAACCATGTGCAGGTGTATGAAATTGAATACACGCAATTTATACAAAATTTATTTCGAAAATTAAAAAGAAGTTTAATTTTATAATTTTAAGGAACGTATTTTTATGGAAGATGAAACTATACTAAATCTTTTAGCTTTTATGTAAATTTAGAAATTAACTTATCTTTGTGCTTATTATGAACATAAAAAGTTATAATAATTAACTGATTTCCCATCTCTGTTAAAGGATATAAATAGAAATATAAATTAATATCATATTATAATTTATTTTCTACAATTATTCGGCAAAAAACAATCAGGATATTTATACATGCAGGCATAATACATCATATATAATTATTTCGCACGAGGGACGAGGTACAGAAAGTTTCAAGGCAACACTGTCACAAATGATGCGCATATATAACATATTAATGGATAAGTTATAGGATTATATAGAGTACCTAAAATAAGTTACTCTAAATACGTTTTTTTTTTTTTTTTTTAATAATGCCCATATTATGCACCTCATATTCGGACAGGATATACCTCCACGAGAAATTGTCATATAAAAATGTTGAAATTATAATACATCAGAGACTAAAAGATTTTCAGAGTTTCGCGAAGTTTGAGAGGGTACCGCTAGTGTCACTGTCACGTATAAACAATACCAGAGATCTTACAATATAAACTCTTTGACAAGACATACGCTACATTAGCGACACCATTCACGCTCAGAAACTCTAAAATATTTGGTTAAATTTTTAGCCATATGACATGTGGAGATCTCTGATAATAAATATATACTGATGGTCATCTTTATTCGCTTATCATTCATGTGAATAATTCTGTGTGCGTGTGTGTCAAGTAAGACATTATTTATATGTGCATATCGTGAGACCCCGAGGAATCATGTTATAAATATGAATGTCAATTTGGAACCACCGCAGTTTTGGTACACACATAAAGTGTTACATTCTCCCTAAGGTGAATTTCGTATTCCCCAAGCGCCATTCTGCCCGGTGTTCCCATCAAGGTATAGTGATATACAGCTAGATTGTCACTGTGGGCCTTTGTTAGCACAACATCCTAGCTAATGTGCGCGTGAGACCGCATAAATTAATGTGAGTGGTATGTAGACACGTGGGCACAGACGGAAATGTCCATACTGTGAATTTAGCCCTTTTCTAACTTGTTAAAGTAAGAGGCAGGTTTTAGGTCAAAATCAGGCCTAAACTAAAATTCATATCAAAGATATTTATAATAAAATACACTCCATCTGTAATGCACCTGAAACAGGTTAGTATATAGTTGGATGGATTTTCAACAAAAACCATTTTTCCCACCCAGGGGTAAATCATTGCGCTTTTCCACCATGTGGTTCTCCTTGGCTTTGGACCATTGCACTTCCGGTTCATTGACAAAAAAAAAAAAAAAGGCTGTAGCGTCCATCCTGGCTGAGGTTTCCACGTTTCCCTCAGTCGCAGGCAGATGCCGGGATGGATTGCAAGGCCGTGGCCACCCCTGTTCCGAAAGAGCCCGCGAAACACTCAAGTTAGGGTTTCGGAAGGTTCGGGGTTTCAAAGTAGTATGTAATTAGTAAGTAGAAGTACCCTGTTAGGGTTTGATTAAAATAATTAATTAACTATATAAGCCCAGTGCATCAACGAACGATGTTATTCTCACATATGCAGCTAGGTAAGTCTGACAATGATAACACTAATTGTGGTCAGGTAAACATTGTGGCAAGTGCAACGTACTGAAAGTCACTATCAGATGGTATTATTGTGATAACAGAGCTAACAATCCTCGAATTATCAAAATGTTACTTTTTGATTTAATTATCATGGGAACATTTTAAAGAGGAAAACGAAAATTGATAGCATCTCTGCTTATTGTTAGTAAGATTTGAGTATGATTTATTAATTTTGAAATTACTTTTCCTTTTGTTGTTTGAGTACAGTTGTATCGAAAGATATTGCAACCACATGCAACGTTCATGTGGGATGTGAACTTCTAACTCCGCACCCTTTTACTCCCTTTACAAATTTCTGATAAACGTTGGTTGGCGCATTCCAAAACACAATATATATTGCATCCCCTACTTGCGCTCTATCTTCCATTCCCTAAAAAAATACTGATAAGGGTTACTTGCATCCCTTAAAGTTTGTCATCTCTATTTTATACCCTAAAAGTTAGCTGAAAAAACAAATAATTATAGGGTACATCGTATACAATACATACGATCTTTCTAATTCATTAGCTGACACATTGAAGGAGATGAAACGAGGGCCCCTAAAGTAGACTTGAAATTTAATGGAACGCTACCAAAGTCAAAGTCATGCAACTTTTTTTTTTATTGCAGAAATGAATAGAGAGGGTACCAAATTATGCTACTCCGAATTTTTTCAGATTTTTTTGAAATCCAGGACTATTTTTAAATAATTATTGAAAGTGCGGCCACGCCCCCTGGAGGCGTCAATAAGTGTCTAGACCCTATCCTAAAGATATCAGGGGTGCCAACTCAATTTACAGAACTTTCAATAATTATATCAATAAAAATGCGAGCAAATTTAAATGAAATTAATCTCCACTATTTCTGCAATTTTCCTTGCCTACGTTCGAACTCACAATCAATCAACTACCCAATGTAAACAACATGCAAATAACAACATTTCTCACAATTTAACCTCCCGTTCCATCCTACACAATAATTTCTTCACACCTTGCTTACTGGCGCCTGGTTAAAGTAAACTATATATTATAACATACTACTCATAATCATATATTAAACTATACAATATTGAACCTTATGTGTATAATAAGTTATAATAATCTGCTTAAGTATTTTATGTCGCTTTTATCCTCCGTCTATGACTGAGTGCTTTCTATAAGCTGTTGCATTATAAAAATAATAATAACAGAAATGCATTAGCATAACTCCAGTATATGTAGGCCGGGTGATTATTTTACTCTGTCAAGATATTATAAAGACGAGGACCAAATACCGGACCTTATATATGACGCTTGTGGGTCATACTGAATGCACACAATTTGTCATTTTTTCCCCCTACTTATTTACTTTCATGTTTAGAGAAATATAAAAATGTTCTACATGCATAGATTAAAGATATTCATATAACGTGTAATAAAAAAGTATTACTCTATGTTATTAATTAACACAGAAAATATGAGATTGACATTTTCCATCAATCTGTGCAAGAATTTACATGATTTTTTTTTTTTTTATTATTATTGCAGAAATGAATAGAGGACACCAAATTATGCTACTCTGAATTTTTTCAGATTTTTTTTAGACCCGGAACTATTTTTAAAAAATTATTGAAAGTTCTGTAAGTTACGTTGGCACCCCTAAATCGTTAATAAAAAGGATAGGACCGAGACGCCTATTGACTCGTCCAAGGGGCGTGGTCGCACTTTCAATAATTATTTAAAAATTGTTCTGGATTTCCAAAAAATCTGAAAAAATTCAGAGCAGCATAGTTTGGTACCCTCTATTCATTTCTGTAATAAAAATTTTTCATCATGTAGATTGTCCATTGTCAATTTATTTAAGAATTTTTATATATATACACCGGTTTGAGGGGAAAGATGCTCTGAGGTCATATTCATGCAATGTATTTCCCTATGCTTGCTTGTTAAATTTATGCATGACTATGACGTCACAGTATTTTGCAGCACGATTTTAAAGGTGTTAGACCGTGAAAAAATCTGTAAAAAAATATTGATAATAAATAACACCAAAAACTCTATAATATAAAAAATACATGAAGGTTATTCATTCATATCCATAATATAACGTTACGCATATTAAATTATTTTATATACCTTGATAATATTTGGTCACTTGTTAAACACAACAATAAGATTTTACAACACATCTTTACCCTTGTTACTATCATTGTTGCAATAAAAAGTGAAATTTGTAGACAAACATTACCGATTTATTCTCTCTTAGTATTAGCGTGTCAATTAAGTTTAGTCACGGCCGTTTATCCGTGCTGTGATTGGCTAATATTTGTGTGACAATACCACAAACTAGGCGAGTAGAATCAGAGACAAAGACAAACGTGGGAGGTACGACCGGACACGCTAAATTTTATAGATAATAGATGTTATGTTATGAATGATATTCATGCTGTAATATAACATAGAGAAATCAATAAAGAAAAATACATAGTGGGGGACATTCACAAAGCACTTTAACCCCCACTTTAGCCCCGATTTTTAACCCTGGTGCTAAACATGGTACTAAACCAGGGGCTAACCATGTTAAGCTCATAGTAGCACCATATGTTTAGCACCAGGGTTAAAAATCGGGGCTAAATTGGGGGTTAAAGTGCTTTGTGAATGTCCCCCAATGTTTCCTAAATTCTTTTTATTATACAGCTTAAACGGATTTAAAAATTACATAACAGCTTCAGATGTACCAAGTGTGTAATGTATATAATAACAATTAAATTAAAAGAATAGGAAATAAAAATATAGGTGTGATTCAACTTTCACAACTTTTCAATAACTATATACGTTTTAGGGCCGTTGATTTAAAATTACACCATGAATAATATAATAAATTGATTAACTATAATATAAACAAAGATTTAATTCTTTGGTATAAATAAACGTACGTGGATAGTGAGAAACTGGACAACTTTTCCTCCATGAATAATGTCTAATGATTTTATAAATATTGGACAATAATGAATAGACTGTTATAACAGTATAATATAATCATTACAATCACAAGAAAAAAAATAATAATTATAAATCACTCTGTCCATCTTCAGAAAATTTTCAGCTAATTGCGTAAATACCAGTGAAAACGTGCACTTGTGGAAGATTATAGTTTGATGCTGCAGTTCTAAAAATCAATAAGAGATGCAGATTTGCGATTTTGGGTGAGGTGAGAAGAACACAAATCCCAATGTACAAAAGTTAAAACTTTACCACAATTTCATACATAAACTGCGTGACAAAAATGCTCACAAGCAGATAAGAGGTAACGTTCTATTATATACTGTCCTAAGATAGAGAGCTCCATGCATTGAATTCAGTGGTGCATGCAAATTAATTAATTATAATATTAAATATTATTAGATTTGGAGTAAATACGCTGTTCTGAAGACTCATATAATATTCTTTTTATCAATATTCGGTATAATAATTTTAAATGTTTAATAATACATACAAAATTATATTGCAAATTAAGTACAATTATATAATTATGTCAGTGTTCCGGCTCACTTGCACACCTCTGTGTGTCAAATAATCAATCAATAAAACTAAACAGCACATCAAGGTTTTTACACAATGCTCGAATGAATACACTTTTTTATAAATGACGACATTCTTTCATAAGGATATTTAAATACGTTGATAAATTAACGTATTATAATAAATGACCAAATTATAGAAATCAATGTTTATACTGGTTGTCATATTCCACTTATTAAGTATGTTCGAATTAAGTTCATCATGCAGAAAGGTTCTTCGTCTAGCAATGACCTTACACACACGGCGAAAACCTAATCATTACATATATTATGAGTATGACAAGCCATGATGCAGTATATAATGTGCACTTGAATCGAAACATAAAACATCATTCAACAATTTTAATGAACGCTTAGCTTAGTCAAGCTGCTTAGCTTAGTCAAGCTTTTTTTTTTTTAATCAAACCCATTGAAACCACTTACGAAACCCTAACTTGAGCGTTTCGCGGGCTCTTCTTCCGAAACAGGGGCGGCCACGGCCTTGCAATCCATCCCGGTATTTGTCTACGACTGAGGGAAACGTGGAAATCTCAGTCAGGATGGACATTGGAAACTATAGCTTTTGTCAATGAACAGGAAGTGCAATGGTCTAAAGCCAGAGGAACTATGACATACTGGAGCAAATTTCCCACCATTTAATATAATCAAATCCTCGTCATCTCATTTTGGTTTACTAGTTAATATTAACATTGATTCAAATTTCAAATATAATTATAGCCTTGAGATACTGTGGAGATACGGTATTTTATTGTTGTGCTGTAAATCTAGTATTACACTATATTTTGTGTGCCACCTGTTTTTGTTCTACAGCATTATATATATTGTATACCATATTGTATTAGAATCTTAGGGTAAACTATTTTTTCATGCATTTTTTTTCCCATGTAATTATATATATCTCATGTTCTATTCTTCTAAAAATCTCAACAAAAATTTATGCATATACTACGGCTAAAGAGGGATTGAATTCCCTGAATAGCCTCAGCCCTTGTGGCTGAATGTACAATGAATAAATAAATAAATAGTATTAAATTATAAAGTCCAAAATGTAATTTTTAATTTAACAAGTCATTTTTTAAGGGGGGTCTCAAACCATGAACTTTCAATTTCAAGGTCTCGCTTTCAATTGGATCAGAATTGTTGTCTTTCTCAACAGTATTTTACAATGATTGATTGGTTGATATTTTGGGGGATACATTTTGGTCATGTATGCCTCCATAAGATTATATAAGTATATTCCATAGTTAAAAACTTTATCATATATTTTATAATTAGATTTAAAATTACATTAAATTTGGGCTTAAATTTCATTCATAAATGAAACTTATTAGTTTCTTATAAATTTTGTCCACAATAGAGCATGCACTATAGCTTAATATATACAATAGTTTGCATATATGAATGTGTCATGTAGCACCTTTATCATAATGTCGCAAGAACAATCAATTAGTTACCTTCCCGCCATGATATAAACAAGCAAATGACATTCCATTCTTTATTATTTTTATAATAATGACATAATCCTAAGTTAAAGTATTATAAACTCGACCTTATGAAGTTTGTCAAGGCGTGGTGGTGGTTCCATTTAGCCCGCAGTTGTATTATATAAAGGCTTGGCCTGAGCGGATAAAATTCACTTTCACTTGAGATTCTCCACCATACTTCGTTAACTGCAAGGTCGCAGGTCATTAAGGTTTATTTTTGTATAATTTAACATGGAAAATTGAACGGAGAGGTGTTGTTTTTTTTTGTATGTAGTGGAGATATTTAAATGTGGGAGTATAAGGAGTGAAGGTTAACAATATAACCGGACTGATGTTAATATAGCTTATACTTCGGAATGCAATGCTCTTAACTGCAATATAACCGGACTGATGTTAATATTGCTATCTCAGAATGCAATGCTCTTAACTGCAATATAACCGGACTGATGTTAATATAGCTTATACTTCGGAATGCAATGCTCTTAACTGCAATATAACCGGACTGATGTTAATATAGCTTATACTTTGGAATGCAATGCTCTTAACTGCAATATAACCGGACTGATGTTAATATAGTTTATACTTCGGAATGCAATGCTCTTAACTGCAATATAACCGGACTGATGTTAATATTGCTATCTGAGAATGCAATGATCTTAACTGCAATATAACCGGACTGATGTTAATATTGCTATCTCAGAATGCAATGGTCACATGAAAATAAAGTAATATTATAGTCAGGACCAAAGTCCCATATAAGGACAAAATTTGAGCCCAATATATATATGCTACTTCATTTCGGTTCATATTATAGTGTTTTAGGACCAAAATGGGAAACTTTTTACTCATTTTAGGCAATACTTGTAGTTTATACTCAAGAAAAACAATAAAGCTTGTCCATTATCTTTTGGTTAAATATAATAATAAAAACCATCCTTTGGTTCTATTATTTTAATATAAATTTGGCTAGCTTGAATTATTTTTTAGTACAAGTTGTGTACGAATAATAAACATTTAAAATTTACATATGAATTATGATGAATGTATTTACTATATTTACAAGAACAATCAAGTAAGAAAAAATACAATAATATAAAACTAATTGATCGATTAACACCTTATATTGAATGTATTAACAATTTAAATATTTATCAATGTATAATATATGCACAAAATATATATATTTATATGTATTTAGTGCCTTCGGTTCTGTAACTGTTGCTAAATAAATAACAAAATTTATTTAAATTTAAAATTTTTAAATTTTAACAAACAGTTTCCTATATATATACTTTAAAAAGAGAGCTTTTATTATATTTTTAATATCATTATATACCATGTACTTCCATTATACCCACCTGAAAATGTATTTTTAATACAACGCTATAACAGCAATATTTAAATCAATATTGAAATTAATATTTTAAGAAATATAACAATAAGATCTGGCACCCATAATAAGTAATCAGAAGTAATCACCAAAACGTTAGGAAGGCGTTTGAAGGACGTACAAAGGCTTGATGTTTATAGGCTTGATTTTGTGTACAAGATCCTTATATAAAAGTATGTAAATAATTCTTTGTACAATGCTCTCCATAGCAACTCCGGTTACACATACATAAATATGATCTAACAAATTCTCTCAGAGATCGACTTGCAGCGAGATCTTTGCCCTCTTGTGAGTAGAGACTTGAATGACCGCAAGGACGAAGGACGAACGTGCGAGGAATACAAACCAGGAGGTAACGTCATTGAGCCAGGAGTAGCTGGTAAAACCTCGCCTGATCCGGGAAAATTAGAAGTAAATACCTTTGATAATAGCAGGCTTGGTCAGAATAATCACTGCTTAAAAATTTTGAAACACGAGAAGGAGATGACTGTATAATGGACAACATCATTGAATTTCTTTGGCTATAAAGGACTTTGTGTTAAGTATTATCAATATTTTTTAACCCTTCAACATCTTTAAAATCCTGCTGCAAAATGCTGTGACGTCATAGTCATGCAAATATTAACACACAAGCATAGGGAAAAATGTTGCATGACTATGACGTCACAGTCTTCCCTCTCTATTTTGAGTGTGTTAATAAATGGTTCAAGAAAATCTGGAAAACATCTACTTGTGATGTCCTCTATATCCAAATATATGCAATAAAAAAATATCATTTTCTCTATTTTCTGATTCAAACAAGTTAATTTTCATTACAAAAATTTTATCGTCCATCGTCTGTAATAATGAGCCATATTTGCCTACCAAAATTCACGTGCATGCAGAAATGAGCTTTAATAATTTACTTTTAACCTTATCACCTATTAATATAGCAGCTCAATATTGCATAATATATGAATTTTGGTAGACCGCTCATTATATTCCAGACGAGGGACAATATACTTGCAAAATGATTGTGTCAAAATTAAAGCAAAACAAGAATCTTTAGCTGGAGGAAAAAAAAAAAAAAAAAAACGTTTTCTTTCCTCTTCTTGAGCATAAAATGTTAGAAAATATTGTCTCCATTTCATCCTCACTTTGAGCGAAGAGGAAATAAGATGTCTTTTAGATGTAAAAAGATTAGGTTTAGACGTGTAAAGGATGTGTTGAAGACGTAATTTTCAACAAGGGATAATACACAAATTCGGTCTACCTTGGCTGGCGAACTTACACTGAATCATTACCTTGATGAAAGCATACTCTTGTCCAGTACTGTACCGTTTTATTAGCACGTGGGCGGAACATGCACGGACATTCTCCATCTGACGTAAGGCCTACAATCCAGTCTCGTAACCTTGCAATCTGGCACAAAGAGATAACAAAACTGCCCCTGGCCATATTAGCCAACTCGACCGCTCCTTGCATACTTATTCATAACGTCTAAGATGCTGTAATAAAGGGAGGAGAAATGGACCTTATGGTCATTTGATCTTAACTGACCGCTCCTTTGTGGACACAATAAGGTCGATAAAGCTATGTAAATATCAGGAAAATGGTCCATCATGTAAGTAATGACATCAGAAGGTGAAAAATCTCGTGGTGTTAGTGGAGATTATACGATCTGAGAGTGCATGTATGAATATATTTAGACTTGTATTATGCAGATGTGCATTAAGTACGGGGGAAACCATAAAAACAGAGTGCAAGAGTATATTATGCATTCCAATTAAATAATCAAAAGCCTGGTTATTTTTTTTTGCTACTTTTTTGTCGAGTATTTTTTTTTTTTTTTTTTAATTATATATTTTTTATGCACTGCAGTATTTTGTTCATAACTGAACCCCATTATAAGGTCTAAAAGCCATGCAGGGCATGAGGGCAGCCATAACTTGTAGCAATCCATATCAAGCATTTGCTTAGTTGTAGCTGAAGGAACTATGGAAATCTTAGTCAGAATGGTCAACAATTGATAAAACTAAAATATAATACCATAAATCACCACATACATGATTATTCTTTATTGTATAATTATTATATACTTTCAGATGTACTTTACGATCGAGTGGTTGTTATTATTTATTTTTATAGCACTTTTTGAAAGAATCCTCTGGAATCGAGCTTATTACCATCCAAATATGAGTTCAATGTATAAACCATTGCAGTGCGCCAAATTTCCAATTATTCATAATTTCTGAAATGTGATGGTTGGTTGGTTGGTATTTCGGGGCAATGGACAACATACATGAAAAAATTTTATTGCAGAAATGAATAGATGGTACCAAATTATGCTACTCTGAATTTTTTCAGATTTTTTTGAAACCCGGAACTATTTTTAAATAATTAATTGAAAGTCCTGTGATTTCAGTTGGCACCCCTGCAGCCTTAATAAAAAGGATAGAGACTGGACGCCTATTGACGCCTCCAGGGGGCGTGGCCGCACTTTCAATAATTATTTAAAAATAGTTCTGGGTCTCAAAAAAATCTGAAAGAATTCAGAGTAGCATAATTTGGTACCCTCTATTCATTTCTGAAATAAATTTTTTTCATGTATGTTGTCCATTGACACATTTTGATCATATGAGCCCCCTTTTGAAATGTGATAATCTGCAACAACTTCACTTACAGTATATTTTTTTACTAACATTTTTTTTTTTTTTTTTTTTTTTTTTTAATTTTAAGTTTCAGCATTTTGATCATGGCTGTTTCAGTCAATTCCAATACTAATAGTTTTTATTGTTAGAGGGATAAAGCAGGGAAGGAGGGGGACTTAAGACTCCCTAATATTTTTAACCCCAAACTTATACAATAAGAAAAACGCATTTGTTGCATTAAAGTGACACAAAAAAACTAACAAGCTTATACAAAACATAAGTCTATAACACCCCCTGACCTAATTCAAATCTACAAATCAATAAAATATTATTTATTTCAAACCAATTTATCATTACGTTATAAATCTTTAAATTTAAGACTAAAATTAGGACATTAAAAGACTAACAAGGTCTGGTCACGATTATTATATTGGCATGGTCACTTTGGTCGTTTAATAACAATCTTTCATTATTACAATACATCATATTGATTTAAAATATAGTTACATAACATTGACTATACATAAGGTCGATTTTTTAATAATAAATGGTTGATTTTACGATAAAAAGATGCGATCACGATACAGAAGTGGTTACTTTCTAAATAATGAACCAGTTTTTAAGTCGTGCTTTGTAATTACTTCATTCCGTAATCACCCACGCAACAAACAGGATTACCAATGGTACACAGATACTCCTAGGTCGTGAGTTTAAACTTCCATTGTATTCAGCATGCAGTAGAACCATCAACTCATTTAGATCATTGTGAGAACTAGGTTCAATCATCAATTATGAATGGGGAAGTTGAAAAGTGATTTATGGCATTTTAACATTTACAGAATATTCTAACTAAGGTTTCCATGTTTTCTTTAGTTAAATTAGGCAAATGCTGGGATTTATAACTTAAAATTCACGAGGTGGTTGATGATGGCATTGCTACCTACCAAAATTTTTACATTTCTTGAGCGAAATTAGGCAAATTACTGTCTACTAACCATTCTGATTAAGGTTCCCACGTTTTCTGAGTAAAAATAGGCAAATTACTGTCTACTGACCATTCTGATTTAAGTTTCCACGTTTCCTGAGTAAAAACAGACAAATTACTATCTACTGACCATTCTGATTTAAGTTTCCACGTTTCCTGAGTAAAAACAGGCAAATTACTATCTACTGACCATTCTGATTGAGGTTTTCACGTTTCCTGAGTAAAAATAGGCTAATTACTATTTGATTTGATTGAGGTTTCCAAATTTTCTCATTAAAATTAGGCAAATTCTGGGATCATGTATACTTAAGATTTACAAGTGATTATGGTATATATTAGTAAACTATCTACCGACCATTCTGACTAAGGTTTCCACGTTTCCTCATCAGTTATATGCTGAGATGGATAACTTGGCCGTTGTCACGCAATTAAACCCCTCAGATTGATTATCCTCTTTCAACCGTTGTTTGTTTTATTGTTACGATTTCTATAAATAAAGAGGGTATATTAAGATTCAGTATACGGATCTTGCGGTATATTATATGAAATAATTATTTTCTTAAAATAGCTTCAACAATAAAAATACTCAAGACAACGCCCTCTTCTGGTAGGGGTAAGATTCTTGCTGTACAGAGGTGTACGTAGAATAGTGACATAGCAGCTTACCAATGTAGAGCACACTGCATGGTATAAGCGCTTCTAATTTGTGTATGATAGATCGTGAGCGCCGCCCTTGGCTAGCAGCCAACTTTACATACAATCCGGACTTGATAATTCACCATATTGCATCAAGTTACAATAAATATTACTTCAAATATACTACAACAAATCGTACGTGTATATAGTATGGTTCAACCGTACAGACACATATAGATTTCAATGATATTATAAGGGGCATTCACAAAGTCTTAAGGCCACATTTAAGCCTCGATAATTTAAAGCTTGATTTTATTAGACGTGTTTTTTAGACCCAAAATTTCTGGTCTTAAATTATTTAGCCTTAATTGTGGCCTTAAGGCTTTGTGAATGCCCCTTTATAAGGCTAAAAATTTGCTAAAATGCTACCTATATTTTCAAAGTGATTTTAATTTTTCCCTGATATGTTATCTGAATTAATTTAAGGTTGTAAGCAACTTTAATTAAATTACAATACTTCAAATTATTTCTAGACTTGATACAGTAAAGGTTCTTGATTTTGTGAATTTTGCCTCATTGGTAATGTATTATATTTTAGCATTTACAAAGTATGACTGAGGGAACTATGGAAATTGTCTAAGGCATGCAAAATATTCACTTATTCCATTTTTTCCGATTAGGTTTATATTCTGCAACTGATTGACTCATATGTACTCGGTAATTGACAAACCTGCATGACATTTGTACTGTAAATTTTGATAGAAAACCTTGAGTTACGTATTGTCAATATTTTTTAATAATATAAATTGGACTGTAAAACGCTGTGACGTCATAGTCATGCAAATATTTAACACGCAAGCATGGAGAAAGACGTTATTTGACGTCATATCATCTTTCCCCTCGATTTTGATTAAAAAAAAATGACAAAAATTGACAAAACATAACTTTAGGTACTCTATCCAAATATGCAGTACATGAAATTTCATGCATTCAATCAAATCTCCTCCTCTCATTGCATATATTAGTAACCGACTTAAACGATAACTACATAAACGGAATCTGGAATAAGTGCCAGGAATCGAACTCACGACTATATCACGTTATTAATTATAACAGTGCTCTACAATAAATGTTCTTAAGTTCATATCTTTTAATTAACAATATCAATTAATTATTCAGGTATGTCATGCAGCTATATGCTTTTAAAAACGCACGACTATTTATATGCAGTTATTTGTAGGACAAAATGAACAGGAATCGAACGATGAATCATGGGTAGCCAGAGGCACTAACAGTTCATGCAGTCTGTATAATTATTTAATTAACAACTCATTATTTACACCCACGCAAATATCAATAGATAGATGCAGCCGTTAGGCTTGGCAGAGCCTACAAAATATTATTGGGATTATTAGGTTAAAAAATAAACGCCCGACTCATTATGGTAATAAAATAAGAATCCTTTGACGAGGAAATTCTGTAGTTCGATAGTTCTGTGAAAAATATTTAATTTTACAGCAAATTTTCTCATATACGAATTTCTCTCAAAATATAATGTCTATGTTTGTCAGAGAATTTTCATTCGATAAAATACTTCTGGTCTGACCTATGCTCTATTTGGCGAGATAAAAACTTCAATAAACTTTTTGTAATGTATAACCATATAATTTAATTATGTGTTATAATGTTGACAAGGGACGGCCGGAATACTATGCCAATGGAGTATTGTCCTCAATTTTTTTTATTGCAGAAATGGATAGAGGGTGAAAAGTTATGCTACCCTGACTTTTTTTAGATTTTTTAGAGCCCGGGAAGTATTTTTAAAAAATTATTGAAAGTCCTATTTGTGACGTCACGCGGCGGCAAGTCCTATCTTTTTCTTAAGGAGCGGCGTCTCGTGACGTCACAAAAAGAACTTTCAATAATTCTTTAAAAATAGTTTCCGGGCTCTAAAAAATCTGAAAAAAATCAGGGTAGCATAACTTTGCACGCTCTATCCATTTCTGCAATAAAAAAAATTGAGGACAATACTCCATTATCGAATATTCTTCTTTTTCAGTAAAATAACAACTAAAAATGCAAAATTCAGGACTTGAATGACGATTTTTTGGGGCAATCTAGTCATTAATTAAAGGTCTTCTGATAATGAATCGAGAGAGCTTATTTTCCTCTAAAAAATTTCTGTAATATATTGCCAAAAAACAATTTCGAGTTTTTTTTTTTTTTTTTTTGATGGGACGGTGGGATCACCGCAAAATCAGCTGACTTGAAGCCTCCATATCACAGAATTAGGACATATTTAATTTTCTGATAATACTAATTTATATGCCTCTCAATTCAGAAGTTTTAGCTTAATAGGTTAATAAAATTATTTATTTATTTTGTTTATTTATTGTTTCAACATATGTAATTTGCTTTGTATTTTTACTAAATACATTTATTACTGAGAAAAATGTTCATTCGAGCACGTAAAAGCAGAAAAAGATCGCGTGTACTATTTTTACTGCCACAATAAATTAGATATTTCATCACGTTTTTTTTTAACATTGTGACGTCACGTTGAAGTGAGGTGGACCCAAGTTTACTTGATCTAATGGACTAATGCTCACAGCGATATTGTGAGGCGCACGCTTGATGATAATAATGCTACCTTCTCCCATCACGCATCCAAAACATGTTTATAGAGAGGAAAAAAAAAAAAACTGTGGAGGTTTGGAATTTTAAATTCTTCAGTTATTACGAATGCTAATATCTTTTAGGATGAAAAAAAAAAAAATACATCGACCTATTATTTGCTTTTTACATTATATAAAAAGGTATAGACATATAAAATAGATGACTTGAATTTTAAGTGAAGCAATTTAGCAATGGTATGATACGTGATACAGGTTCTTTTATATAGGGATTTAACTTTCGGTAGAACTATTTAAGCATGATTCAAAAGAGACAATTATCCATGCAGTGGCAGTAATCACGGTTAAGCTTGATATAGGCTGATGCTAATCGCGGTTCAACCCTGGGTATTTTTCTTTTTTAATTAAAAAAAAAAAAAATAGCTTTGCTCTGGTATCAAAATTATACCGACAAAAAACGTATACCAAAACGCGTGCAAAATGTCAACGAGAAATGAGACCGTGGCAATGCATGGATGCAATTTTCCTAAAAGCTATTTACCTTTGTTTATAAACAATATCATCGATATCAATATGTTGATATATCAACACAAAAAATTGCATTTCTTCCGAAAAAATGAGCTATGCATGCTGCATGCCATGATCATATTCAACATTGAGTTGTCTTTAGTGCAATAATTGATATCATGGTCTATGAAGATAGCTCATTATTGCAGACCAAAGACAAAATATATATTATATATTTATCGTTCACATCTCGCAAGGTTTCATAATCGAACATGGTGTATTCATCATAATTATACAAAAAAAAGTTTAAATAAATGCACAAAATTTTAAACTGTTAACCCATGCACAAAAAATGAAACTAAAATTACTAATCTTTATCATTTGACCGATATGATAGGCTACAATTCTGAATATTTGACTATATTATATGTAGTTCATACTAATATGTACGTTATATTATTGTAATTTGCTCATGAAAGAGATAATGAAAAAAAATATATATAAAAAAGCCTTTAAATATTCAGAGCATTAAAAAATAAAAACAATTAATTACAATGACTCTTTAACATTCAAACTTTTGTTAAAAATTTCAGAACATATCTTTTGTTATCAGTTTAACTTGTTCTTTTATTACAAACCTTTTTATTTATAGAATTTTAGGTGAGTCATCACTTTTAATGACGAGGAGTATTTTTTTTTTTTTAATCTGACTTACAGCCCAGAATAATGAGGGCGAAAAAACGTGAAAACGTTGCCAAGTTTATATGACCCCTAGATAGAAGATTTTAATCAGAAGAAACCGGAAAGCGAAACGTAAGGGGAGCTTTTAATCAGAAGAAACCGGAAAGCGAAAATCGGGAGGGGGACATAATTGACTTCTTAATCAGAAGAAACCGGAAAGCAAAATTCGGAAGGGGGACATAATTGACTTCTTAATCAGAAGAAACCGGAAAGCAAAATTCGGAAGGGGGACTTTTTAATCAGAAGAAACCGGAAAGCAAAATTCGGAAGGGGGACATAATTGACTTCTTAATCAGAAGAAACCGGAAAGCAAAATTCGGAAGGGGGACTTTTTAATCAGAAGAAACCGGAAAGCTTACAGTGTTGCCTGTTCTGTCCAGATCGCACGTTTTTTTCATCTCATCCTTCTTGGCTAAGGGAAAGAATCGAGTAATTTACCGACACAACTCTGTTTAGAAGAGCCCAGCGTATAGCCTACTTACTACTACATGTTTAAAACTAATGGTTTTTTGGTGTAATGATGTTTAGTACCAGGATTCTAATGGTCATCAAATATCATGTAATAATCGTTCTAAAAACAGATACAAACTAATTTTATTATGAATTTTGTACTTTATCTTGCATGATGACAATAGTAATTCACATTTTCTTCTTGTCTTAATTTGAATACCAAAATTATAATGTGGTATTGTGTAGAAATGAAATAATCCAGTAAGTAGGGGAGAGGTATGACCATGCTTGACCTAGCTTTGTAAATTAGTATAACATCATGCACCAAAGAAAATGTATAATATATTGTGTTATAATAAATTGAGAAATGACGAATGAGAAGCTTTAACATTGACGACACAATTCTCTCAGCCAATGAAAATTTAGCGCGCGAACTGCGCGCGACGACATGTTCCTATCCTTTAACCCAGCGGTACCTGGTTTTTAATTTTTTTCGGTGGTTCTTATGAAGGGCAAGATTAATAATTCATATGAGCCACGGGAAAGATCACTTTAAATGACATAAAAAATATTCGAGATTTTGTGCAGCATAGAATTTGAATGAAAAAATAAATAAGATTTTTCTCCTAACAAACCTTATGGAGCGATGTCAGAATGCGGCGCTGCGGCATTTTTAAGTTGAAGCCTTGTCATTGATATATCTTTGTTTAAAAAATTATTTCAAAAGTAGTCAAAGCATTGTACAGTTTTTAGAACTCATCAGAAAAATACATCAGTCAATTAAAAATACAAACTTGACTCAATGACCTTTTCATGATAAGAGAGGGGAAGCAATAAGAGAAAGAAATGAAAATAAGTAGGGAAAGTAAAAACAATAATTAAAAAAAAAAAAAACTTCGGGACAGCACGAAATATAAGCCTGACTTACCATTAAGGTAAAGATAATATGTATCAGCTGGCCCAATGCTAAAAAAATCCCATTCATAAAAATTATGAAAAAAATTTAAAATGTTCTCCTCAACATCCCCTATCAGTAGGTAAAATATCAGGTATACAAAAACGAGCTAGTTTTCGAGTTATTAATTTTTAAAGTTGACTAATTTAACATGGAAGTTCCATTTTTCCATGTTAAATTAGAGAACTTTAAAAATTAATTACTCGAAAACTAGCTCATTTTTGTATACCTGATTTTTTACCTACTGATAGGGGATGTAGAGGAGAACATTTTAAATTTTTTTCATAATTTTTATGAATAGGATTTTTTTAGCATTGGTCCAGCTGATACATATTATTTCTACCTTAAAAAAAACAACTTTGCAATTTTGGTAGATGTAAACCCAGTATTAACATTGTTTTCAATTGCATACAAATTTTCTTTACAAGAAAACATTAACACCATTTGTTTATATGAAGATGACATTTTCTTGTAATAAAATACTGTATGCAAAATTATATCGTGTAATTAGAGAAATGATCATCCTGTATTCTTTAGTGTAATACATCAGGCTTAATTAAGAACAGCAACATGTATATACAGTATGTATCTCATGTCTCTAAACTTAATGCATCCCACCTCCATAATTGTATTATAGCAACGCTCACAAACAGCTGTGGTATAACTTTCAAGATGTATCGAAGTGTAAGTGAAAAAATAAATAAATAAATAAATAAATAAATAAATAAATAAATAAATAAATAAATAAATAAATAAATAAATAAATAAAAACGAGAAAAAAGACCTCGAGTTAAATAAGTTTGATGACTTTTCATGTACTGCCTTAAAGACTATTATAATTTCTAATATCGACTACTTGCACCACATCAGTGCATCATACACATCATTACTTTTTGTATATAATAACACGCATGAACTGCTAATTAACACATGCTTCATACTTTCCCATGACTAATGACTCGTACATAGCGTGAATAGAGCTCATTATCGCGTGCATCAAGAAGGTTTAACATCCGACTTAGAAAAAGCTTACACATGCTATTACTAATGTACATAAATGTCATTTTCTTGTACTTACATGTATGATTAACGCTAATTGCTAAACCAAGACCAATGTTTACATGCTAAATTACTGGATATGAATGTCAATATATCATTAATATTAATATTGTATACTGAGTACTTTAAAGGTGAAAAAAAAAAAAATGTTAAAATGTGTGGTATGGAATGCAACAAAAATACATTTTTATTGCATTTACCTCGAGACAGCATAAATGTCAATATAACTGCATGCAAGCTGAGTGCTTTACGCTTAGGTGAAAAAAAAAAAAAAAAAAAAAAAAAAGTTTAAGGTATAAAAATTATTGAAACTATAAGGGTGGTCGCACACTGCCTTCGTATCGCATCGTATGGTATGACTTCGTATAGTAACAATTTAGAACTGGTTCTATAATGAGAAACGTATATACGATCGCATGCGATGCGAAACGAAACTGTGTACGCATTTTTTTTTTTTTTTTTTTAATCAAACGCTGCGAAATCAGTATGAATTTTACTCCTGCCTTAAGCCGGTATTACACGTTACAATTTTTCTAAATATTGAATACAATTTTTCCTTACAAGAAAACTTGAACTCCATTTGTTTGTGTGGAGATAAAATTTTCTTGTAAGGAGAAATTATATGCAATAATCAGAAAAATTGTATCATGTAATTTAATTGTTATAGAGGTGCATCTCTAAAATAGAAAGAGATGCAACTTTAATTTTTTGTAGAAGTTATTAAAAAGAGCACTCTCAATCTATAGTCCCCATTTATCTCTGGTTTGACGTCACGAACCTTTTCTTTTCTCCTCCAATGCAATTCTAATGGGAGGGTCGCGTGACGTCAAATCAATGATAAATTGGGACGACTTTTAGGCATTGCATTACAGAAAAGTACCCAAAAGAAGTGCAAGTTCCTTATTAGACTGCGTGACAACGCGTCTACAAACATCTAACTAGAGCTATATAACGTTCTTGGCGACCCGAGGTGTACGAGGATGCATATGTACTTGTAATATTGCATCATGTCAGAGTGGAGAAAAAGACGTATGTAAATATAATAAAAATGTCTCCATATTTCTGTAAATGTACGAAGGTGTATTTATTTATTTACAAAATTAAAAGCATATTGTCATGATTCATATTTACTTATTGTGTTGTTTATCATTCAAAAAATAAATATTACTATACTTTGGACTGTGACAGATCTAGTGGGGAAAGTATATTTTCACAATAATATTAATAAATCATATAACGCCTCGTTATAATATTGAGTCAGAACGCATCTTATAAATCAGAAACTTCATTTGTCATTTTGAATGCACACCTCTGGCCACAAAGAATGTCACTCCTTACCTCACTTGCTAAAGCTGCAGCTCCAATAGACAGAGATGTAAATTTGTAATTTTGGGAGATGTAATAAAAAGCAGCCAGTCTATAGTTGTATCAATAAGTTTTGATTCACCACACCTCCATAGGCTACGTGGTAACGCCTATAAAACAAATCAGGGGTAACGTTCGTGATGTCCAGATATGTATATGTAATTATTTGCATGCTCCATGATAGTAAATTTATCGCATTATATATAATGCTTATGAAGCAGTGCACACTTCACTTTATATATTTGTAAACATACGTTTTCAACATACTGTTCTCGTACCACTGGAATGAGGGATTTCCTATCTATCTTCTATACATTAATACATATTTGGAATCGAAAAAAAGTCTTATATATACTACTATATACTATTGGTGGTTGTTTACTTTGTGTATGGGCATTTGTCTTTTTCAGCCACCAATTGAGTTATTTTGTTTCCTCCCAAATATATAATTTTTAACCCAATAAACAATTATTAGTATTACTACTTTGAAGATCTGAATATCGACCATAAGCACCAAGAAAAATATGATCCATCTTTGAAACAGTAAACCCAGAGGAAATATTTTAGGGAAGGGGGTTGCTGAGGGTTCAATACTTTCATCTATTTTAGTTATAGATTTAACATGGGTATAGTATAAGGCCTGTTCTCATGCACTATATCATAGTTCTCGTGACATTTCTCTCTTGATCCGAGCCTGAGTGAACTCTCTGTAATGAATCAATCAATATGCTCCCTTTTGTCCACTGCATACAACACGCTGTGATATAAATAACATGCTATAGTGATCTAACACATGTGGTATGTAGACTATGGTGTAGATGGACTCTCCCGTTCTGATGCAAACCAAATTCCCTCGGTATATGACTCACCAAACGATCTCCCCAGACATACCGTCTATAGTGACCATGTGACGTCATCAAGGGTGAACCTGTCGCTGTAATGTCACTTGCCGAACCTTTAAATTACATCAGGTAGTATGCAATGTGCTGGAGTGTCGGAAATACCGTATTATTAAATTTTATTATCCTTGTGAAATATTATACTGAAGGAAAATAGAAAATGACGCAAATCAGTGATTTAATTTCCGTAATTTAATATACAAGAAATTCATGTTATATGATTTGAACTGTTCCTACCAGCATATTGCATTTAAGTTTTCCACAAAATGTAAATAAACAAAAACAACTCGTCATGCAGGAAAAACAACAATTAAACTTGTACCGTACACCTCGAGACGGTATGAACGTTTTCGCCAATAAATTGTTTACTGGGTTAACAATTATTGCATTGAGCTTAATTACGATATGACTAAACTGGATTTCATGATCTCGATCCTTTTAATACCTTCACTGATATAAATGACGAAACAAATCTAAAACTTGCATTATCAACAATTTTTTTCGGTTTGGACTGAAGTTCCGAAAAGGATTTTTTTCTGAAAATCTTTACCTTATTGTTGCATAGTGAAGACAAAATTTCTTTTATTTATAGGATTTATAAAGACGGTGAGAAGATGAAAAAAAATCAGCTGTGACTTGAAACAGGCCAGGAGTAAGTTTTGTGCAGTCCCGAAGTAAACACAATCAGTATAATAACTTGTTGATTGAAGGGAAAGAGAACACCGATCAGCTGTTTTTTTAGTTCCATTTAAATAACATGTAAACTTTAGCAGACACAAAAATTCTGAATTTTTTTTTACATATAGATTTTAGTGCTTAAAAGCCACAGGAAAATTTCAAAACAATTATTCCACAGCCGATTTTTTTTTAATTATTTATATTTTCAGCATCGGGCTTTCATACATGCAGAGCCAAACTTAAAACTTATTTAAAAAAATCGTCCCGAATAATTATTTTGATTTTTTTTTCTATAATATATAATATATGGCTTTTAAGAGTAAAAATCTGACTAAAATTTTTTTAGTTTTTTTTTTTTTGTGTCTGCTAAGGTTTACATGTGAATCAAATGGAACTAAAAAAAACAGCTGATCGGTATTCTCTTTCCCTGAACTGAGTTTGACAAATTTCAGTTGCTCCATTTCATTTAATAATAGTCCACTACTGACTGCGTTGACACGATTCTACTAACAAGATGACGTTATAATAAAGCCAAACTGACAAACTAAACATGACAGTTGATGACGTCACAGACCACGTGACTCGTGCACGTGTCAAGACATCACGTGTCATCAAGAAATCGATCAATCGGTGCTAACGGTGTTTCTCATAATGTCTCAACATCAATATAGCGCTAATGAACGGTGGTCATTATTATAATATGATATTATAAAATTACATGTATGCATTGCATGTTATTATATGTATCCTGGAATATATTAATACAATGGAAGTTCAAGATAGAAATGAATAATTGCAATAATATCAAATTTATATACACTGTCGCCTATTAAAAATAAATTAAAAAAAAAACTACAAAATTCGAGCACAATTATTTTTTTTCTGCTGTTTAATTAATGTCCATATATGGATGAAAAAAATTGTAAGCATGAAAATTATTCACAATGGGGGACATTCACAAAGCACTTTAACCCCCACTTTAGCCCCGATTTTTAACCCTGGTGCTAAACATGGTACTAAACCAGGGGCTAACCATGTTAAGCTCATAGCTTAGCACCATGTTTAGCACCAGGGTTAAAAATCGGGGCTAAATTGGGGGTTAAAGTGCTTTGTGAATGTCCCCCAATGTTGATTATAATCAAAATTGTATATTCTGTTATGTTTTCTGTAAACAAATATATATATGCCCTAAAATATCAATCAATCAATCAATCAATCAATCAATTGGTATTAGCCATGCATTGGTTAAATTCTAATAATTTTTTGCCAACATTAAATTGTTCCCTGTTCCAAAATATATAATGTAATAACTCATCTTAATACATCTATTAAAAAGAAGACGTATAGGCGCATTATAAATTGAAATAACTTCAATCTTTATTTAAAATTCTTATTATATAAAATTTGCATTTCTAATAATATTAAGTTTGAAAGGCTGATGTGAATCTTCTAGCTTATTTTCATAACAGGGATCTGTTTTCAATTTATTAACACACGTAGCCTGGAGCATCGCTTTTGTTAATATTTTAATAAGTCCGCATGCAAGCAACTAAAAGCCTTTCAGTAACCTTGCGGGGGAAATGCACGACGTTACGGCACATTTTATTATGGCAGGGAGCACCAGAGGCGACATTCATTGCCGTAGGGAGTGTACATCAGTGCAGGTGAGAGGCCTTGATATTTGGAAAATGTATTATACTCCTTTGTATTTTAGTGTTCATGTTTATAACTCCACAGGTATTCATTTTTTTAATTATGTTAAATTTTAAAATTTGATGTATAAAAGATTTTGAAATTTCAGCATTATGTATTGTATCTTGTTTGCAATTAATAATGAGCTGTCTGCTATTTCAAATGAGCGCAACAATGAGCTTTATTTTATAACAAATTACAGCTCATAATTAAGCTCACCTGAAATAGCAGATATAGCTCATTATTGCAACGAAATTAAGGTATAATAAGTAGATAGCTCATTATTGCATTATTTCTGATGAAGGACGATATAAGATTTAAAATAATTATAAAACAGGTTTATAATACTGAATATTAAATAATATCACAAAGGTATAATGAGGATATAAACTTTAATACACTAAAATTTTGTCTTTTTTTTTTTTCCTCTTTAAAATATATTATGGCATCAGCATTGTGAGAGCACAAAAACAACAAAAATTAAATATTAAGAATAATTAGGTGAAATAATTTTGATCAGGTCAGAGTATTTAAATTATTTTACAATGTTAATCCTCTATACAATCAATGAACCATCTTAAGGTAGAGATAATACGGATCAGCTGGCCCAATGCTAAAAAATCCCATTCATAAAAATTATGAAAAAAATTTAATTTAAAATGTTCTCCTCTACATCCCCTATCAGTAGGTAAAATATCAGGTATACAAAAACGAGCTAGTTTTTGAGTTATTAATTTTTAAAGTTGACTAATTTAACATGGAGAATATTTTACCTACTGATAGGGGATGCAGAGGAGAACATTTTAATTTTTTTTCATAATTTTTATGAATGGGATTTTTTTAGCATTGGGCCAGCTGATCCGTATTATCTCTACCTTAAAAGAACGCAGCTCGAATTTCTAGGATCTCCAACAAATTTTATGATTCCATTTTGACTTTGAGTTTTATTAATGTACCCATATGGTTACCATCGTCTATAATATCATATTAATTATTTAAACTGGATGAGTGAAATTTTATGATCTTCTAAATTAAATGCCAGGCTGCAGGAACACGGAAATGCACAAATCAGTTGATATATAATAACCCAATTATGAGTTGAAAACATAATCAAAAATTTTACCTGTTGAGCTAGATTATAGTCGTGTAAACAATTAATATTAATCAAATAAAAATAAGAAAACTGATTACCATCATTATAGTCTCGAATTTCGTGGAAGAAAATAACAAATTTTGAAACTGAAGGCTTTACTTTTAATATGCTGTAAATTAAAACTTAGATCGATCAGTTAATTAATTATGTCTTTGAGTTATGACTTTAAATTTACAGTTATATATATATAACATCAAAACTATCAAATTGCATGGCAGAAACATGCAGTTTCTCATCAGGATTCTATATATCAACAGTTCTATTCCATTTATATAGCATCTTCCCATACAGATCTACGACAAAAGCCATGCAGTTTTAAAGAAAATAAAAAAAAAAAAAAAAAAAAAAAAAAAAAAAAAAAAAATGCAAAAAAAAGCGAATAATTAAATAAAAATTATAGAACCTCTGAAATTTTAATATCTAGCGGTTTAATTTTAATTTGTTAATAGAGGCTTCAAGTGATGCGCTTTCGCTGCGCAACTGTTTGTCGCTAAGGTCCATTTTGCACTTGAAAATGAAGCAAAGTGTTTATTTAACTTTTCTCGGTTATAAATCAAGTAAAAAATCTAAATCTTGAATTATCTACTTTATTTTTCAGTTTGGACCAAAGTTCCGTAAAGGAATTTTTCCTGAAAAATCTTATTCTTAGTGAAAAAACGAATTCACGTTTTTTTTTTACATATAGGTTTGGTATAGCGGGTGGGATCACCGAAAAATCAGCTGACTTGAAGCCTCTATACTTGAATACTTTTCATAATTTTTCATTTATATTTTATTTTATATTAACAATAAAATTGATTTGAGTTGTCATAAAGTAATTAACATAATTATTACGTATTGTCATACTACAGTATTCTCGCTATCTGTATATACAACGCTAAAAATAACTTTAATGCATAAATATCTCAGGTGCATTCTATAATAAGTCTAATATCGCATTAAGGTAGAGATAACACGCCCAATGTTAATAAATATCCCATTCATAAAAATTATGAAAAAAATTTAGAATGTTCTCCTTAACATACCTTATCTGTAGGTAAAATATCAGGTATACAAAAACGAGCTAGTTTTCGAGTTATTAATTAGTCAACTTTAAAAATTAATAACTCGAAAACTAGCTCGTTTTTGTATACCTGATATTTTACCTACAGATAAGGTATGTTAAGGAGAACATTCTAAATTTTTTTCATAATTTTTATGAATGGGATATTTATTAACATTGGGCGTGTTATCTCTACCTTAAAATAAATAACAATAATTTTTGCTCATACTGCGAGAATGAATTTTGTCCACCATATCATTTACAATTTAGCGCGTGTACCAATATTATACAGTATATAATAATATAGCTTATCGCAGCAGAAATAATGCACTTGCTTTTTCTCCCTATGTAAACTCATTAGAAATAACTTTAAACGTACTTGAGTGTACGCCAAGGTTGTCTGTCAAACTAATGCAGTGTCCGACATTGTATTTAGTATAAGAAAACCTTACAAGAGCAGGGGGTGATGGCTTCTTCCGTACCGGCTCATCGAATGTCATACAGTCGTGAAGGATGCACTTTCTATCGCACAATGTTCCAAGTACCCTCCTCGCCTCTGAAAAGTTCCCTTCTGCAGCCTTGCCCTGTGTTATTCTGATAACATTATATTTTTATTACATATTACTTGGATACAGGACCTCGAGTTATGTATTGTCAATATTTTTTCAACATTTTTTGAACCATCTAACATCCTTAAAATTATGCTGCAAAACGCTATGACGTCATAGTCATGCAAGGTAGAGATAATACGGATCAGCTGGCCCAATGCTAAAAAAATCCCATTCATAAAAATTATGAAAAAATTTTAAAATGTTCTCCTCTACATCCCCTATCAGTAGGTAAAATATTAGGTATACAAAAACGAGCTAGTTTTCGAGTTATTAATTTTTAAAGTTGACTAATTTAACATGGAGAAATGGAACTTCCATGTTAAATTATAGTCAACTTTAAAAATTAATTACTCGAAAACTAGCTCGTTTTTGTATACCTGATATTTTACCTACTGATAGGGGATGTAGAGGAGAACATTTTAAATTTTTTTCATAATTTTTATGAATTGGATTTTTTTAGCATTGGGCCAGCTGATCCGTATTATCTCTACCTTAACACGCCAAGCATAGGGAAAGACGTTACATGACTATGACGTCACAGCATTTTCCCCCTTGATTTTGAGGGTGTTGAAGGGTTCAAAAAAAATTGAAAAATAATTGACAATAAAATGAAATTTTTCATAAAGGTTGTTCAATATCAAACAAAATTTGCATTTATATAAAATACTAATCAAATCAAAACGAATCAACAATTGTAATAATTTACAATCAGAAATATTACATGGCAGAATATAATTATGAACAGCTGCAAGCGGGGCAGCCGGTCGGCATGCATGTTTATAATTATTTGCAAAGGCAGAAGGCTTGTCAGGTTGCAAAAAGGCCGTCTGTGAACGAAATGCGCCTGCCTGGCTCGCATTCCAAGAGTACAATACCAGTCAAAAGAAAATGCACACAAAAATATTCATTATATATTTTATGACAAGTACATTCCTTAAGCTGGAAATTTACATAACAATCAACGGCGATAACAATGCCAGCTCTTGAGAAGGAAAATTTCTAGGGTTCAAAGTGTTCCAAAGTTGAAGTCTGTATAATAATAATAATAATAAATGGAGATAAACCATAAACTAAAACGCGATAGAATATTTTGCAATTTAAATTATAATGATGTATATACAGGCACTCAGACATGACTTACTGACATAGTACCATCTAATACCTAATATGGTATTAAAATTTTAGATTGTATAACCTTATAAGACTATATAATATAGATCTGTTCGTAAATATAAAAGCGATATCATGACTCAAGAACAAGATGTACAGCTAGGAACATCATGAAAATATAGCACAGTCCTCTATACTTTATATATTTATCGCCCTGGTGCTTCTGTATTGATTGGTCCTCATACATGCAACCTCAAAATAATTATATTTCATTCCATTTTGTCAATTTTATCATTATTTTTTAGATTTATTACTATCGTTTATTATTATTGTATACGTATAACTGTATTACTTGACATGAGTAATATAAATAATATAAAACTGACATTATATTTGACCAACACTCTGGCCAATGTACAATGTATAATGAAATGTGCTCGTCTTGTTATAACATTCTTCCTATAGTGATGTAATGCGAGAACTCGTAATGTAATAACAATTACACTGTCGGTGTAATGTACACCATCATGCACCAACATCTGTTAGACTACACGGTAATTTGCTATACTTGCATGACAGCGGGGGGCAAAAGTTTGGATGTAATTGTACAGTATGTTCATTAGAATATTTTACATCAAATTTAATAGTTCCAATTTTTTTCGTTACCGTTAACTGCATGGCACTTTTTCAAGCTACAATACCGTCTCCTAATTCAAAATTCAAACTTTTTATAGTCTGTCTGGTTACTGTGCATGGCAGATGAGACAGATCCATTGATATAATTTTTTAAATAAACTAACTGTACATTTTACATAATCAAAGTACGAAGCCAAGAGTACACTCTTAATAAAATTTGATTGAATGTCAGTGAATGGTTAAATTGATATCTTATAATCAGGGGATTTTAGCACCTAAAAACATAATTTTAACTGAATATATACAAGCAAACACCTTATTAAAATTATGATTTAAGGTATTAAAATCTCTTAATTATTAATTAATTTAATCGTCAAGAATACACTAGTGACATTATGTCATTCTTGACGCTTAAATTGGTGACTTTCAACTAAATTTTATTAACAGTGTACAGTACCTACTATATATATATATATATATATATATATATATATATATACATTATATAGTGAGGGCTGTCTCATGCAAACAGAATCGCATAATTTCGCAGCGTATGATACAAAATTAAATGTGATCAGGTGTACGCACACAGCTTCGTATCGTATGACATCGTAAGTTTTTCATTTAGAACCGGTTCTAAATTTTTAACATGATGAAGTCATACGATACGAAGGTATAGTGTATGGCTTCTCTTTGAACTAAACATATACAAAATTACTTATGTATATTAACATATGTGGGTGGTTCTTGTTATCAAACTTTGCATAAACACAAACATGTTTAGTGGGTGGCAACATTTACTCCCCCTCTCTTTAAGGTAGAGATAACATGGATCAGCTGTTCAATGCAGTCCTCTTTGATTAACATGTAAACCTTAGCAAATTCATAAAAATTCTGAAATATTTTTTAAAGGCAGATATTAGTGCCTAAAAGCCATAGAAAAAATTTCAAAACAATTTAACGAGCCGATTTTTTTTAATTGATATTTTTAATTTTCAGCAAAGGGCTTTCCCATGGAGAGACAATAACTAAAAAAAAAATGCCATGCAGAATTTTTGTGAATTTGCTATGGCTTAAATGTTAATCAAAGGGGGCTACATCGAACAGCTGATCCGTATTATCTCTACTTTAAAATCGATAAATAAACATAAAGATTATCATATTCTCACACCAATTTTCTTCATATCATTCTATAAATACCGTTGAACTATTAAAATGTCATTAATAATACAGTAATATTTACATTCTTGCGTGTAAAACTATCAATTTTAAATTATTCTTCCCAAGTCCTGATGACGTCACGACGACAACAATGTGTGTTTGCTAACAATGTTGTCTGTTCTATGTCTACATAAGGCGAGAACGTACTGTTACCATATATACACTACAATATGTGTTATCGCTGATAAAAATTATAGTGACACACAAGTACCAGCACGTTTTATTAAAGTTCGGATGAGCATGTGTATAAATACAATAAGAGCTTTCATATACTTATAGTTTATAGGAAGAATTACCTCAACCATAGTCATACCTCAGGTAAAACAAAATACAGTACATTTGATGTAAAAAAACAATGTGTTCAAAATTAAAGAATAAGCGCGCGATTTTTAATTTAATGGTTTTTCGTTCAAATTGTATCAACTTATGAATTATTATTTATTTTCAATTTTAATATTTTTGATGAACTCAATGCAAATGCTAATACGATCCTGCAAGGTAAAAAATAATGTCCTCAAAAGCCCCCAGGCTTAAATTTCATAATCTTTTTTTTTTTTTTTTTTTTTTCAAATTTTCGTTACATAATATTGCATTTCTGATTTCCTAGCTCGATTTCCTCTAATCACAATTAAATTTATGCGCGTTGGAAAGCAATAAATTTAGCTGAAACGTACAGTCGCTGTAAAAAAAAAAAAAAAACAATATATTCGTCCTTATGCACATGCGTGTCTTTTATTAAGTTCAAGATTTTTTTAAACATTTCAACTTCGCATTTTCTCGTTTAAATTAGAACTAAACCCAACGGTAGGGAATTTGGGCAAAATAGCTCGAATTAATTGCCTATTCTTAGATCCGATCATCTAGGATTTTGTGGATCTATTCCAAACCAAAGCTAATTTTATTCTTAATCAGCACTAATTCACTATATCTAATTAAACTTAAAAAAATAAACATTTGTCACCTCCTCCGAAAAAGAAGTATTAAATACATGTAATATAAAGATATGTTACATTAAATTATGCAATGATGTACAGTACTTTCAGTAAAAAAATTCACATTATTGAAAAAGAGAAATGCAATTTAGCTCTTAAAAGATGACTAAAAGTCGCACAATAAACAATACACCAATCTCACTATATAATAATGTATCTTAAAACTAGAGCATGGTTTAATAAGTTTGTCTATGAATTAAAATGTCATTCTTCTAGCGCACAGTGCAACAATAATAATTAACCTATATAACATTTCAATCTAGTTAATTGTAAATTAATAATATTTTTTTATATATATTATAATTAAATGAGATTTTTTTTAAAAATAATTCACATACCTTTATAACTGTTTTTATAAAGAAGAACAATAAGAAGAATACACTCTTTATCAAGGACAGTTCACACACAATATTACACTTGATTCTATATTAAAAGTTATTAACATTAAAAAAATTCACACAGCAAAAACTAACGCTGCCACATTTTTTTTTTTTTTTTTTTATAATTTCTCTAGCATAGCGAGAGATCCGACACTTACAAATACCATTCACTAACTGAGAGACAAAATAAAAATCTCAGGTATAAACAGTTTATAAATTGTCCGCTAATAGCGCTGCGATCAATATAAAGAAAAAGTCATATGTCTAATACATAAAGTATAAAAAAATTATTATTAAAATATTATTTTAAATAATACGATTTATTTTTAAAGAAAGTTATATTGAAGTAAGCTGCTTACTAAGGTTCCATAATTCTTCTCCTAGATGTCTCTGTATGTAAGTTATGTATGTTTTTATTTACTTTGGTTGAGAGATTCTATGTTGTAGGTGGAAGCAAGGTGGTATGAAACAGGAGGTAAGATGGAGGGTAAGCGGAAAAAAAACCCTCGGAAAAAAAACCCTTGTATTAAAAAACCCTTGAAAAAAAACCCTAGGAAAAAAAACCCTCGGGGATAAAAAACCCACGGAAAAAAAACCCTTCGCTGAAGGAGCAGCCCCAAGGAGCATTCGTGCTGGCGTAGTAGCGCGGTAGCGAGGTTTCACGTTTTTTTTTTTTCCTATTTTGACAGATTATCATTATATTTGTTCCAATAATATATATTACATAAGATATCATTTAACCTATCAGATATTATAATTTTCAAATGTTCATTATTTTATGTCTATATGTTATATAATAATAATACGAGTTTGACGACGACTTTTTTTGTTTTATTACTTTTTTATTTTAATTATTTTATATCCAATATATAATATTCGAAGTTAGAAAACATATGTTTTTAAAATAATTTTTAACTAAAAACACAGTTGGAATTACTATACAGATAATGGTTAACTTCCACAACATCGCCGCGTTGATTTTCTTCTACATTTTGATGAGCTCCCCACACCGTGAAACCTCGCTACCGCGCTACTACGCCACGAATGCTCCTTGGGGCTGCTCCTTCAGCGAAGGGTTTTTTTTCCGTGGGTTTTTTATCCCCGAGGGTTTTTTTTCCTAGGGTTTTTTTTCAAGGGTTTTTTAATACAAGGGTTTTTTTTCCGAGGGTTTTTTTTCCGCGATTCAGATGGAGACATGGAGGTATTTTAAAAGGAGTTGCAATAACTAGGTCTAGATGTACAGTAATGTTAATACAGAAATTAAGTTATAGCATAGCTAAAGATTGAAATGCATGCAGTTGTAGTATAAAATAGTAGCATCCACCGGCTATCGTATAGGTACACTTGTCGCCTTGAAAAATTTCCCACTTGTAGTCAACATGCCCTGTGTTATTTTTACGGGGAATGGTGATTAAAAAAACGTTGCAAAGGAAAATTTTCCAAGGCGATGAGTGTACATCTGCTATCCCTAACCAGCCATGCAGCTAGGTTGTACGGATTGCATCTCTTAATTGAACTTGAATTGCACTGAGAAAGTGCATACTGAGATATTAGAATGTAAAAATTTTAGTGGCTTAATCGAAAGAAGGGGTAAAAACATGGTACTGTGAATTTTTTCAGATTTTTCTGAGATCGGGAACTATTTTTAAAAAATTATTTAAATTCTATTTTATGACGTCACGGGCGGCACTGCCCTATCCTTTTTCTTAAGGAGTGCCGCCCGTGACGTCATCAAAATAGACTTTTAATAATTTTTTAAAAATAGTTCCCGGTCTCAGAAAAATGTGAAAAAAATCACAGTAGCATATTTTTACCCCTTCTTTCGATTAAGCCACTAAAATTTTCACATTCTAATATCTCATTACATGTTTCCATTATATATGCCAACTTTACACAACTGCGTGCTAGAAGAATAGTATAGCTTGCTTACATAGGTGCAAAGGATTCAAGAGACACGTGGTTTATGGAAAAAGGCTTTTGTCAGTATCATAACCTACTATACTTTTTGAGGTCAAAAACCAGCAGCAGTCAGAAGATCCAGACTGCATGAGATTTGATGCCTTCTTGCTTGTCTAACAACAGCTTGTATGAAATTTTCAACTAACTCGAAATGTATGCAAGGTAAATTGAACAGGTGAATGATAAAGCCAACGATCTACAATAATTGAAACGAGAGAAAAAAATATCAGAAATGTCATTTTTATATCAGAGAAAATTATTAATTTGGAATTTATTGTAATTAAAAACATTTCTCCGCTTCTTCCACACTTAGTTCATTGTACACAAATTATGTGAAAAATGCAAATTTTACATTCGTGACATTTTCTAATCCTCCTTTCTTCATTATAACTGCATTGTCATATGCAAATTTAACTTTCATGGAACCATTTTTTTTTTAAATAATATTAAAATAAAATTTATTTTTTTTAAGGTGAGTATAAATTAACATGAATAATGCAATAATATATTACGGCATGGGTCAAAAAGAGCTTGCATATTTTTTTCTATTTGCATGAAATGGAGTACCGACCTCAAAATTTTTTATTGCAGAAATGGATAGAGGGTGCAAAAATATGCTACTCTGAATTTTTTCAAATTTTTCTGAGTCCGGGAAGTATTTTTAAAAAATTATTGAAAGTCCATTTTGATGACGTCTCGAAGCGTCTCTCCTTAAGAAAAGGATAAGACATTAACGCCCGTGACGTCATAATACGGACTTTCAATAATTTTTTAAAAATACTTCCCGGTTTCAGAAAAATATGAAAAAATTCAGAGTAGCATATTTTTGCACCCTCTATCCATTTCTGCAATAAAAAATTTTGAGGTCGGTACTCCATTTCCCAGATGTAAATATATTGACAGTGACCCAAACGCCTGCAAAGATATACTGCATGATAATTTAATATATAATATATCATAGTGTTGGAATTGTTTGGAGAGGAATTATTGTTATTTAATTTCGTGAAGTTAATTTTTAATTAATTATTTTTATTTTGCATAATATATATAATATGTACACTATAGAACATCAGACTAAAGTCTCTATCAGAAGAAAAAAAACAACAAACATTTTTTTCTAATATTCAGAAAAGCTTATTAATCACATAATATAAAAGTTATTAAATAATATATTGACTTTGACTTTATTCACATCAACTTCTCAAGTAAAATGATGACGTCACACTCCTTGACACTGACTCCGACTATCGACACAGCATCCTTATGACGTCATTCTCTTATCAACTGACTTTGACTTTAATCCTCAACAAGCTCAGTTAATATGATGACGTCACTCTCCTTGACACTGACTCCGACTATCAACACAGAATCTTTAAGACGTCATTCTCTTATCAACTGACTTTGACTTTAATCCTCAACAGGATCAAGTAAAAATATGATGTCACTCTCCTTGACACTGACTCCGACTATCGATACAGCATCCTTATGACGTCACTCTCCTTGACACTGATTCGGACTATCGATACATCATCCTTATGACGTCATTCTCTTGTCAACTGACTTTAATCCTCAACAAGATCAAGTAAAAATATGACGTCACTCTCCTTGACACTGATTCGGACTATCGATACATCATCCTTATGACGTCATTCTCTTATCAACTGACTTTGATTTTACACTCTCGACAGGCCATCCAAAGGTTCAAGGAGACTCTTGGCTGCTGCTTTAGTAAAAAGAAAGGAGTTTTTCCTCACACCTTTTTTTTTTTTTAAACGTTAATAAAATGAACAACGTTGGATATATAAAATGTTACAAAGCTTATAATCCACCCAGTGGTGTTCTATTGTCAGAAATTTAAAAATGACATATCTTAACTTTCTCCCTGTTTACTAAATTGACAGGAGCCATACATTTGCATAAATCGTGCAACTTTAAATTAGCGTTCAGTTACATTTCGATCACTCAAATATTGTTATCTCTTAGTGAAATGGTTACAATTTGACAGCTATACATTGTAGTTGTTCTATATAGGGAGAAGTGCATGCAATCGATTTCTAGTAGATTGCGCAGTTAGTTGTTATATTTTTTGTTATGGGAAATAAAAATATAAAATATTATAAAAAAAATCTATATTTTCACTTTGCACCCCTCTCTTTATTTATTTATTTTTATTTTTTAAATTGATCCCACTTACCCAGGTTATATTTTATTTGTATATTTATTTAATTTGAACGTTTTTAGTTATATACAGGACAAATATATTCGTTTAATTATACAAATATAATTATATCGTCCCTCGTCCGGAATAATAACCTATCTGCTTACCCTGATTTCGTTGCAATAATGAGCTATCTACTATTTCAGGTAAGTGCAAGTATGAGCTGTAAATCAATATAAAATAAAGCTCACCTAAAACAGCAGACAGCTCATTATTGCGGACGATGGACGATATTATAAAATATATACTTGTCACAAATTTAACACTAATTAATTCTCGGCTCTCTGTGAATCCATCTTAGTATAGTTTCAAGGACTTTTTGGATCCCTTAATTTTAAACAAGGGCGGCTATCAAGTTTGCAGCTAATGACCTAACATTCCAGCATTTACTAACCTGGAACCATGGAAAAATCAATCAAGATGATCGGCAGTTTTATATCCAGAGTTACTGAAGAAACCCTGGAAACTCCAGTTAAAAGATCGGTAACCTCCCGAATGTTCTTAAATTTAACTACCATTAAATCCAGTGGTATCTGTGATCAAACTCACGACCATCCGATTACAAGTGTATGAGATGCCCCAAGCATACAGTATAGTGCCAAGGAAATTCATGAAATTTCATTTATTGTATATTTGCATAGAGCATCTCAAGTTTTGTTGTTAATATTTTTTAAGATTTCTTTTAACCATCAAAGAGTCTCAAAATCGAGGAGAAGGACACTGTGACGTTATAGTCATGCAGCATATTTCCATATCTCACGTGTTAAATATTTGTATGAATATGACGGCACAGCGTTTTGCAGCATGATTCTAAGGGTGCTAAACTCATATTCATTTAGGAATGATTTGACGTCACGTGACCCTCTCATTAGTATTTTATTGGAGGACAAAGGAAAAGGTTTGTGACGTCAAGTCATTCCTAAATGAATATGACTTTATAGAGGGTTAAAAAAATAAAAAAAATAAAAATTGACAATAACTGAAAGTCCTCTATCAAAATCTGCAATAAAAATTTTATGCAGGTTGTCCATTGTACGATTTATGAAGACATTTCTGAATATGATAATGAAAAAGATCGCAAAACATTTTTATTTTTGTAAACGTAAGGTTGATGACATCTTTGGCATGCTGCAGTCATTTTTTTTTAATAAAAAAATAACACTATATATATAACGACTGTGTATATACATATATATATGTATATATATGATAATATTTTTATTACTACAAGTGAGTTAGTATTTGCATTCAAATCGTCTTTTGTAGTTGATTTATTACACATTTTAGCTCTCGTAAAGAAATATAAAATATTAAGATTTAATATAATATGGTAGCAACACAAAACGACGTCAAAAAGCCACTTTCTTTGAGTGACCAAAAATGTTTGTAGCACGATTTCCTGGCAGTGAAATTAATTGTTATAATGTTGAATATAAAACACCCATATTTGGAGACAAGTCAACAAACTTTATTTCATACAAATTTTTGTTAAGGTCGTAGCCCTCATCGTCATAATAATTTTATGTAATACACAGAAAAATATTACATCAGTTGGAATAAATTGTACGTGTATATTTATGGAGAAACTCATGCACCATATATGACTTTACAAAACTGAAGAATAGGGTGTATTTTATTTCTTTATAAAATTCATTATTTTATATAAATTTTATATTAAATTTGTTTTGCAAAAAGAAAGAAAAAGTTAAAATCTTAATATAAAAATTATGGCAACGACTGAACGGCCTGCATGTATATACTTACTTAATTTTTAGCTGTATCTATAATACAATAAATTGTCGACGCAAAACAAAAAGCATTTGAATCAAATTGCAAGCTAAAAAAATGTATATATATTTATATTTTTTCATAGATTTTTCATAGACCTGGAGCGTATAGCAATTTCACCAGCCCTTGCATTTCAGCATCTTTCTCATGCAGGGAATACAACTCTTGATAAATTACCTTTATATTAATATTATACAGATATTAGATGTGTGAATAATGTATAAATATAGATGTGTGAATAATATAATGTAAAACATGAGAATAGGAATGGTAGTTAGATAATAATATTAGGTCTGTTCGTAAACCCTGCTCATTCTCCTGGGGGATCTTCAAATAACACCACTTAACCTAAACTTAGCCTAAGACTGTCTTAGCGCAACAATAAAGAATACGCTAAGACAATCTTAATTTTAGGATTGTTGTAATTTGTGTTATTTGAAGACCCCCCTGATCTCTACACCCAATCGACCTTATATCCTATGTACATAAGTTCGATTGGGTGCAGAAAGTGTACACCTAGCAGGGTTTACGAACAGGCCTATAATTATATTATTTAACTTACAATTAGTTATACCTATAAGCCTATAAGTTATATATTACAAGGGTGCGTGAAGGGGTATTATTTATGAGTTTACAATGGAAAAAGTGATATTCTGTTTTGTTCTTTTTATTATTAAAAAAAAATCATATCATATTCCCAGCCTTGTATTCCTACAAGCAAGAATGAATAATAGTAAAAATTATAAAAATTTCCATGATACTTCAGATATGCAGAATGGCCAGAATGTATAAAATAATAAGATATATTTGCAATAAAAATCAGCTAGGCAATCTGAAATTTTTTTCTCCGTGTACAAACTGTGGGTATTTCAATGCACGGTCTGTGAACTTGAAGTTCGTGACTAGACTTTCAATTTTGCGAACTTGTACTTTTACGTCGACATGACCAAACTGCGATGCAAATGTCGTATTACGTGTGCATTATGTCAACATCACAGTATGGTTATATTACAATGACGTGAGATCGTAGCCAATATATGTAATTATGGAGAACACCTTTGTGATGAATCACCGTTGCAATTTTCAGTTACTACGTGAAAAATTTTTACATTATGTGGGGGTGGGTAGCGTTCTCGTAATTAAGATAAAAAATTATTAAAGGACGTGATTATATAATAAAAATACATAGAGAGGTGTGGGAGACCCCCCCCCTGTATATACACCCCCTTGATATAGAGATATTTTTAATCATTGGGATTTAAAAGAGGTTAGTTTTGTATATATTTTTCATGATAATAAAGGAACTATAATAAATGTACTGGCTCAAAGACTATTTTTTATGACAAATTCGAAAAGTGCATAAATTTATGCATCAAATTTTGTTTATGTCCCATTTAAAGTCGCAATATAGGAAAATAATTTTAAATTTTCTTACAATATAATGTGGAAAAACTGCATGCTGAAAATTCTTTACTATATCGTCCGGATCGTCCCTCGTCCGGAATAATGAGCTATCTGCTTAACACGATACTGTTTCAATAATGAGCTATCTAGCTGCTCTGCTATATAATGTGACGTTATATACAGTCATGTATATCATAAAGGGAATTGCGTTGTCAAATAAAAGGACATTTATAACACAAGGACCTCTTAATTCTTCTATATATATGCAATAAATGAAGGTTTTACATCGAGTAACAACAAAAAGTATATGGTTGACGTACATAGAAAAAAAATTAAATATTTATTACAAGAAAAAAAGTGTTATATTATTATACTGTATTTGGAGAGCTGTATAATATGCATTGCAGATAAAAATATTTTCAAAACACACAATCGAAAAAAAAAAAAAAAAAGACATAAAATTTCATTAAAAAACAAAACCCATGCACTATGCAAAAATGAATGACAACAATTGTTAATGTTTTCTTTTCTTCATTGTTGATATATTTTTAATTGAGGCCTGCGCATGCAATACAAAAAGTAAAATGTTCTGAGACAAACAAAAAACCTTTTAAAAAATTAAATGGGGAATTCTCCTACATTTATTTTAATTTTTTTTTCGGATGCTCTATGCCTTGAAATTAAATGTCCCAAAACAAGAAAGTTTCAATGTTCAAAATTGGAGCCATGGGAATTTTTTAAAAATCTTCCTTCTTTTGAATTTAGCGCCAAAACGTGACGTAGAAACTGCCTAGCAGGCGAAATTTTTCTGCAATAAATTTATATTTTCGATTATCACTCTTAAAATAAACTGATATTAGAGACAAAACTATTGGTACTAGGGTAGAAAAACCCGCTGATTTCGATCGTGTTACTGAAATTTATAGCCAATCACTCCTTGACGCTCAAATTATGATATCAGGCAGTTGTTGTGTGTTAACTAGGGAGTTTCTACGTCACAATTTTCAGGTTTGCGCGCGGGTTGCATACTTTGCCCCTATTCTAATAATCCCTTCAGAGTCCCCAAATTTGAGTTTAAAAAGTTGAAACTTAAGTGAAACTTATTGTTAATATGTACCCTATCATAATATAGTAGTTAAATTAAAATTTGAGTTGTAAGAGAATTCCCCATTGTAAATTCACATGCAAAACTATATTCATAATTCTCACAGTTACAAATTTAATAATAAAGAAAATTAAAACTATGATGAAGATGTTATAGCATTATAAAAAGAAAGCAATATCAAAATTTCACGTCATAATACAAAAGATTTTCTATATCTTACATAAATACAATAGACTATATAGTAATAATTAAAACAGTTCTATGACACAGTTTATTCAACGTAAATCATGTTGTCATTAAGGTTGATATTCCTATGATAATACACGATATATTGAGAGTTATAGTTATGGTAAGCACTAGGTGGAACTAACTCTTACTTTCATCAAAAACAATCGCTAAGTGTGACGACATGAAATCAAATCTTAGATATACATTTGTATAATAGATCAGGAAGTCTCATGACCGTTACATTAAGACATATCACGCAAATTGTGTGTACCTCATTATAAAGTTATGAGGTAATACTTTAATTTATGTATAATCAAGCAATGTATCAACAATTAATTTTTTTCCGTATTTCTAATTACAAAATAATTAGAAAAGGCTATATTGACATTTAAAAATAAAATAAAAAATGTTGGTAAAATTCCTTAATAGAAAATCTCCATGAATTTTTTTTAATACAGAAATAAATCGATCAAGGACATATATATCAAATTACAATACTCTGATTTTTTTTCAGATTTTTCAAAAATTTTCTGACCTTGCTAAAAAATTATTCGAAATTAAGGTTTGAACCCATGCCCCTTTTAGTCCCCATCTCCTTTTATTATATAGGAAGTGCATGACGCCTATTGACGCCTCTTTCTCTGTACTTTCAATAAAAAGAGATAAAATATACATATATATAAATCAGGCTCTAAAAAAAACTATGGATAAAAAATCAGAACTGTTCAATTTTATTTTGACAATAAAAAAATTTCACGTAGGTTGTTCATTTAAGTATAAAATTATAATAAAAAACGTAAATCAGGATATTATAGTAATAATAAAAACACTAAAAACTTTATATTTATTTCGCAATGTATACAAGTAGCTATAAAATTAAGGAGTATTAAATTTGTGTATTTTGGTTAGATTTATATTACCTTTATGAGATACCGTAAAAAATAAATATTATACATATAATATTATGTTTGCACTAATTTAATGTACATATCTCTCGTAACATTATCAAAAATTAATAAAAAACAAATATTTATTTAAATTTATACAACCAAAATACTGTGGGAACCATTTGAATATCATCATATTTTATAAGACAAAATAATGTAAATTTATGTAGTACACATATGAAGTATAAATAATAATATGCGAATTTTATGCAGTATAAAGTACAAGTACTAAAACATTGTTGCGATGTAAATTAATTTCTACAAACTTTCATTCAAATTATCATAACACGGTGGTACCACGAAACGTACGATTTCCAAAGAAATATGTAAAAATAATTGGAGGAGTCAATAGTGCGCAGTAAACTCCATTTGAATAAAAATTATTCATATCAACTTATAAAACTAAAAAAAAAAAAAAAAAAAACATAAATATGTGCTATAAGCAGTGATAATAGTTTCAGTAGCAATAATTTGCAGAGAAGTTTGCAGACCTATATTATAGGAGTGAAACCTGCATCATTTTGTTATAATGGAGTATCGACCTCAATTTTTTTTTTATTGCAGAAATGGATAGAGGGTGCAAAGTTATGCTACCCTGATTTTTTTCCAGATTTATTAGAGCCCGAGAAGTATTTTTAAAAAATTATTGAAAGTTCTTTTCGTGACGTCACGAGGCGCCGCTTCTTAAGAAAAAGATAGGACTTGCCGCCTCGTGACGTCACAAAAAGAACTTTCAATAATTTTTTAAAAATACTTCTCGGTTTGTAAAAAATCTGAAAAAAATCAGGGTAGCATAACTTTGCACCCTCTATCCATTAATTCTGCAATAAAAAAATGAGGTCTATACTTCATTGCAGAAACGAATAGAGGGTGCAAAGTTGTAGTGTTACTCTGATTTTTTTTTTAGACTTTTTAGAGCCCATGATCTTTTTTTTTTTTTAGTTAGTGAAGGTATAATACAGAGTGAGGCGTTAATAGGCATCACTTCTTAGGATAGGGAGCAAATGGGGCGTGAGTTAAGGTATAACCTGAGAATTTGTCTGTCAAGGTCAAGAGGCGTGGCTATAGTGGCAACACTGTTTGCATTGGAATGAGCATAAATTTTTAGGAGGGGGTGGTGACAACAGTCCTTGAGAACGTTGCCACATTTCTCATCACATATAGGAAACGATCATCGCCACGGTTCAAAATATATGAAAACAATTCAGAAAAATAGCCTAAAAAATTAGGTTTTAGTAAAAAAAAGTAAAAGAATCTGTTGTATAGTTTTTTTGCAATGCTAATTAACAAATTTAACATTGGAAGGATACAAAAGTCTCATTTAAATAAATTAATTATAATTAAACCAACGGTTAAAAAATTCCGAAAAAATTCAGAGCTAATTTGACGATTGTTGTGAGTCCACCAAATTAATTTGAAGAAAATCTGTTGTAGCGAATTTTTCGTCCAAATTTCTCAGGTTAAGCCTTAATACAAACCCAACTTCGTCAATTTTTTTTAGAAATACTTCCTAGACTTCAGCAAATGTGAAAAAAAACAGAGTAATAATATTTAATAATATTTTAATTTCAAATATTGCATTGAATCAGGAAGATTTATGCCCACAAGCTTTATTCATTTCTATACAATAAAAATATATCATGGAGGTTGTCCCTTACAAATAAGAAATACAAATAGGAAGGGCAGAAACTCTATAATATAATACAAAGTTCGAGAGTGAATTTTATATATAAATTGGACAGTACAGATGGCGTGTAAGGGTGAGGATACGGACAATTAGCAAAGCATACATCTCTATTGTTTAAACGTTTCTCTTTCTGACTTGCTGCTGGACATGACGGGGCAACTTGTGGGAGAGAGGTCGGTGAGAAAGTTCTGTACTTCCTCCAATACTTCGGTGAATTACAGATTTAAAATAAAAAATGTAAAATTGAAGTTTTTTGTTTAGTGACTTTCCCGTATGGCCATGCTGTTTTCTTGAAGTAATTAGTGGTATAATTTTAAATATCACGACCGTCGTAACTAAGATTTCGATGTTTCCTTATAGTTAAATTAGGCAAATTAGAGGATAGATAGCTTAATTGGCACCTCAACATTATATATTTTATATTATATATATAAAATATTTATTTATTTATTTATTTATTTATTTATTTATTTATTTATTTATTTATTTATTTATTTATTTATTTATTTATTTATTTATTTATTTATATATTTATTTATTTATTTATTTATTTATTTATTTATTTATTTATTTATTTATTTATTTATTTATTTATTATATAACCCCTCCGGTAGTTCTTAATAGTGAAACCTAAACCTTACAATCAAATTTTAAATTACTATTTTTCCTTCATTTCCCGTCCCCCATATCATTACCGACCATATTGACTACAGTTTCCACGTTTCCTTAGCTAACTTAAGGTGAAAAAATCCGATATTTTTAACTTGCACAAAACTTTTCCTATTCACTTCTCTGCTCCACTGGCTTGATATAAAAGTAGTCTAGACCTTAATTACCACAATTAATTACTAATTATGTGTTCTTATTTCTCGTATTAATACGACTGTACTAATACCTGCACGTTCGTGACTGATAGGAGAAATCCGACTCGCTGCACCACGCGACTTAATTATACCTCATCAGAGCACGCGTCAATCACAGCTGATATATGATGACGTCACAAAGCGTGTGCCAATTCCCTCGAGTGCATCAGCTATAGCCATGGAATGTAAATTGTTTGTTTCCTTTAATTTAATACGCATTATTTTTTTAAAAAATGACATGCAAGCTCAATCAAATTACAGTTTTATCTTTTATTCAAAATTTTCACCGTGTGATTCAAAGGGACTATATCATTTACGCATAAAAACCGCATTTGTTAGCAAAATCTCTTTGAAAAGACAAAGACACGAATTCATTTTCCCGTCATGACTGAACTCATAATATTATAATAGTATACGGGTCTTTCACCATACGTCACAAAAACATGACGTCACGTGAATGTAGGCAAAAAGCGCCTATTTAACATGGTAGTAGCATACCAAAAACTATTTATTTTCTGCGATATGACGATTGTGATACCTTTGACAATTATTTTATTTGATAGATTGAAATGTCAAGTAAATGGAAAAAAATGCAATATTTGCCAATGATATCTGTGAAAAATACAATAAATCATTAAATAAAATGTAAATCGACTCCAAATTTCACGTCAATAATGACCATTTTACGACACTTATGCACTGATATTGACCCTAACATTCTGAAAAAAAATCAGCCAATCACCGACCATTGCTTTCCCCGCGGACTTTTGAATACGAGGGGGAAACGGCACAACAAAGAATAATGATAAAGAAACTAGGTAAAATAAAAAAAAATATATATGTTCAAGTTATGTATTGGTTGGTCACTGTAATATAAATTTAATACATTCATCAGTGATACTAATGTAGAATTTAACTTCCAAGATTTTCGATAAAGACCCAATTTACAATTAGTACAGGATATTATGGGTTCTTTCTAAATTATAGGGGTGGTCATGGTTTATATTACAAATCATATAGTTGCGATCATTGAGTTTTAAACAACCTGCGACTGAGGGAACCATAAAAACCTCAGTCAGGACGGTCGATTTGCAATTTTGGCTTACATTGATGTGTATAAAAATATATATATATATATATATATATATATATATATATATATATATTATGTTATATAGGTATATAACTTGATAGACTAAATGACATTATAATACAGCACCCGTCTCAAAAACAGAAGGGTATATATAGAAATTCATAATGTTTAGTATATCCGCAGGTGCGCATTTTAAAATATAAAACAATTTATCCATAATTAATATCCATTCAACCCTAAAACATCTGCCCTTACAGAACACAAAATATAATTTTAAGTATTAGTTACGATGGTCGATTATCATATATTTTTTTAATAAGAAACTGAACTATCACAGACAACACCCTGACAGGTGGTCACCAATCCTGTGGGTGCCACCTGCTATCTGGCCTTGACTTAATGAGCCCAGGGTGCACTCGACCGAACAGGGACAGGTGCTGAGGATTAGACTCGCTCTACTGAAATATCAATACCAAGTTTTAAAAAAACAACATGCAATGTGTTTGATTGTAAAGATAATAAAACAAGGGCGATGAAGGTGATCGGCTCTCTACATCCCTTCTAGAAGTTTTTAATGTACAATTCGGGACAGTAAGAACGTTATCAAGCCTGATTTTCTGGTTTTATAGCGCCAAGAGACAAAAGAGAGGCAGATTTGTGACTTGGGGTCAGATAAGAAGTGCATGACGAGACTATCAATCACTACGTTTACATGACGGTGTTTAATGCGTATTCGTTGACGACGGATAATGTTATTCTTATGAGGTGTCGTCAACGAATTCGTATTAAACACCGTCATGTAAACTTAATGATTATCATTTGGTTCACCATCACTTCTCTCTATTATAATATAGATTGCGTGTTAAAGGCACACAGGCCTCAAAATACAAATTAGACAGTCACCAAGTGGGTTTAGAGTATATAATCAACATTCGCATCATTTTTTTCCACGCGTGATGCATCCGTGCGAAGTCGCAGTTCAAAGTAAGAAATTTAGTCCTTGATGACGTCACGAAGTACTTGATGACGTCACAACTCAATGCTAATCGGTGCTAGCTGTGAGTTGTGACGTCAGCAAGGACTTTCTTTACAGCGCGACTTCGCACAGGCGCACCGCGCGCAGGTAAAAATAATACGAATGTTGATTATAAACTTGAGCAACACTTAATGTCTGTCTAATTTGTAATTTGAGGCCTGTATACCTTTAACGAACACAAACAAAGCAAGAGTAAAAAAGTTCATGCTGTCCATCAGAGAAGTACATAAATATAGTAAGATCATTATCCAGTAAAAGTACTCTAAAATCGTTATAATTCACTATATTTTTATAATATAGGCCGAGTGACAACTCCCGCGAACAGAGCAGGGGTGAAATTTCTGATGTTCCGAGATTTATTAGTTATTGACTGTTATTGTATTATACTCCCCTTCTAGAATTTTACTCTTGCATATATTTAACACCCTAAATTTTTGGCGGTTAGGTGCAAGAATGGGCTTGCCTAAACCTCACCGCAATAAAGATATTTTCTATTCTATTCTATTCTATTCTATTCTATTCTATTCTATTCTATTCTATTCTATTCTATTCTATTCTATTCTATTCTATTCTATTCTATTCTACATTTTGCATGAATAATTATATTATACAAGACACATGTTAATTATTATCTAACATCTTTGTTCATCCATTCCATCTGTATATATACAACATAAAAGAGGATATACATACACATTTGTTTTGTATGCACATCAGTGAAGATGTTTATGTAATATGTTAATATTTGAGAAGAAAGTGCACTCAAGAGTGAAAATATTATTATAATGCAGAACAAATACTTTCTTTTGTTTTACAACAAATATAATGAGTTAATTACTACATGCTTATAAGCAGATATTACATAATTATTTAATATTCATTTTCTAACGAATGTAACGACTCACGTTCTTGACAGAATCCGAGTTGACACTTTCCAAAATGATTTAAGGGTAAGATAACACCACCAAGATGTTAAAAAAAATCCTCACACAAAAATTATTAAAAAAAATATAAAAAATTTCACAATGACACCCATTTAGAGGTCTTTGATTTTGAATGAAGTTTATTTTCCTTTTAAAATTTACTCTAAGTTAACAAAACAGCAATTTTTCTTCTTTTTTTTTACAGGTTTTATATACATAGGACGATCATTAATTGATTAAATTTATTCAAATTTTAATTGGCTTTAGGAACATTCCACACAGCCACTATAAAACGGTAGGAACACTGTAAAATCATTCAGCAGTTGACTTGCAATCCATAAAAATATACACCGGCTGCAATATCAACATGTTTATCTCAAATATAGACGCATTTTACGAGCGATTCAGAGCCAATATAACAACAGAAAGCTGACGACAATACAAAATTAACTGACGATGGGGGGCATTCACAAAGCATTTTAACCCCCACTTTAGCCTCGATTTTTATGCCTGCATGGTGCTAAACATGGTGCTAAACCAGGAGCTTAACATGGTTATAGCCCCTGGTTTAGCACCAGGGATAAAAATTGAGGCTAAAGTGGGGGTTAAAGTGCTTTTAACCCCCCCAATTACTCGTTGTTTGCACCCCTCTCCACAAAGTACGGTACTCACCCATTGGTAGTAACGGCCGGTGGAGGCGCAGTCGCCGGCTTGCCATCAGCAGAGTCCTCGCGCTCGTTGAACGAGTGTCTCCGTTTGTCCTTGCGGCTTCGTCTACGCAGTCCCTTACCCTCGCTGTGGTACACTGGGTTGGAGCGCTCAGGTCCAGGGGGTGGTGGGGCCTGGGGGGACCGAGAAGAAAGACGGTCCCTCAGCCAACGGCCCAGAGGCCCGGGGCCGGAAGAAGAACTAGGACCCTCACTGTAACAAACAAAGATAGATTAATACTATGATTTTGACAAGTCATATCATGTGAATAAAAGGTAAGAGATGTAGGTCAGAGAGAGAATGAGGGGCAGATTTACAAATTGACAATCTGCATTAAAATTTGATATTGCAAAAATTAATACAAGGTACCAAATTATAATACTTTGAATTTTTTCAGCTTTTTTTTTTGAGACCAAGAACTATTTTTAAATAATTATATATTGAAAGTGCGACCACGACCCCTATGTATAGGCATCAATAGGCGTCTAAACCATATCCTTTTAATTAAGGATTCAGGGGTGCCAACTTAATTTACAGAACCTTCAATAATTATTTAAAAATAGTTCCGGGACTAAAAAAAAAATCTGAAAAAATTCATCAGAGTAGCATAATTTGGTATACCCTCTAATCATTTCTGCAATAAAAATTTTCATGCACGTTGTCCATTTTGGAAGAGATAAAAGAAAAGTACCGCAGCCCATATGGAAATTAAAGTTCACTACTTATATAGCTAGTCTTCTGAGTGTTATGGCATGGGCAAGGTTTCTTTATACAGGTTAAGACACGCACGCATTTCGTGCGTCAATTTTGTTAAATTTTCAGGCCACATTGTACCGCGAAATTTCAAAAATAGCATTGCATGATTGACGCATTCAAAGTTTCGCGGCACGATGTGGCCAAAAATACTTGAACGTGATTGGCTTAGCCCTTTAACATTGGTCCAAGCGGTGGCTTAACCTGTGTAAAGGAACGTTGGGCATGGGTTAACTTTCATGCTGTGTCACAAGTTTTAATATACATTATATTCCCCCGAAGTTAAGCCACTTTGTACTAGTTAAAAAAGCTTATGCATATTTATATCACATAACGTTCGGAATTTCTGAAAGTGTAAAATAAATTAAAAAAATGCTACAATTTTGTACGAAGCGACATTTTGTATGTACCAAAGTGTACATGAACGATAAAATTTCAATGTCCCGAGGTGTACGTCTGGCCGGTAACTACAAGCAGTTGGCCTTGAGTGCGCGGGGGCAAGAGCCGACCACGCGAGATCATGAAGCAGTACTCATGACCGACCACATACTGGTTAAACTGTTAGCGACGTGTACATCTGAAGACAACACGAACGTTAAGGGCATTGGGTGTAGCACCGGTAGTTGGCAACACTGACGTATCTTCACCATGTTAATTTTTTATCATTGCTCCTCGGAGTAATTTTTATGCTAGAGCTAAGCTGATTGCTGTAGTATCAAGATAATTAGTAGCCCAAGTGCACAATTTGGCTAAATAAAGCCTGATTTAAAGAAAAGTATTTTTTTTTATTTTAGAATAATGCATGTAAATTTAAAAATTTGCTAAAAAATACTTTTCTTTAAATCAGGCTTTATTTAGCCAAATTGTGCACTTGGGCTACTAATTATCTTGATACTACAGCAATCAGCTTAGCTCTAGCATAAAAACTACTCCGAGGAGCAATGATCAAAAATTAACAAGGTGAAGATACGTCAGTGTTGCCAACTACCGGTGCTACACCCAATGCCCTTAACTATGAACCTTTCCACGATCATTGTAGAGGCGTCGTCAAATTCAAGACTTTGTCCGGAACTATATAATGAAAAATTACCGTTGATTGTTTTAGCTTTATTAGTACTGGCTTGTCCTATAAACCTCAACACATAAGGCCGGTATTACACGATAAAATTTTGCATATACAATTTTTCTTTGCAAGAAAATTCCATCTTCATACAAACAAATGGAGTTGAAGCTTTTTTGTAAGAAAAAATTGTATGCAATGATCAGGAAATTGTATCGTGTAATACCGGCTTTTTAACATATACATGGAAATATGATTGTAGAAAAAAATGGAAATAATAAAATATTTTGAATTTGAATTATCTGCCTATACCACGATCTTGTTGCAATAATGAGATTATGGTTATATATCAGGTGAGCGCAACAATGAGCTTTATGCTATACCTATTTACAGCTCATAATTGCACTCACCTGAAATAGCAGATAGCTTATTATTCCAAACCAGGGACAATGGAGTATTGACCTCAATTTTTTTTTATTGCAGAAATGGATAAAGGATGAAAAGTTATGCCACCCTGATTTTTTTCAGATTTTTTAGAGCCCGGGAAATATTTTTAAAAAATTATTTAAAGTCCCTTTTGTGACGTCACGCGGCGGCAAGTCCTATCTTTTTCTTAAGGAGCGGCGTCTCGTGACGTCACAAAAGGAACTTTCAATAATTTTTTAAAAATAGTTCCCTGGCTATAAAAAATCTGAAAAAAATCAGGGTAGCATAACTTTGCAACCTCTATCCATTTCTGCAATAAAAAAAATGAGGTCAATATTCTATTTACCCTCAACTCCCCCCAAATTTTATTAGTATTCCTTACTGCAAGAACGTTGCTTGTCTTATTGAGAAACTACATCTATTTTTTCCTTTTAAAGCTTTAATTTTAGTAAAAAATTATGTTAGCGTAATACGTTTATTGGCTAATTACATAATTTCAACTATAAATACAACTCGCGACAAAACGAACGTTACCCCTGTTTCATTTGCTACATGACCTGCTTGCAAGAGAGACAATGATATGAAGATTTATAATGGCATATATTCTCTTCAATTGAGATTCTATGGTAATATTAGAGTACAATAAACTTTCTGGTAATATTGGAAGAGGTAAAAGAAGAGCATCCATGCATGCAGTCTATAGCTGCAGTCTATAGCCATCCTTAAAGGCATATACAGGCCTCAAAATACAAATTAGACAGTCACCAAGTGGGTTCAGAGTAAATAATCAACATTCGCATCATTTTTTTCCACGTGTGATGCATCCGTGCGAAGTCGCAGTTCAAAGTAAGAAATTTAGTCCTTGATGACGTCACGAAGTCCTTGATGACGTCACAACTCAATGCTAATCGGTGCTAGCTGTGAGTTGTGACGTCAGCAAGGACTTTCTTTACAGCGCGACTTCGCACAGACGCACCGCGCGCAGGTAAAAATAATACGAATGTTGATTATAAACTTGAGCAACACTTAATGTCTGTTTAATTTGTAATTTGAGGCCTGTATACCTTTAAAACGTTTCGTTCACCACGTTTCCATATTATATATAATGCTGCTTAATAACATATCGCCTACAAATAAAACAGAGGTGACATTCGTGGTATCCAGAGGTGTATTATATATAAGTCTTTACTTCCAAGATCGTTATCATGCAGTCTCTGGACATTTACAGTAGAAAATTTTAACCTTATTTCTTGGGATTGCTATATAGGCTCAATGATTTTTTTTTTTTTTCAAAATTTCAAATCTACATCATCATCGACTCCTTTTGTACATAAAGCTGCAGCCCCAACATGCATGAATGCAGCTCCAATAAATTAGGCAGGGAATTTAGGCAGGGAATGATTTCTGATAATGTATTATGTACCGTTGACTTGTCTATTATGATAGACCAATAAAATTCTTATTTTTTATTTATTTCTTAAATTGGGACGCTGTCTAAAATACTCATCGATGATCTCGCATTATAAGACAATATTTACACTCAGATTTCAACTATAAAATTATACAATCCATTTTAATAAAGTTGACCATGTAAAATCCTGCAGTAAGACGTGCTTCACGGTAATTTGATTGACATTTCACATGAATGGAACGCTGCAGCGTGAACATCACACAGCCTTGAAAATATTATCATTGTATCATTGTACTTCTAATGTAAATAGATTGGAGACCAAATTAAACGGAACACCACAGATTAAATGATCTAATAATCAGAGTTGGGACAACTTTAAATAAACATTGTGTTTAAAGATCTAAAAAAATTGTCTCTTATAATGTTTAGAGACGATAATTTATTTTCTACTCATTGTCAGAGAGTGTGTACGTACATATATACTGTATAAGTTCAGATAGGGTCTCTATGATATAAGTTATACTCCATTCTGTTTTCGACAACTAAATTTATACAGTATAATCATATATATAGAGGGGATTGCGCTGACGTCACGCGAGGAGGGCCAGAATGCACGGACTAGCATATAAACAAAGTGTGCAATAATTTTTTACTTAACTTAATAAAATAAATCAAATTTAAATATTTTAATAATATTTTAACAGTACACGATAGAACTTATAAAAAAATCTCACCGCCAAAAAACTATTAAAAGTATTTATTATAATTTTTTTTCGTCATTTTGCCTATATGCTCACTGTATAATCTGGCCTGCCAAAACTTTCTCTTTTCCCTCCCTCCTGCGCCCCCTTCGCAATGTTCAGGTATAGGGAAACCCCTCTCCCGCCTCACGTAAACATAAACAGAAATCAGCTCTGTAATAAGTAACTATGCCATGGACAATATGCATGTAACTTTTTTAATTATACATATTTGGATAAAAGACCGAGAGCTATTTTGAAAACATTTTAGTTTTTTTAGCCAAATCCTTAAAATAATATTACAAAACGCTGTGAAGTCATATTCATGTAGTAATGCAAATAATTAACATGCCAAAATGTATCTGGAAATTAATCAAATAATGTCATGCAATTTTCAGAATGTTGACTGTATCTACCATCTTCTCTGTACGGTGGACTGGGATCAAACCCAGGACCATCCGATTACAAGTCATATATTATGCTCTAAACTCTAAATCAACCATGCGTAACTTTAATTCTAAATTAAAGTAATTTATTGTCTTCCTAACTGCTGTGGACAACTGTATCTTTTGTTAAAAAGATTCGAAATTCGAACTATTTGTTTACGAATTGGCATTCTAATTTAATATACCACAACAACATCATTGTGTATTCATCAATTTCAGTATCGTATAACACAGTTAAATAGAAAAATTTGCATATAACGCATTTAACCTTGAAAAACAAAAATCTGATAAAATATAAAATATAATAAATCAGAACACAAAAATCACACCTTGAAAGATTTAGGTATAAAAAATTTGATAAATTTTCAAGATAATTTTATTAGAAATTTCATATTATTATAAAATATAAAAGCAAATATTGTTGTTTTTATTTTTATAGGTTACAACTAACACGATTATTGCAAAAATTACAAATATTTGTAGAACGCTGCAGCAATTAATAATAATACAGGTGAAGGTTAAATTGTTTTAATTTATTAAAAACCATTACCAAAAAACACATAAATTTAGTTTAAAACACGATTTGATGATATCGTCTTATTTTTAAATTTCGACAAATAATGATAGGAGCATGGGTTAACCCCTGGTTTAGCACCATGTTTAGCACCATGTTTAGCACCAGGGATAAAAATTGATGCTAAAGTGGGGATTAAAGTGCTTTGTGAATGCCCCCCCATGTTTGATGATTAAAAGATAATCGAAATTCAATGTACGATATATCACAATTAAATATAAATTCGCTCAAAGCGTACAAATTCACGACAACTCATCATTGCGGCATGTAAATCCAGCTTTATTATACGGGAGATTTGAACGCACGTAAAACAAAGGTCATTCTATACAATTTGGCCGGGCAACATCAATCAGCTGATGTTATCTTGAGGAGGACGACCCACATTCACCACCCCGACATGGTCCATCGAACACCACGCGGGTTATAACTGAGCCATGCTATCGCAAAACAAACTGACACATCTACAGATTTAGTTACCTTGAATCTAAGAAGACCCATGCAAATTCAATGTTGTGTTCAATTAATACAGCTTTACAGAAAATCACTATAAAAATTGCAACAAACCATAATATGCATTGCACGTATTGATTTATTGTCATATTGTGGGTAACAAAGATATCGCTATTCCATATTATAGTGAAGTAGAAAAGCATTATTTGTGATGGATGAAATGCAACTGAGGATGTCATTAATATGATCATGATGAGTCAAATCAGTCATACTTTCCACACTTTTGAGATAAATATGCACCTTAACAATCATTTATTTATGTCATTCATTTTTCCATTTTATATGTACATTATACAGTATATTTTCTGTATACTGCATATAATATATAAAATGCATGGCATAAAATACATTTAATAGCTATACAAATAGCTTACAATTAACAGATTATAACAGAATTAAGGAATCAAACATTTTTTTTTAATGAACCGAATCTATAATGGCACCGATCACAATTGCACTCTGTCTTTTCATTTTATAAACCCACACTCGAAGCTGGCATTCAAATTTACATTATTCATTCAATCGTTGTTGTGTACACAGACAAACTTGGATCATGTCTATTAAAAAAAAAAAAAAATTACAAAACAATGCAATACAAGTCCATTCCTATATTTTTAAAGTTTAAAAATCTTGGCCAATATCAAACAAAACTGTTACAGCATCTGCAGGTATCATAATAATTATTAAAAGTAAAAAATATATATATATATCAAATTCTTCACAAAATTTCAATAAATCTGGCATTTAAACATGGGAAAAATATTTTATCTAGAAGCAATATTTTTTTAAATGATTCGATGAGGAGAGATTCCAGCACAGAAGCTACATCCTGATATTTCCTGCATTTATATTGCCATACAGTTCACGATTGTAAAAATATATTCTTCTTAATCTCTCGATCAACAGTGCACTATCAATATCAACAATCTATATTACAAGAACAGCCACTGCACGCTTTACCACAGTTGCATGCAGCACAAAATATAATACTTTTCAATATGGTTGCACGAACCACACCGTCCGTCTATAAATTACATTATAATTAATACCGTAATTAATTTTTAATTGTATTATAAATAGTACGCAAGTACCGTATAATTTCATATTATATATCATTATTTAATTTTTATAATAGTTGAACTGTTTTTATACCATTGTTGCTAGTGTGATTTAACATCTAATTTATGTTGTCCTATTTTTGTTTGTGGTTTACCTTATTTATTAAATCAATGGCGAGAGTGGCGAGACATTTTCATTATTCGCATATTCAATTTGTGCATTATATAACTAATTAGGTGATTTTAATATCGGTGCATATTAAATTTAACATACAGCGCAAATCAGGCGCAAATATAACAACAAATATGTCCAACCGTCAATACAAAAATTTCACGATTAATTTTTTTTAATAAAATATAATTATGAAAAATGTTAATAAAAATATAATATAATACAATATTCCATAATATTTATAATATCAATTTATGAATATGATTTCTAAAAAGTAAAAACTGATTAATTTCAAATTTTTGTTTTCAGAGGTATTTGCATGATACTCATGGGTATTTGCTACAAATTCACACATATTATGATGTTGATGCAATTTGCAACTATTATAATTTAGTAAATTTTATAGTCAATTTTTTAAGTCTTATAATAATTTTGATTTTAATATATTTTATTATATATACAATACATTATGTACATTTAGAATTGAAATAATTTTACTGTACAACATACCATGAAAATCATGAAATACATCATTAAAATTATATTAGATTTATTTGTACAAAATTCTTGAAAGATAAATTCAATCTTAAATATATATCAAAACAAATTAAATAAAAATTGTTCTCATGTTCTACTGTACAGATGGTTCATAATTAATATAATTATAAATTAATTGTGTATTCGAACACAGATTCGTTCATTATAATGCAGGCAATTTTAACAAACCTATTAGTTAAAAAAAAAAAAAAAAAAAAAAAAAACAGAACAGAACAGAACAGAACAGAACAGAACAGAACAGAGCAGAACAGAACAGAACTGGAAAATATTTTATGCTAGCTGAAAATCCCACTAATAAGGCCTGTTCGTAATGATTAAATAATCAATTATCATATGATCCTTATGTTCGCTGTATATAAGGTTCATCTTATTTCTTATTATTCAATGCTTTTGTATTTACGAACTATTGGCCAGCACTCTGTTCCATATGGACGTTATTATTTTCAAATATGCACTAACTTTTAACTCCGAAATACAAGGTTATGCCATGATGTTAAATGTATCATATCGTTGCTATATATCATGAATTTTATATTCCATAAGGAAATAGTTAAGATTTTATATGTAGTCTCTCTGGAAATACCTATATAGAAGTACAACAAGAGATTATTAAACTGGTAGTGGTACAGAGTGAGGAGAGACTTGAGTGACCTGAACTTCCAGTGTGGGTGGAGCACGGAATCAAGTTCGTGTTCATAAGGTCGATATTATTATATTAGACCATAGCAACATGAACCTTATTACACAGGTACGTTTAATGTAAATCAGGCCAGTGCTACGAGATACCGCTGTGCCATTGTCATGTCGTGATCTCTATACAGTAAGCTATATGTATTATTACTATTATATCTGTATGTATATATAATGTGTATATTACAATGGTCGACATGAAATATAACCTTACTAATATTAGGGTTAATACTTTTAAAGTTTGAATAAAAAATAAAATAAATTACTTGCATGGTGAACAAAAAAAAATTGTCCTAATAAATTTAATCTTTAATCTTATTTTCCGTTAAAAATCAAAGAAAGAAAATTCAGTAAAGTAAAATATAAGGGGCTAGAGCTTTATTATACGATACAATTTTTCAAATTGTTGCATACAATTTTTCCTAATAAGAAAACTTCGACTCCATTTGTTTGTAGAGAGATGAAATTTTCTTGTACGTAAAATTTGCATACAAAATTTAATCGTGATGCTTTGTGATCAAATTCTCATCCCCCTAAATACAGGCTTATGCTGCATGTATGTATTATAATATGATAGCTTAAAAAACAGTTAAATTCAATCAAAATTGTTTATTGCGGTATGGAATAGATAAAGTCAATCGCTAGATACGAAAATTGAAGTAAGTAAAATATAAGTAAAGAGGAAACAACACAAAAATTTAGAAGCTGAAATAGAAAACGTGAAGTTGGGTGGTGTTTGAAGCGAATTATTTGTTCGGAAAATATTGACAGGTAGATAATAGAGATAAGGTTACTAGCAAATACGATAGCAGAAAACCTCAATAAAAATCAATAACTTGGGGAAAACTAAAATTCAAAGTATTTTTATTATACTTTCCTATAGATCTTTCTGTATTATTTGATTTTTACACTAAGGCAGGAACAAAAAAAAAAAAAAGTGAAACATCCGTTCGCAATAAATCGATTTAGTAAAAAGATGAACAGAGAAATAAAATTACCCTTAGGTATTTCTTACCACCCACTTTGAAAACAAGTAATTATAAAAAAAAATGCGTTTTTCATAATTATGTCGCAATTACCAAGAAAAAAGGCGGGAAAAAAAAAAACACTTAACGTTTGACGAAAAATAACTTACGGTATAATTGTATACATTTGTTACTTCTGTGCAAACAAAGGCAGGTACCTCTCCCGCCTAAGGTAGTAGATTCACCAAATATATTGCTGTCAGCAAAGGCTAGGCACGCAGGTATCATGTAAAAAGGTATAGGTCAATACCATGCAGTGTCATCTGTGGAGGGTTTTGTGAACTAGGGTAAGATCTGCAAATTCCTCGTCAAAGTATGTTACTTTCAAGATAGGCATTTTGTACATGAAATCTGTAATTACAAAAACCCATAGTGAGATATTGTAGAGGGGTAGGTTAATACCAGCGCCATCTGTGGTGGGTTTCGTGAACTATGGTGAGCAGCTATACCACGCGTCAGCAACGAAAATCATCCACAAGACTCATATTCCTATCCTGTAGCATTGCGAGAGGGGTGAAAAAAATTATTCTCTTATGTGCTAAATCTAATTCCTCGCTTAGCACTACGAGATTGTGGAGCCATTGGTACACGTACACCTCGGGACAGCACTAACGTTACTGCTACCTTATTTGTTGTCGCTGCAGGTCTAAGAGACACAGAAATGCAGATTTGAACTTTTGTTGGAGGTAAAAAGAGCACCCATGCAGTCTAGCCATGCCAATAAGTTCAAGTTCGCAATATATGACAGTTAACGCCTACAGAAAGAGCAAGAGTTAAATTCGTGATGTCGAGAAGTGTACATAAGACCATGATGAGATATAGTATATATGGAGAGGTAGGTCAGTGATAGGTATAAACAAATGGCATGGTAAGCACTTGACGTGTTAGTTCAGGCCATGAAAGTTCATGGTTCAGGCATAGCAAGGAATTTATCATTTATAAAAAACAAAACAAAAAAAAACTAATTGTTATTTAGAAGCATAAATAAGTTTAGTATTGAAATCAATCAATTTATTGCTGATAACATTTTAACACAATCTGATAATTGTAAACATATTATGATTTCATAGCAAATGTACGAAAATCCATTTTGAATGAAATTTGCAAATATCAGAACAATAATTAGTATTCAGAATATTTCAATGTAGAGTTTGCAAATGTTTGCACAATTATATAAAATATTTAAATACTGTATGCTGTTTTCCTTCATTCTGTAGGCATGAGAAATTTCAATCATCACAATGGACAACATACATGAAAAAATTTTATTGCAGAAATGAATAGAGGGTACCAAATTATGATACTCTGAATTTTTTCAGATTTTTTTGAAACCCAGAACTATTTTTAAATAATCATTGAAAGTGCGGCAAGGCCCATGGAGGCGTAAATAGGCGTCCAGTCTCCATCCTTTTTATTAAGAATTCAGGGGTACCAACTGAAATCACAGGACTTTCAATAATTATTTAAAAATAGTTCCGGGTCTCAAAAAAATCTGAAAAAACTCAGAGTAGCATAATTTGGTACCCCCTATTCATTTCTGCAATAAAAAAATTTCATGTATGATGTCCATTTAAGCATCTGTGGCATTTTTATACATGTAGATTTTGAAACAAAGAGGGTGGTTTTATTAGGACGTTTGCCCTTATTAATAATATTTTTCATGGGGAGTCATCATAGAAAATTCAGTAACCAATAGAACCAGCTGATCGCCAGGAGTTGGCTACTGAACTTTCCCATAACTTCTTTTAAAAATAATAAAAAGCAAACTATCCCTATTACTTGTTACCTTGCATCTCCAAATCATAAAGGGGCTGTTCCCACCCCAATATAACACACAAGAAGGATGTTACCTGGCAATATAACTCAGGTACAAATACGCCGCAAGCCATGCAGTCTTTACTGTCAACCATAAACCTCCCTAGCGGCAAATTCTTGGCGATATTATGTTAAAAAAGAGAAATAACATCTTGCTTTATAACAAAGATATTATTTTCTTTTTTATTGAGGGTGACAATGCGAAACACGAGCCGTACAAAATAAAATATCTTTGAGTGGTTTTGAGAATTTTTAAAGGTGAAGTCTTTTATAAAGTAAAATGAACAATAGAAAATATTTTCTTATTTTATTACTTATCAATATATTTAAAAGAGACTTGAATGCTGACAATTCAAGCAACGTACCATATAGTAATAAAATATAAACTTGTATAATCAATTTTACTGGAAAGGTGTAACAAATGCATAACAAAATGCAATAATAAAACAGAATTACTGTATTTTTAAAAACTGACTGAAATTTGTTAAAAAAAATCGTGCTGATGATAAATCGATATAACCAGACAGATAAACGAAATCAGATCTTTAATTATACCTTTCAATTAATTTATAATTAACTTTTTCTTCTATGATTAAAATTTAACGATAATCGTGTTATAATTTACAGTAATACGCATGCACATGGTCCATGCACGATATTATTTTGATTTTTGATGTAACATCCATTTTCACACCATGCATGCGATGTACAACATTTGCATCAAATAAATAAAAATTAAATTTTGATAGTTTTTGGTATATTTTATTTTATTAGAACGTATTTTTATTTGCTTATATTTAGAGAAATGCATGACAATGTCACTTGATTTGCGCTTTCGTTATTAACCTTGGTGGGATGAGAAAAGCGCACTTGCTTCAATCTCGTATGGCGGCCATGTTGGTGATAAAATCGCTCATCGCAAGGCGAAGAAATCCCGAGCTTCTGATTGGCTGCGGCACGCGATTTTCTCGTTTTCCTTGCTCCATGGAAATATACCTTTACAGCTCGAATATTAACTCTGCCTCATTTGCTGACGTTGCCAAGAGATGATGCGTATTTTTTAATTTTGCGGGAGTTAAGGTATAACCTGAAAATTTGTCTGTCAAATTCAAGAGGCGTGGCTATAGTGGCAACACTGTTTGCATTGGAATGTACATAAATTTTTAGGAGGGGGTGGTGACAACAGTCCTTGAGAACGTTGCCACATTTCTCATCACATATAGGAAACGATCATCGCCACGGTTCAAAATATATGAAAACAATTCAGAAAAATAGTCTAAAAAATTAGGTTTTAGTAAAAAAAAAAAAGTAAAAGAATCTGTTGTATAGTTTTTTTGCAATGCTAATTAACAAATTTAACATTGGAAGGATACAAAATTCCAATTTAAATAAATTAATTATAAATAAACCAACGGTTAAAAAATTCCGAAAAAATTCAGAGCTAATTTGACGATTGTTGTGAGTCCACCAAATTAATTTGAAGAAAATCTGTTGTAGCGAATTTTTCATCCAAATTTCTCAGGTTAAGCCTTAAGAAGAGCACCCAGTCTATTGAGTACATAAAGGACCAAGAGATGGCACTGATCGCTGAAATTTTGGCTGATTCTGCCGAGGATTAGGCAATACAAAGCGACAGTGGCTCTAAAACGGTCATGAAAATATAGAACTACAATAACAAAATTCTATAAACTCTTTTTGTAGTGAATAATTATTGATATTATACAACAAAATATCCAAATATAAATAAATATGGACGCACATGCCACAGTAAAAAATTATATTCACCAGCGAGCGAAGTAAATCTCTGTAAACATCCGACCTCAGCCAATAAGGTCGAAATTCTGCTCCCTCATACGAGGGAAATGATACTTGTTAACAAAAAGAGGTTGAACCACGTGAGACAAGGAGGGTGTGACTTTTATGACAGTTTTGATAAGAAGCAGACAGAGTGCAGAGTAAAAGAGGTAGCGCGGATACATGTGCTGCATGCATGGAGACGAAAGCAGATGATGTGAATGGAGTATTGACCTCAATTTTTTTTATTGCAGAAATGGATAGAGGGTGAAAAGTTATGCCACCCTGATTTTTTTCCAGATTTTTTAGAGCCCGGGAAGTATTTTTAAACAATTATTGAAAGTCCCTTTTGTGACATCACGCGGCGATAAGTCCTATCTTTTTCTTAAGGAGCGGCGTATCGTGACGTCACAAAAAGAACTTTCAATAATTTTTTAAAAATAGTTCCAGGGCTGTAAAAAATCTGAAAAAAATCAGGGTAGCATAACTTTGCACCCTCCTATCCATTTCTGCAATAAAAAAAATTGAGGTCAATACTCTATTATAAAATTGTTACTTGGATTCTTTATTTACTCAAATGTTACATATATAATATATATATATTTTTTACTGCAAAGTTTCACAGGTATGCTATGCACTTAACGTGTCAGGTTCATTTTGGACTGTTTGGAGTCTCCTGCTTCTGACTTATTAATTATGTATTCATGAGGAAAATAAATAAAATAAAAAAATAAATATGAACAACGTTAATTAATATCACACATGATGCTTGAATTTTTTTTTTTTTTTTTTTTATTGGTCATATTTTAATTTACAAGATCAGCCAAGGTTATTAAATATAACCTTATTGGCCGATACAAAATGCATAAATAATTTTTCTTCAAGACCCTTAATATAGTTATTGTTGAAATTAAACACATTTTTTCCCCTTACAAAATAAATTAAAACAAAAAAAAAATATGAATAAATTGAAAATTGAATTGAATGAAATTTTTTTTTATTTCAAAGTACAATAATATAATATATAATTATATATGTTTTTTTTTTGTTTTTTTTCTTAAGAAATAACAAAACTCAAAATTACATATTTTGAAAAGATTGTCCTAAAGCTCTAATACATTGTCATATTTATCATATTTACTAGAAAAACAATACTTAATAAGTCCAAAACAAGCATAATATATATAAAAACAGAACAAAATGAAACAATACACATCTTCTTTGATGTATTGCATACATTGCATACATATTTTCTGCGCCAGGAGACGACTAGCTGTAATACTGTGTTTGCAATGCATGTCTGCATATTATAGCTGGCCAACATGAAAAATATTGGAATTCCAGTAATTATAAATGTTATATTTTTTAATTGATTTCGTAAAAAAGACAAAAAAAATGCAAAGTTTTTTTCAAATTAAGATTAGCATCAAAACACTATTGTTGCATGTAAAATTATTCACATAAAAAATATTTAAAAAATCAATTATTAAATTTGTTATTTGTTAGCTAATTAACTCACGCCTCCATGCATATTTTAATAAATTATATTATACTGAAATATTCATATTATATATAAATTTTATTCTCCAATTTTACCTGAATTTTCCTAAAAGCTACACCTAATTAATTATAAACACAGTCGAGTGATACAACACAATGTTATTGTAACAGATATTTTTAGAATATTCCACAACATGGGGTCTCCAGATTTTCGCTTGCTTCGTGTTTACAGCAATTCGCAGTCTATAATTTTATTATTGTTTACAGACCAGTTTCCGGGGTGGCATGCAGCGAGCCTGCAGGCAATTTGCGAGGCAAGTCGACTCTGAGATTCCACTTCGGCGAGAATCGACAAAATGATTTCAAAGAACATTTTCCACAAAATTATTCAACAGCGAGATTTGATATTTTTTTATCAACCCCTAACTGGGTACTTCTAATTACTAAGTTATACTTGACTAAATTTAGTAAATATGAAACCCCGAACCAGAGCGTACTATAATATTATAGATTTAGGAATTCTAGTACGCTCTGCCCGAACCTTCGGAAACCATAACTTAATTGAGCATTTCGCGGACTCTTCCGAAACGTAGTGCGGTCATGCAGTAATTCCATGCATCACAGCATTTGCCTGTGACTGAGGGAAACGTGGAAACCTCAGCCATGCAGGATGGACGCTACAGCTTTTCTCAATGAATCGGAAGTGCAATGATTTAAAGCCAGGGACCATAAAGTGGAAAAGCGCAACGATTTACCATGAAGTGGAAAAGCGCAACGATTTACACCTGAATGAAAAATGTTGAAAATGGTCACCCATCCAACTAGTAACAACGCTCGGCGTTGCTTGACTTCGGTGATTTAATGAGACCCGGTTATGCGAATTGTACGATTAAAAAATATATTTAATCTTAAACATAAAAAATCTTACAATAACTAACATACAAATTCAACAAAAAAAAATCATAACTTGATTTCCATACTTTGATAACCATTCAAAGTACTAAGAAATCACTATGAATGCGCATAAATAAACATTACCATCCTAGAATTAATATACCAGCTTATATACATGCATGCAGCTGCATAACTGACATTTCCTTATTCGAGTAATAAAAAATATAAAATACGATTATTTGTATCTTATAACAAGATAAGGATTTTTATAGCTTTTTTTTTTATTTATTTGAATCACAGCTTACCTGTGTTAAAACATACGATTATAGACCTTATAGCTATAACCTTTGTGTATTATAAAGTTGAGTTGTAAAGCGGTCAAAAACCCTTGTCAAAATATCAAGAAATAATTCATGGTGAGAATCAGGGACGATGATTTGCCAGAATTTTTATAAAGCACGAAATAACAATATTTTATCATGTGGTCAGGTATGAGGAAGTTAAATTTTGTGATATATGGACAATTGATGAAGGTATTATTCGGAGAATAACCTCTATATAATAATAATAATATTAAATTTAGTGAAATACTTATGTCAAAAATGTTAAAATACAGATGTATTTTTTAAAGCTTTCATTTTTTATGACTTTAAATTTGATGTAAATTTGCAATAATAAAAAAAAAAACATTTACTGTATACATAAATGTTATTAATTTAATTGAGATTGACGTATATTATATATAACTCTTACAACATGTAGGTATGCAGGTAAGTGTCATATCATGAAGCAAGGTATATTATTATGCATGACGTATATGTCAGTGTATATTAAAATAATTAGCTCATTTAGCAAAAGATTAACGAGTAAAAATTAAATAATTTCTGTAAATCATGTAAAAAAAAGTGAATTTGCCGCGGTTAATGCTGGTAAAATTGATGGTCTGAAATTAGACTGGTTAAGTAATTAGCTCCTTATCAGACGTGATCACTTAACTAATTTAGTTTTGTTCAAATCTATGATTTTTTACCCGAGTCATTGAGGGATGAAATTAGTGATAATGTATTTAAAAATAAATTAAAAACTATATTAATCAAAAAAGAATATTATAACAAAAGATTTGTATGATGAAAAATCAAAAATAACGCAGGAGGATGTTGCAAACTGGAACGTTGCTCTTACGGATCAACACAAACAAAAAATGTTATCTTTATCTATGGCTCCGAAATAAAGACAGTAAACATATTTTAATATCTGACCATCAAGTGTTATGTGATCTATAGTGCAAAGTGTTATGTGATCTATTTAATAGGGCATCAAGAAATCATATGTGGAGATAATAAAACAATTATATTAAAAAGAGTGAAAGTGATATTGAAAACTTAAACTATTTTTAAATATTAAAAAAAGAACATCAAGATTAAAAAACCTGATAATAATGAATAATACATATATTATGTTAATAGTATAAATTTACTTAAAATCATTTGTGTAAACCTATGTATGTTAATTTTAGGTAATTTTAATTAGATTTAAGTACCTGTTATGTATGATTTATGTAACAACTCTGACGTGATCTATGCTGTAAAGCCAACGATCGAAATAAAATTATTATTATTATTGTTAATTTCGCCCCCAAATATGATACGAATATTTTTTTCAAAGGAATGCACACTTTGTGACTGCCGGAACGTTATGAGAAATGCATAAATAACATTAGGAGAGGGAGGAAGGGGAAGAACAACCAGGTTGCGGCGACGAATATCGCATTAATTATCGATGTTCTTTTTTTAATCGCCAAATATGGCTGCCAATGGATGTTACAGCAAGTGCGCATTATTCGCTTCGCGTTGCATGATAAAAATCGCTATGTAAATCCGCCATCTAATTCCAATAAAGTAATTAGCTCATGCACTCCTGTAAAAAAAAAAAAACGAAGTAATATTCATACTGTTCAGAGGTGTATTGTAATTGACTTGCATGAAATTTTATGAGCTATGACTTATGAGATACGTGCTCCATGCAGAGAAAACTGTGTGTGTTTTATTGCCAGTAGACAAGAGGTTTCAGAAATCAGACGACGGTGTATGCCTCATCTATACTGGGGAATTAAGTACAGGACTTATAAGATTTAAGTACCCGTACTATGGGTGTAGTCCGTATTATGTTCGGAACCTTCGATTTGGCGTCCCGTAATTATGTTCTGAATGTTCAGAACCATTTCCGAGGTTACCCGAAGTGAGTCAGCTGACTTCAAAAAAGAGGTTCCGAGTGTTGCGAACTTTTCCTCCGAACCATCGGAACTAGAGTCAGCTGATCACAATTTTTTGGGGGAAATTTGAAAAGTGCGTAACAAACCTGTGCAACCTACGTGATAACTGTTTGATTTGAGGTAAATCTTTGCTTAATTGGTGATCAATAACTGTTACGTGAGTTTTATGTTAAAATTTCTGAAGCCAGTGAACAGTTCTCTCTTTTTCGTATTTTTTTTTAAACTGATGCGTATTACCGCGAAAAAGATGTTCTTAAAGTGGTCCGTTATCTGATGTTCTGAAGTCAATGTTTTTGTTCAGAGTCGGTCCGTAATCACTCATATGTTCTGAACGTTCGGAACCTAATACGGACTACACCCTATGTAGATCTCGTGATCGAAACGTCAATGCCCTTTCAACGATTTTTGTTTGTAATTTTTTTCCTATTTATCATGTAAAGTTTTTTTTTAAAAATTATCAGATTATTCTAAACATAAATTGTCAAATATTGGGGGGGGGGGGGCATTTACAAAGCACTTTAACCCCCACTTTAGCCTCAATTTTTATCCCTGGTGCTAAAGTAGGAGCTTAACATGGTTAGCCCCTGGTTTAGCACTACGGTTAGCACCAGGGGTAAAAATTGAGGCTATATAAAGTGGGGGTTAAAGTACTTTGTGAATGCCCCTCATTATTTTTTATTGTTATATTAATTAGAAGTGAGGAATATATAAATAATGTAAATGACTTTTTTACGATTGGTAACTGAAGTCTAGCTGGCAAACTATAGTAACTAGCTGGGCAAACTATAGTAACTACACACTAATTTTTTAGATGCTGAATTGGTTTCAGTACTTTATGTCAGTACAAAATTGTTCCAGTCAGTACAAAATTTCTCCAGTTTCGTCTTACATTCAGCACTTTTAACCTATAAAACACTTATTCCAAGTACAAATTTGGTACTGAAAAAAGAGTAAAAAAAAGTACAAAAAATTGACTCTCTTTTTTCAGTACCAAATTTGTACTTGGATTAAGTGTTTTATAGGTCAAAAGTGCTGGATGTAAGACGAAACTGGAGCAATTTTGTACTGACATAATGTACTGAAAACAATTCAGCATCTAAAAATTTAGTGTGTAATGCATCAATATACAAAGCCTATAAGAGCCATGATTGATGCACGGGAACAAATTTTTGGCTTACAAAAATAACCACAAGACTTCTCTGATTGTAATTATATAGTTCTCATAGCTTAACTTTGGTTTGACGTCACGAACATTTTTCCTTTATCTTCCAATACAATTCAAATGGGAGGATTGCGTGACGTCAAACCATGCAAAAATAAACTATATATGAGTACTATATATAGAGGTTGTCCATGATTTCTGCAACTTTTTAACATGCAAAAGTACATTAATAATATTTTATTGCATAGAAAAAAAAATGATATAAAAATAGAATCCCACCCTAACATTCCATACAATTCTAACTCCATTAAACCATTTAATGAAGTTATTCACATATTATATATTATACCATCCAACACGCAAAACATTAGTATGAACACAAACGGGTAAGGAATAAATCACGAGTGCAATACTGTAGATAAGGGCGATATTATCATTCTAACGTATGGTAATATCGACCTTATTGAACGTTGCCCTGTGGCGTGGGAGGTAGTAGGTAATATATCACAGCAAGATGCGATCATACAACGGTATAGCAGTCTGCTGGTGTGTGCAGCTGCATCACATACGGTCACTTGAAGTTCATGCAGGAGGAAAAGTTACAGGCTGCGTTCCAAAATACATTATATATCTGCCTCCTATACATGTACACTATTTATTTTGCATAAAAAAATATCAAAAGTTCCTTTTGCTTTAAGGACTGTCGCTACGTAGCCGGCCACCAGAGGCGCAACGTTTGCGTTTCGAAAAATACTGATTGGAGGAATTTTGTTCCAACATTTTTACAAAACTTTAAAGGATATTTAATTTTTAATTCTATAATATTAATTATATATATATTCTCTGATGAACAAGTTAATATGGATACTGTACAGCAATGTTTTAAGGACTTTACAAGTAAGAAAATTACACACTATATTTCCCCACTTTGTCACAAGCCCTCTTGCTGAATTTTTTTCTCCTCGGATGTACTGTGCATTGTCCCATTGTTCGGGACTGCACCTAGCTTGCTCGCCAGCAAGCAGCGAGGCAAGTGAGGATGGTCAGCTTGAGCTTTACCAGCAGCAGGGAGGGCGCCGAGACGGCTTAGGTTCTGCGGGCCCGCGCACGGATCTGCACGGGCGGGCCCGTGGGCCGTGCAGACCTATGGGCCGTGCTCATGCATCTCAGCATTGGTAGTCTGCACACGGAAATTGATGGCTCCTACAAGGCCTAGCTCTAGCTATTAAATTCCTCCAATAAAAAAAAAAAAATACATAATATATATATATATATATATATATATATATATATATATATATATTTATATGTATCGATTTTTTTATTGAGAGAAAAATTAATTAATTATTATAATTATTATTAATTATTGGACCGTAATTATATAAAATTATAATATTTATTATAACATTTATAATATAGTTATAATATTATATAACTATATATATATATATAGTATTATATGTATAGTTATATGTATTTATATAATACATATCTATACAAAAATATAAAATATATATAAATATAAATAAATATAAATAAATAAATATTTATTTATTATTATTAATAATAATATTATTATTATTATTAATTATTATTTTTTTAATAATAATATTATTGGCGCAGTGCATTGACCGGTTCTCGTTAGATCACCGAAGTCAAGCTACATCGAGCGTGGTTAGTACTTGGATGGGTGACCGTTTCAAGTAAAAAATACGCTGCTCCCTCCCTGGGGTAAATTCGTCTCGCTTTCCACCCAGTGCAGTGATGCACTTGTGTGTGGTTCCCCAGGCTTTGGAAATCGCTTTGGTCCATTGAGAAAAAGTAAAGGTGTCCGTCCTGACTGAGGTTTTCCACGGTTCCCTCAATCGCACCTCAGCGAATGCTGGGACGCGTAAGCATGCAGGCCGTGGCCACTATCCGTTCCCTACCTTATATCCCGACCCAGTACCTCGCCGCGAGCTATAAGCTCTAAGGGGTGTATCCTTGTAAAAAAAAAAAATTATTAATATATATATATATATATATATATATATTTATATATATATTATATATATATATATATATTATATATATATAATCAGGCGCGGATCCAGAAACAAATTATTATCAAATTATTTTTATTTCAAGCATATGATTAGATATGATGAGCCACATAAAGCGAAACAGCATTATGAATGATAGTAAATTTTAATATATAAAATTACGTAATTATTAGGATTATTACTTACAAGTTAGATTCGAGTTAGATTCATTATATATAACAAAAGGAATTAAAAAATACAATAATATATTTTATTTTTTTATCGAAAAAAAAAAAGTTTCAATGCTTACTATCCTAAAAATCATAATATTAATTCTTTCAAAATAATACATATTTGTTTATTTACCGTTACTCTCCCTTCTATTCAATTTAAAATACAATGGAATGTTGAGGCGCACTCGCAACGGTAGAGAAGGAGCATTCATCACGGCACGGCTGCCCTTTATATTTCTTTCTTTGCCTTGAGCTTTTGCTCTCTGAGTTATAGGGGCATTTTTTTAACTGCAATAACTTAACATATAATTATTGTATTCACAAATTCATCAGACTAGGAAATAGATAAACATAATTATAATGACTGTTGCTCATTTAAAAACGGTTAATCTTATTATTTCCTTTGAAATGTTGGAATTAAAATCACCCAATCTCGGACATCATTTACTAAAGACTGGTAGTGACATCTCTTTTCATTCCACTTGCATATTTTCATAGCGACAGACCTTAATAAATAATGCTTCTATGGATGACTTCAAGTCAGCTGATTTTGCGGTGTTCCCACACCGTCCTATTTAAACCTATGTAGAAAAAACAAACTAGAAATTTTTGCTTTTTTGGTATTAAAGATTTTTTTTAGGAAAAAATGAGTTCTTAGTTATCAGAAGACCCCTAAATGGAGGGATAGGAAGTGTTTTTTCAAATTGATTGCTTAATAATAGTTAATGAAAAAAAATCAAATTTTCTAACATAGTGACTTATGGAGAAAATTTTCCCACCGGGGAACACTTGAAGCCTCTATTGCCCACGTTGAATCCAAAATTTCAGGGGGGGGGGTCCCTCCAGCCCTTACTCTACCTTCCCCTGGATTCACGCCTGCCAACAACCCTTAGGATGATACAGAAGTAAGCAAAAGACTTGCAAATGATGCATTTTATTATTAATATATATGAGTACAGTAGTTCAGTAGTTAAACAAATGCCAATATAAATTTATCACGCGTGCGTTCATTACAACTCGAGATATCAATTTATACTTATTACAATTTCAATATTTAAATCACCTTGAATATACAGGAACTTGGGTGATGTACTTTTAATATAAGAGTGCTTTATTAATTCTATATCATTATAATATATAGAGGTTTCTCTCAGGTCATGTATGTCGTTACGGCTCGTAGCACGCAAGGTATGTTCTCTTAACAGTGATACTTAAGTAGTATATTTAAGTAGAGTACTTAAGTCACCCACACGGTTCACATTGGTGGTTACAGCTCGGTGCACACGAGATGTTTAACTGACAAGTCTACGGTAAAATATAAAACTGCGTGACGTGTGGAATTAAATAATCATAATTGATGATTTATTGTTATATATTTTATATAATCGGTCAAAGAACTTTTTCTTGATCGATTTAATTTTATAATTTCAATAAAAAATTGCTATTATATTTGTTCGTAAACCCTAAACCAGAGATCTTATATTGTACAATGTAAGCTCTTTGCCTAAACTGCATGGCATTATATGTATATATACTGTATTTAAGTACATATATGTCTATTTTAATGCACAGCATTTTAATGTCATAGTTCTAGTCATTATCAAAGAATTACAAATTTTTAATAAATAATTAAAAAAAAACAATAAGGGCATTCACAGAGCACTTTAACCCCCACTGTAGACTCGATTTTTATCCCTGGTGCTAAACATGGTGCTAAACTAGGAGCTTAACATGGTTAACCCCTGGTTTAGTACTATATTTAGCACTAGGGATAAAAATTAAGGCTAAAGTTGAGATTAAAGTGCTTCGTGAATGCCTCCAAAATAAGATATATTTTTCAGGGAATATTGTGCATTTTAGGTTTTAGGCTATACGACAGGCTGTAAATAGGGCTAGTTCCACAAGAAATTCTTCAGTTTTTGTTCACGTTATTATTCACGCATCGTTAGAAAACACTCATGATTAAAAGCTTTAAAAAAATAAATGCTTAGATTGAAAAAAATGAAAATAAAAAATGTTCGTAGAACTAATGGATTAAGTGGAAATAATGAACTTCTTTTATATTTTTTGTCAGACATGACTACAGAAACAAAAGAAAATATTACAACAATTTGTAAAACGGAACTTCAACAGCGAAGAACATAATGTGAATTAAACTGTACCTTTATAATTAAAACTTATTTTTTAACGTGATACTATTATAAAATAATACAGATAACTGATTAAAGCATGAATCATTGAAAAATAATAAACCTAGGCATTATTGTATATACAGTACACATCTGGACAGAACGAACGTTGATATATATATATATATATATATATATATATACGAGCAGTCGGTGTATATCGTCCCTCGTCCACAATAATGAGCTGCATATGACTGCCATTTCAGGGGCGTGCAAAATTGGACTTTATTTTATACCTATTTACGCAGCTCATAATTGCGCTCACCTGAAATAGCAGATAGCTCATTATTGTAACGAGATCATGGTAGGCAGATAGCTCATTATTGCGGACGAGGGACGATATACATACAGCAAAAATTGTTTACAGTCTTTATATATATATAGTGCATGCCATGATATCAAAATTTCAAAGTAATTAAAGATTTAAAATCATCGACATTTCTTTTGACATACAAGCTCCACTAAGTGGCTCGATTATATTATTATAACTGCATATTGATGCAAAAGTTCACAACAATGCATCTGTGTCACCGTCAAATTGAGGAGGTCAGGAAAGCGCTCATCACGCTCTTTAATTCTCCACTTGGTCGCTAAAAACACGCGGGAAATATAACAATCTAATTGGCGGGGGTGGGGAATTCCTCATCTTTTTTATAGGTCCCCATTTAAATAACTTATTCTTTCGTTCGATATACAAAAAAATGGAGAATTGCGATGAAATTTTACTTTATGGTACTTTATTTTGACGTTTACCATAATTACGTAATAGCATTAAATATTTTTTTTAATAAATACGACACTTTGTACTGGAGAACATACACTACGTTTACATGACGGTGTTTAATGTGTATCCGTTGACGACGCCTCATAAGAATAACATTATCCGTCGTCAACGGATCCGTATTAAACACCGTCATGTAAATGTAGTGATTGAGATAAAACACATGCAGGTAAAAAGGTACTATATAATTTTATTCTTTGTGTATCAAAAATTAAGCCGAATGCCATGCATGGTGAACACTGAACTCTTATACATGCAATGTAATATAATTATATCGTTCCTCGTCTGGAATAATGAACTATCTGTCTAATACCATGATCTCTATGCAGTAATGAACTATCTGCCATTTCAGGTGAGCATAATAACAATGAGTTTTATTTTATATAACCGATTTATACAACTTATTGTTGCTCTCAACTGAAATAGCAACATAATAGTGGTGAGCATGCACATTATTCTGGGACGATATATTAGATCAGTCTATCATAGCAGAGTCCATTAGAAATCTCTAGACAGAAATTTGACAACAAATTTCAGCTTTGCGAAGCTCTGAAAATCTTGATCAAATTTCTCGCCATCCCTCATAGTCTCATTGATAAAAAAAAAAAAAAAAAAACTTAAAACGGCAGCTATTACCTGCACCGTTCAAAGAAAAAATCCTGAGTATAATTAAAATTTAAATATTTCATTAATTTTTTATGAACTGTAGTCGGTTGGTATATTATACAATATTTAAAAAAAAAAAAAATACTGAATTGCTATTCAAATAATTTGGCATTAGGTACAGATTCTAGTCAATAATCAGTATAATCTATATAGAAATATTTATTTGGTTATAGCATCCCTAGCAAAATTTGATATAAAATTCCAATGTTAAATTTACAATCTATACATAATACTGAAATTTCTAGGCCAAATTTTTTTGGTTAACAGCCCACTGCTGCGCTAAAAAAAAAAAAAAAAAAAATGCAATAATATCATTTGAAAACGACTCAATTCAAACCCCCAATCTTCAATCAATAAATCTTGTAATTTTTCACAATATATCCATACACAATAAACATGATATCAATTAGTTAGAAATGTCAAAACATCAATCATTTTGTATTAAGTACAAGCTTATTGCAATCTTAGTGGGTTGAACGTGGGAGGTATGTTATTTTACATATTGCAATATTAATTCTCCACACATGAGTATTTAAAGTCGATATTTCTATGTAAAGAGATGGTAAAATAAGCTTTACGTACAAATGTTATGGTAATTTGATTATACTATAGTGAGTGAAATTGTCACCGGTTGTGAAATTACATAAATCGTCAATATAATCAGGTTGTACAATTTACATGTTATTTCCATTGCAAAGGTGGAGAAATTAATAATATTATTATTTTTATTATTACTTTACTGGCATACGATCATGGAATGTACAACTAGTGGCAAAAATAATGTTTATGTCGATGTACACTTCGGACAGCATAAACTAATTTACTAGACTAGTAGCTCCAAGAAACAAAGAGTATATATTTTGGGGTATATATGACCAAAATGTGTCAATTTACCAAAAAATATCAATCAATCAGAATATACCGTTTGTATGATTTAAGGCGGATTCAGATGGTGACAACGGCGATGCGACGCGATTTTGACGTAAAAGCTGTGAAATCCTATGCGGCGGCGAATTCGCCGGTAATCGCGTTAATTACGATGCTCTTTTTCTTTTAATCGCCCAATATGGCCGCCAATGGATGTTACATCAAGTGCGCATTATTCGCGTCGTGTCGCATGGTAAAAATCGCCATGTGAATTCACCTTTATGAGGCATGGCTGTTAGAAAGAACAAGCAAAAAAAAGTTAAGGTTCACCAAACAGTATACTGTAGTCAATGCTTACAAATTAAGAATTGAGCATGTGAGATGCAAGTTTATATTGTCCAATTAATATGTTAATAATGTTAATATTATACTAAACAACACGTAACACAATACGACAATTTCTGCGATATCGTTATGACACTGCGACATAAAAAACAACTCACATTGTAAGTACAATTGTTTGGGAGCTCCATTTGCCTACCTCCCTTCCACCCACAACAAACTACCAAGGATTATGCAGATAAGCAATATGTATTATAATTCAGCATTCAAATGAAGATGTGAATATGTTATAGTTAAAATTTACATAATTTTAATGATTTCTTCACTCACCTATTTTGCTGACTGGTACTCCTGCGCAGTAGACTACTGCGCACACTGGATCTAGCCTTTCCAAATGTGAAGCCTCCAGTTCGCCCCTCCGTACCATTCGCACTAGACTTGCCAGGCGATCGCCCATCTGTACTAATCTTGCCAGGCGACTTCAAATCAGCACCATTTTTACCAGGAGATCGGTTCTCGACACTAGCTTTACTAGAAGATCTCAAATCAGGACTATTTACACTAGATCTTCCAATAAGCACTCCGTCCACACTAATCGCACTAAGAGAGGAGCGCTTGGAAGACATTGCACTAGTTACATGAAAAACACGATCAAAAGGTTAAGTATTTGCACTAGTATTGTTTACATATAAACTTATGTAGGCACTATGTTCATTTAAAATTATTTACACTAAAAAAATAGACACTGATTTAAAAATACAATTAAATTATAAAAACAGTTCAAAGAACCGATAAAGTTAACACTGGTTTGGGGGGATAGCACACGTTGAATATCCATGGTCCCTGCAACAGAAAATAAACATAAATTAAATATTTTAACAAAATACATTGTAAGCAGGCTCGGACTGGCCATAAGGCTGGGACACGGACTGGCCTCTCCACTTTTTAACACAGAGGTATACAAAAAGTGGCCTCAGACCCCCTGAAAAGTGGCTCCTGCTGTTTGTAATGCCTATATTGTCCTGACTGGCCCCTAGCCTTCTAGTACGAGCCTGATTGTAAGCTCTCTGGTATTTATTATTACATCTAGTTGTCACTATAAAAAAAATCAATATATCTGGTAGTTGCAAAATTGAAAATTTCGAACAAAGGTCATTTTAATGTTTAGAGATAAGAAAAATGGCTCTTATGGCACAAATCTTGTGTTACATAAGAGACCTGTTCGTAAACTCTGCTCAAAATACTCTGAGCAACAAAAATCGTGACGTCATTTGTACTCACTGGTGTAGCTGGTGCATTATCTGTGTACTCCGAGCAGGATTTACGAATAGACCTAATGTGTGGTTCCGTATTATCATAATATTGTGAACAAATTTACAAATAGTTGCTATTAAACAATTTATCAAATGCTCAATCGCGATAAGGAACGCAGGAGGCGGGAGTATCCAGTATAGAGGCTTCAAGTCAGCTGATTTTTCGGTGATCCCACCCGCTATACCAAACCTATGTAAAAAAAAACGTGATTTCGTTTTTTCACCAAGAATAAGATTTTTCAGGGATAATTCCTTTACGGAACTTTGGTCCAAACTGAAAAATAAAGTAGATAATTCAAGATTTAGATTTTTTTACTTGATTTATAACCGAGAAAAGTTAAAAAAACACTTTGCTTCATTTTCAAGTGCAAGATGGACCTTAACGACAAACAGTTGCGCAGCGAAAGCGCATCACTTGAAGCCTCCATTGTATTGCCTCCAAATACATTTTTAGTTTTCAGTTTTCTCATTACCACTCTCCCTTTCTGTGGATTCATTCTTAAAAAATGTAAACACTTTCTATTTTAATTATGTACAGTTTAATTTACGACAATTTATGCTATTGTTCAAATAATGAAATAAATTGAACGTAATTACTATTTTCCAAGAGACAAACCATCACAAATGTAGTCATTAACACAAAAAAATAATATAGGTATGGTATATGGTCAATTCCATGTTTCAAATAACAGTACTTACAGTATAACAAATCTAACAAGTAAGTTTACGCCTAACTCTGGCGCCACACAGGTCTAGACTGAGGTGGCGTCCGAAATGTCCATTCTCGCCTACTACCCTACCCTACCCTTCCCTACAATGGCGGCGAAATTTAGGGCGCATCATATGCGCCCTACTTATATAGCGGCCATATTGGAGGGGAGGGGAAAGTTCATTTAGGGCCCCTACAGGGGACGAGAAAGTGATTTGGGACGCCACCTGACTGTCGCCAGCTATCTCAGCCTAGTAAAAACGTATAGTACAAGATGGCCTCCACGCGCATCTACACGTTAACTATTAAGATCTGTTATACTGTATCATAACATCAACATAAAATCTTACTTTTTACCGCAGGGGTTTTAAAAAGTGTCTATAGATGATGTTATAAAAGAAATTTGGGATCAAGGTATTAGTGATAAGAGAAGCATCATCGACTGACCATCACTTTACAAATATAATACACATTGTCACCGAAACAATGTAAAAAAATAAGACACTTTTAGTACTCTGAAACTTATTTTTAAGTTTCTCTAAGTTGAAATGTTTAGTGTAAAAGTTATTATTTTTGCATGCATTACTGTCATGTAAAAATAAGTGCAGTATATAATAATAATAATAAAAATGTACGTTCATTGTTAAACCGTCCTCCTACACGTTGTTGCTAATTGTCTAGACCATAAACATTGGCGCAGTTGAGTCATCGCTTGGTTACGGAACAGTGAGGTCATACTACGCTATAAGGGTCATTGTAGTATTGTAAATTATATAAATGTCAACCTTAATGTGTATTTTTAACCGATTTATATATGGCTTTAAAAATGTTGTATTTTTTTTTCTAAGTAAACGTATTACCATAAACATATAAGGAAAAGTAACAAAAAGGTAAATTGTCAAATAAATATTATTTTAACGTTATATATTATTTATTTCCAAATAAAATGGTTTTCATTAATTAAAACATTCGTTATAAAAAAAATATGTATATATAGAGGTTTGATATTCCAAATTTTTAGTTCATTTTTTCCTCATATTGCATATGGAGTTAGAAATTTATAACTTATAAATTCGTATACTGAAAGAGAGCATGTATAATGATTTAGACAGAATCTATTATTCAACAACACATGTCAAAATCTGGGCCCAAAATATATTGAAAGACTTATTTTCATGTTTTTAATGCTATTTATAGCCAAGGTTTTACGAAATATTAATTTGATGCATTATCATGCATTTATCAAGCAAATAATGGACTAATACATAACTCATCATAAACAGTAACACTATAATATCAATAATTATTTATTATATATGCTGTAAATTTAAGTTCAGATATGATGTACACTTTACTGTACACGTACACTCCTTTTTAGTAAAAATGTCAAATCTGGCCATGTTAAAGTAAAGCCGTATTGTACATTTTTTTCTGAATGGCCAAGCAAGTGAACATATCGATGCGTTATAATATTATATATTGACTTGGAAGTTTGTATTCATATTCTTACAAGGGTAAACGTTATACGAGAGATACGAGAGTTCAACGCAAATTTATAGGAATGACTTTTAAAGTTTCTGCTCTCACTGAAACTTCAATTATATGGAATAAAATCATTTCACCAACAGAGAAAACTTTAAAGGTACAAACTTACAAAGTGTACATTTTTAAAAATTTATAGGACGCAGAATAACACAAACAAAACTCACCGTTTTGTTCATTTTAACATTATTTTTAAAAGACAGAAAAACACAATATAATTTGCCTACACGAAACACTATACTTTAAGGCTTAATATAAATGTTAAATGATACGAAATTGAGCTTTATGTCATGACAATACTGAGAGCGTGCGACAACGGGCGATTCTCACGGGCCTGAATATATTATGACTTGACTAAGAACACAATTTTGTTATTGGTGCTCCATTTGGCTTAACTTTTCTAACTCTCTGTGACTTAGAAACTATAGAGCTGGAGCATACAAAAGAACTCGGCATGTAGCTTTAAAACGATAGAAATTTTAGCACATTTGATTTAATTGGTACTGGCATTTTATATAAAATTTCAATGGTAAGGTAACATGCGACCAATATTAAAAAAATTACCACACATGAAAATTATGAATCATATCTTAAAAATTAAATTTAAACTTGACTACTTTAACATGGAGAAACTATGAAACTTCCATGTTAAATTAGTCAACTTTAAAAATTCATAACTCAAAAACTAGCTCGAATTTGTATACCTGATATTTTAGCTACTGATAGGGTATATGTAGAGGAGAACATTTTAAGATAATTAAGTTTCATAATTTTCATGTTTGGAAATCATGCTACAAAATCTTTATGCCATTAATTTAATAGTATTTGATTTAATTATATAAGACTGGCATTTTATATCAAATTTGCAGTATTTTGTTGTTGTTTTTCGTTGAAAAACATCATAAACAGCTATAAATCTATAAAAACCACTTGAACACACTCATTCAGCTGTATGATGAACATTGATGTGTGCAATATGTACATTTTTTTTATTTCACTACAGTACATGGAACCATGTGATGTAATAAATAATAAATATATATTCTAATGTCCAAACTATAATGAAGCTTCATCAATCATCATTCTCCAAAATATAATTTTAATTTATTACCTACGTACACTAATATAATGAATGTATTCAATACAAAATATACCCTGTCCATCATTCATTCAGTTTTCGTCAAATATGTTCCCAGTATTACTTTGTTTCATGTTTACTCATGCAGTTATATAATTATATAGAACCTTCATTACAAAGTATATATATATATATATATATATATATACACGGTATATACATAAATTACAAAACATGAAAAAAAAAAAAAAAAAAACACTGCATACAGTCTGACTATAACAAATTTATAATATTCTATAATACACGATACAATTTAGCGAGCGTACACCATCTTCCCCTACACAAGAAAATTTTATCGCTAAACAAACAAATGACAAATGGAGTTGAAGTGAAATAATAGTATAAAATAATTACAATAATGCAATAATCCCATCTGTCTTTAATAGTATAATTACATTCAGTTCAGAGTTCAGGACATATATAACATTAAATTTGCTCCTGTCAGATTTTCTGCATGGAGCTTAATTAATATAATAAAAGGGGAGTCGCACACTGCCTTCGTATCGTATGACTTCGTATATGATAAAAATTTAGAAACCATTCTAAATGAGAAACGTACAATCCCATGTAATGCGATGCGATACGAAGCTGTGTGCGCGCATACATCAGATCGCATAGGTTATTTTTTTTTTATCATATACGCTGTGAAATCTACGAATTCCATGTAAGAAAGCCCTATAACAGACAAAAGGATGCATATTTGAAAATATTTTATGTAAGTATAATATAATAAAGAAAGACCTGAGCTAACCAACCAAGCAAAAAAAAAAAAAAAAATTGAATTCACCAAACCTCCATGGAGGCTTCAAGTCAGCTGATTTTTCAGTGTACTGTTCCCACCGTCCTATGTAAAAAAAAAAATAAATCGAAATTGCTTTTTTGGCATTAAAGAATTTTTTAGAGGAAAAATAAGTTTTTAATTCATTATTAGTAAAACCCTAATAATGGGGGGGGGGGGTAGGAGATGGTTTCATATAACTATAGCTCTAATAGTTATATATAACAGAGAGTAAATTAATTTTTATAACATGGTGGCTTATGAAGGGAACACATGAAGCCTCTATTTAACTGCGTGACAACGTCCACAAACAGAGCAAAAATACAACATTCGCACTATCTTGAAGTGTATTAATTTGCCCCATGACAGCATATAACATTGATAAACAAGTTCAATGCCACGAAACAAGGATTTTCCAATAAGACTATTAATATAAAAATATTACTTAACATTTTTAATAAAACATTCAATCAAAAATTGTTCAACCCATCAAACTGCATAGAGAAAACATAAATGAAGCTTGGAGCGTGTAAATAAACATAATCAGTTAAATTTAGCACGGTATATATTCAACCATCCAAAACCACACGAATTATAAGATAATTTGTATATCAACAAATTATTATTAAATATATCGACATAACAGTAATAATTTTAAACAAATAAAGTTATAGTTTAAAAATATATTAAAACACCAGAAATTAAAATACCGTAAAAAAATTAAAATGAATATTTCGTCATAGGAATATCGACCATATGATTAACACATTAATCATTCATTAAGGTTCATATTCGCTTGGCATGATGTCATGGTCCATGGGATACAATTACACACAATTTGGATGACTGAAAGACCGAGAGATTGATGAGTTTTCTGCACTGTCGAAGATATAGCGTTTTCAATTTTCACTGCATGACAAAATTCATGAGAAATTGACCATTTTTTTTTATAATTAATTAATTCTCTTGCATCATTGATTTTTAATTAAAAACAGAATGTAAAAAATAAATGCTGTTTTTTTAAATCAATTTTCATATAATGAATTTTTAATTAGTTTATTTTATAGATGAAATTAACCAAGGAGTTAATTATCCAGAAAGATAAACACTTTACTTCCCACGTACCACAAGATCCCTTTACTTAATTCTGAATATAAGGCCTGTTCGTAAAACCTATTCGATGTAGAAAGTGTACACCGAGCAGGGTTTACGAAAAGACCTAGGTACTGTATGTATAATTAGTATTATATTTATATATATATATATATATATATATTTACCTCACGCATGTATGATTCGTTCCCAATAACCAATAAAATATTGCCTAATATATTTAATAAAAGAAAAACAATACAGTAACCAAATTGGCATTATGTCAACATTAAAATTAAAAAGTCTAGCTTTTCAAAATTCGAAGAGTTAATTTTATTTATTTTGTATATCAAACCCTATTGGGTATACCTCTACTTACTAATTACAATAATTACGTACACACTACTTTGAAACCCCGAACCTTCCGAAACCATAACTTGAACGTTTCACAGGCTCTTCCGGAATGGAAGCGACCACGACCTTGTAATCTATCACGGCATTTGCTTGCGACTGAGGGACACGTGGAAACCACAGCCAGGATGGACGCTACATCTCTTGTCAATGAACCGGAAGTGCAATGGTCCAAAGCCAGATGATGAATAAAGAAAGTGCAGTATGATATGAGCACTACATAACAAAAGAGCAGAATCTAGCCGTTGATAAAATATAACTTTATATTAAATTATATTATAGTGTATGAACGTTAAACTGTTCGAGCTCTATTGCAACACTCTTGATCGATGCAGTAAGTAATAAGAAGTACAGAAAAACAGTAAAAAATTGTGTAGAACACTATACAGAAAATAAAGTAAAATAATATATTTAACCAATGTTCTTTGAGACATGATACCAATGAGGTCCATATGCACGCACATGAGATATATGATACTTGAGAATTCTGTTATGCTACAACTTTTTTTACAGATTGGAATTTCTATATCAAAATATTGATTTAATTAAAGCATGAACCAGTTCAGAGTTACAAAGAAAACATGGTGCATGGGAAAATGACGAAGGGAAGAGCGTGGTAAAATAATTTGTCACACAGCACACTTGATATGACACACACCTCATGCTTGGACGAGTTCATACAAGTACACAAATATTATTATTTCACGGGAGCTTGCATGGAATCATATCAGTTATGGTTCTCTGTATCAGAACATTTTAGATCTGTTTTAATTCTGCGCTAGAATTCCTTATATCGTCCCTTGTCCGCAATATTTTTATTTTATTTTTTACAAGGATACACCCCTATGAGCTTGGAGCTCGACGCGGGGTATAGAGAGTTGATGGTGTGCAGAAAGTGTATACTGGTTCCGCTTTTCGATGTAAATTGTAATTATTTTGACGTACTGCACGTCAAATGAATGGAGTATTGTCCTCAATTTTTTTTATTGCAGAAATGGATAGAGGGTGCAAAGTTATGCTACCCTGATTTTTTTCAGATTTTTTTGAGACCTGGAACTATTTTTAAAAAATTATTGAAAGTCCTTTTTGTGACGTCACGTGGCGGCAAGTCCTATCTTTTTCTTAAGGAGCGGCGTCTCGTGACGTCACGAAAAGGACTTTCAATAATTTTTTAAAAATAGTTCCCGGGCTCTAAAAAATCTGAAAAAAATCAGGGTAGCATAACTTTGCACCCTCTATCCATTTTGGCAATAAAAAAAAATTAGGAAAATACTCTATTATACTATTATACATTATATTATAGGTGCAAAAATCGAATAAAAGGAATTCATGGAAGGTTATCCTAATATATGCTAATATATTAGCAAAAATTGCATCACACAGAGTATTGTACATTGGTAAGTCTTAATTAAGAATACTGTATACTGAAAACTTTCCTCTGTGTAGCATAACAATTTTTTTTTTCTCACTTGTTTTCTATTTTTAGATTCTTTACTTGAGAAAAACAGTTTGCAGTAATCATTGTTCGAATTTTACAGTCCGATGCAAGAGTATATAGTATGTTATTTTTTAAATTTTAAGTTCATTAAAATAGTCTGCACAGGCTATACAGTAACTAAATTCCATTGTTGAAAGACTAAAAAAATAATATTATAAAATAATAATTTCTACTTTTTATACTGAAAAAGTTAAATAAGCATATTATTATAAAAGTCTTTATTTTCATTTTAAAAAATGTAATACTGTACACTTCATTCAATAAATAGAGTACATATATACCATAGATATTTTTAATTTAATGTACTGTACATTTTATGGTTTATATGCAAGTTTAACCCGTTCTGATATTTTGGCCGGACGTTGAAGGTATTTGACTTCTCGTTGCGTGAAATGAACTCTGTTGTTGAAAGGTATATAATTTAAATCAGACCGCTTCAAATTTGAGTTGCAACCGTGACAGCCTTATGAAGAACGTTGCACTTCCGGTCCAAGATGGGAAATAAGATTTTCTAGCTAGTCAATTATCTTTAAACCTCTGTGTTTGTTTTAATATTCAAGTATATGCATGGAAATTGAAATTAAAATCTTCCTATTACGGCTATGGTATCCAAACATGAAAAAAAAAAAAAAAAAATGTTGGCAGAAGTGAAACGAAAAAAGTGAAGAATAAAGAAAAACTCGAAGAAAAAAATACTTAAAGTAAAATATGAAATTTAAACTCTGTACACACGGTACATGGCAAAAATACATGGGTGAATTCACCATTCCCACCGATTTTCCACCATTCCCACCGATTTCTTATGACAAATACAAGTAGAGAATGTGATAGATGAAGGACATAAGAAATAGGTAGGAGACAAGAGGTCCCACATCCACTTAATTTTTTTAAAAATATATTCCATCCCGCATATTATTCATTTTATTACGCTATCAAAATTTTGGTATTATACAAGTATAAACTTATTCTGCAGACTCCAAATAATCTTCTCATCATTATACACCTTGAGAAAGCACGAACGTTACTCCTGCTGTATTTGTGGGCATTGTCACGCTATTTCATTGTTAAAACACTAAAAAAATAATATTATTATAATAATTTAAAACGTATGGAGCAGCGCCACGAGATTGTTGGGTTGCCTACTTACAGGATAACGCTGCACGAAAATGTAGCTTGTGCATTCTTTATAAACTAGCAGATGATATGAAAACGATATAAATGTAATAATTGTCGTATATAATTTATAATTAATTTTTTCTACATTTTCTCCCCGCTGCTGATGCAAAAAAAAAAAAAAAACACTATAGCGCGGCAGGCTTCTGTAAAGTATGCAATATGTGTTGCAGTGACATCACGTGGTCCTGGCCTATACTATATTAGTGTACTCTGTCATAATACTAAAATATGACATTTTCGATAAATTAAACATTCAAATTGTGAGACTTTTTTTACCGTCATAATTTTCAGATATTTATATCACAATCATGCATAATTTATTATGCCAGTGCTTCAATCGGTAAACATAAAGTTCCTTGATCGCTCGATTAACTGTCGATAGAGTGCTTCTCTCTTGCTGCAGGTTAATTACAGTAAGCTAATTGTGAGATCATTTCTCGTGTCGTGAGAATCCGAATGTAATCCATCCGCATTGCTCACTGAAGCTAATTGTCGTAGTACTACCTCGGTGGTGGAGGCTAGCTCTTATCAAATACTCCTCGAGGCAGCATGAACCTTATAGAGGATATTAAGGACCAAGAGATGGCGCTGACGTCTAAAAATTTTGCTCTTTGCATCGAGGATACGGCAATATACCTATAGCATGGGGAAAAATCACAAAAATTATCAAAATTTTATGAAAGAAATTATTTACGAAGTTGGAATATATTTTTATATTTGTGCGAAAGTATTTGACAACTAATTATGGTGTTGTCATTTCTGTAAAATTATCTTGTGGCTGCTGACAGAGCATTTACATGATTTTACAATGTTAATCATATACAGCAATCCTCGCCAGACGCACGTAGTTCCAGCAGTTACCACTAGGTTCGCACTAACTTTATGATGCCAATACTTCTGCCTCATTTGCTGATACATTTTTTATTGCAGAAATGGATAAAGGGTGCAAAGTTATGCCACTCTGATTTTTTACACAGGAGGTGTCATTTTCTCAGTACTTTCAATATTTTTTTTAAAAATAGTTCCCGCGAGCGCGGACTCTAAAAATTTTGGAAAAAAAATCAGGGTGGCACCTTCTATCCATTTCTGCAATAAAAAATTTGAAGTCGATACTCTTTTATGTATTTAGAGTATTTACACGTAATTTTCATTAGGAAAAAAACTAAAAATATAAAAATAACATTTCCCTTAAAAAGCCTCAACAGGTATAATGATAAAATCTACATGAAAATTAATGCAAGTGAATTTACGACATTCGTTAAAAATGCATGGAAACTTCTTCCTATAACGGTAAACTAGGAAAGTGCTGGAGATTTTTCCTGTGCGATCTCAAAATTTGGCAGGAATTTATTTGCGGATACGATCTGTAAAGTGCTGCTACATTGTGATCCTCAGTAATGAAATTAAATGTACCGTACCCAGGTGGGAAAATAAAATATCTCAGTAGCTTGCAGGCATTAAAATCTACCAACCTCACTTCAAACTATGAAAAAGTAATCATAAGAAAAAATTTAATCGTCTAAAATTAGATATCTAATAAGTGTAATTCTAAAAACTGCATCTAATTTTATTATTTTACTCCAAGATTAAATTTCGATATCAAAATATTATATGCAGCTGGTATAATTTTTTAAAAGTAACAGATTACTAATGCAGGTAAATTATTATTATTTTTTATAAATAGGAGATATATTTATTTTGAAATATGAAGAAGAAAAAGATATTGATTTTTTTGCTAGGATAATATTGCTATACATACAAAGGGGCCAAAGGGGTTACGATATGTCATTATTTTTACCAGTTATCATTTATACTTGTATTTTACAAACAATGAAGAAAAATTCAGTTTATTTTACATAAATAAAAAATGGAAATGTAAAATTACATACGGTACATAATTTTAATGGAAAAGTAGGAATAAAAAAAAAAGAAAATGAAATCGCAAAAAGATTTTTTGAAATAGCCAAATAAACAACTGCACATTTTTAAATACGAAAATCAGCTGTACTTGCCGGTAAAATACACAGGTAAATAACCATATAAATCTATAAATATCTCTCAGCGTCATAATATATACGGGTATATATTATATTCTATATCAACAAATTAAAAGGCCTTTGCCGGTGAATGCAATTACACACCGGCAAAAAAAAAATAGATTTAATTAAATCCCACAAACCTAACAATTACCAACATATATTAATTATATACCGGCCACTGAACTAACCGGCATAAAAACATCACGGGCATGAAAAGCAAATAATAAATTGTTTATTATTAACACAAAATTGTAATATTATAAAACAGACAACAAATCTACAAAATCAAAACTATTTATCTTCTAAATGCTGCGTAATACATTGGAATATCTACCGGTAATTAATGTAATTACCGGTAAAATAGAAAAAAAAATATTATACGAAAGAAAATGTAAACAACCAAATCATGCTATGTAAACATTCCGGTAAACATTCTCGTTGTCACATGATATCTACCGGTACGTACCGGTAAAGATGTTGTGGTGTCTGCTACATTTATCCGTTGCGGTAACACAGAGAGAACCTTGCACTCTGGCCGGTTGAGCGAGCGAACCTGCCGCCGCTCCGCCCGCCGTCTGAGAAGCCAGCGGCGGTGGCGGCAACGTTGCCAAATCTAACACCACTGCGGCGTTGCCAGATTCGCATGATACGAAATGACGTCAACGGAGAACGAGATGGAAAATGGCATAAGTCCATTTATAACATCAGCTGAATACGGCTTATATATTTTTCATTGTATATATTTTTTTTATTTTCTGCACGTACAGTTTCTTGTTTTGAAAATGTTACATTAATAATATATCAGTTCAAATGTGAGTTTTTTCTTTATTTTTTTTTTAATTATTCATTTTTTTTTCTTCGTCACCTTCACTGCGCATTGGTCACTCTTGAATTCATCTGCTTGTACCTTTAATTGTTGACTGCAATAGATCTATTGATGTTAATTTTTCAAAGAAACAAACTGTACTTAATTAGCATGCAATGTTCATAAGATTTGCAATTTTCTCTCCTTAAATTTAATAGGATTTTAATTAAGTTAACATTTTTCACCTTTCATCTGCACTCTTTCCATTCAGAAACAAGCAAACACATCTTGAAATACCTAAATATTTATGATTTTAATGAAATTAATAAAGTCACCGAACATAATTAAAAAATACATTATAGTTTAATTGCATTATGTATTTACAAAACTTTATTTGCTAGATTGATTTACTCATATTTTTACGCGTGTTATGTATATAGATTTGAATTTTAATTGATTTTGTTGAAAACATCAATATATTTTGGTTCAGGTGTTGTTGACGATATTTAGATTTAACATTAAATTTAATATTTTAATTTAGTAAATGATTTTACTAAATAATTAATTATTTAGTTAATGAGCTGATAGAAATGATATAATTGATATTGCATGGTCTCTCAATGAAAGTCTACCATGTAAATTAAAATGTAAATAAACTCAATATCAAATGAATGATAAATTTATATGATACGCATGCAATGCTTGTCGATGCAAACAACGACACATACACAGCATACAATATTGCACTTGGCTGACGGCCTTGCAAGTTATCCATTAAAAAAGCATTGACATTATGACACATTGCCAGCTGTCATTATCATATTATATAATAAGGTTGATAATTTTATTAAAATTTATAGTAAAATAAACCTTACAGGTTATGTTAAAAAATATGAATTTCTTAACACAGCTGTCATATGGCAATAAGGTCGAGTATAACGTTATAAAGAATGGTAATTTGATCTTTATGGAAGCATCAGGTGACAGCTGTGCAGATTCCGACGTAACGACCGACATTCCTGAACCAAGTGTCAAGTGGTAAAAGGAAGTAATAACAAGGTTTCTCCACCCTGTCTGTAACGCAATATTACGCTCTGTGTATATTTAGGGGCAGCACGAACGTTACTCTCAACTCAATTACTTTTTGTGATAGAGGCCCACGTGATGTCACTGCAACTCATATTGCATACTTTACAGGAGCCTGCCGTGCCATAATGTTGTGTTCAAGGATTTTGTACATTTTGTACATACAAAATCCTTGGTTGTGTTGCATAAGCAACGTATATAGCGTTTGCTTGGCTTTGTTGTTGTTTACATTCAGCAGTAGGTGCTGAGAGGGAACTGGAATCACTTGATTTATTCCTCCTAATTTAATATATTTTAATTTTTTTTAACAATAATTTATACGTAAGAAATGAATATACATAACTTGAACAAATATATTTTTTTTATTTTAACTAGATTCTTTATCATTACTTTTTGTTGTTCCATTTCCCCCTCGTATTCAAAAGTCCGCGGGGAAAGCAATGGCCGGTGATTGGCTGAATTTTTTTAAGAATCTTAGGGTCAATATCAGTGCATAAGTGTCGTAAAATGGTCATTATTGACGTGAAATTTGGAGTCGATTTACATTTTATTTAATGATTTATTGTATTTTTCACAGATATCATTGGCAAATATTGTATTTTTTTCCATTTACTTGACATCTCAATCTATCAAATAACATAATTGTCAAATGTACCACGATTGTCATATCGCAGAAAATAAATAGTTTTTGGTATGCTACTACCATGTTAAATAGGTGCTTTTTGCCTACATTCACGTGACGTCATATTTTTGTGACGTATGGTGAAAGACCCGTATAAGGGGAGAAAATGTAGGAAAAAATAATTAATATATAAAAATAAATATATACAGCAATTATTACATTTATATCGTTTCCATGTCATCTGCTGGTTTATAAAAAATACACAAACTACATTTTCGTGTACTTAAATAATTACATATACCTGCTGGCATTAAAGTCAATTTTTCTAGCTTTTTTATTTATTTATTTATTTATTTATTTATTTATTTATTTATTTATTTATTTTTCAATCATTTTGCTTACGGTATGACAACAGTAGGGGAACGGAGTAGAGATGACGTAAACAGCTAAGCGTTATCCTGTAAGTAGGCAACCCAACAATCTCGTGGCGCTGCCTTATTGACTTTCCCATATAAATATTATTGAAACTGCGGCAACGCCCTCTGGAGGCGTCGATAGGCGTTTGGGCAATGCAACCAACAGAACTTGCAGAACTTTTTACAATTTTTAAAAATAGTTCTGGGGCTCAAGAAAAACTGAAAAAAAAAAATTGGTATAATTTGGTGCCCTATATTCATTTTTGAAATAAAAAATTTCATGGAAGTTCATTTCAAATTTATACCTTTTGCACGACATATTTACAAAAATGTTATCATAAATATATATATTTTTTTTAATTTTAAATAATGTTTCATACGATATAATATATTATTGATATGCTAATATAAAATTTTACCCATGCAGTTTCTTTTTTATTGATATGAAAAAAAAAAAAAAGGTAAATTATCGAAATATCACAAAAATTATGTGCAAATAAACAAGCATCTACATAGTACAGTATATAGTAAGTATATAAGAAAGTAGAAAAATTTAAAACTATATTATTAAATATAGTATACAGTATAATATTTATTTACGTAAAACTGATAGGAAAAGTATTAACTTTTACTTATTATTGTTGCATAATTATAAACAATTAACAACAAGCAGAAAGAACTGCACGAATCAGCAACTTTAGTTTGTAAATAAGTGGAGAGTTGAACGCGCGACTCAAAACTTCACAACTTCAGCAATGTCAATATTATGATTTCAATATAATTTGTGTACACATGTTGTGGATTGACAGCACTTGTGTTTATAATATATTAGATAACACTTTGATGTCAATAAACGGTTTTTAATTATTATTCACTTTAAAATGATTTCGTTAAATGGATTTAATTCCAAAATATTTTTAATATATACAGTAAAAAATCATTCCATAGGAAAAAAAAAAATGGAAGGTTATTTTTTCTCCAGTACATGTCATACATGCAAACAGTAACTATATTTAACAAATTAACAAGAGTAATTATAAACTGCAATGTTTAGTCAAATATTTCTATCAAAATAGAGGCTTCAAGTCAGCTGATTTTTCGGTGTTCCCACCCGCTACACCCGCTATACCAAACCTATGTAAAAAAAAAAAAAAAAAAAAAAAAAAACGTGAATTCGTTTTTTCACTAAGAATAAGATTTTTCAGGGAAAATTCCTTTACGGAACTTTGGTCCAAACTGAAAAATAAAGTAGATAATTCAAGATTTAGATTTTTTACTTAATTTATAACCGAGAAAAGTAAAAAACAACACTTTGCTTCATTTTCAAGTGCAAGATGGACCTTAGCGACAAACAGTTGCGCAGCGAGAGCGCATCACTTGAAGCCTCTACATCAAAAACTCAGAGAGGAGCGTAATTTCAAAACGAGAAAATGGGGGGAGGGGGAGGGGAGGCAAAGAAGCAACCCTTAGCAGACCGGTGCTCTCTGAAAGTCAGTGTATAAACTGTAAATGATGCACGGAAAGGGCGATATATACGGTATATATATTTGAGCCAAAATACATGCAGTCTTGGGTGCACGGAGCCTGCGAATCGGCTCTCAAGCCCACAATTTGAGGTTACATAATATTATTGATGTTATTATAACTATAATACTAAAGAGAAACATTCTTTTGTTTTTTGTTGTTTTTTTCTTTTGCAAATATTGCAGTTTTTTTTTTTTTTTTTTATTTTTACTGTACGGCCTACAATATTCTTTACTATAAGTGTATGAATGAAGATTTGAAGAAATCTAAACCACAAAAGAAAATAATATGTATTTCGTCTGCTGAAAAAAATAAATACTGTACATAAATCTATAAAACCAACACTATAATATGAGAAAATTACAAACTTATAGCTAGCTAAAAATCATATTGGAGTAAAACTTTATTGCATATTTACATATTTTAACATAGGACTTATGCCTTTTTCTCCAGTTCCATGACAGGCTCGGTTTTCTTGCGTCTCAGGGTACTGATAATGTTGGCAACGTCGCGACTCGATTTGGCCTTGCCCTGTACTTCAAGTGCTTTTATTTGCAACTATCACCATGTCACATTGTCTTTTGTTTATAAGGTTCATTTTACTATGAATTTGCGTTGAAATCTGGTGGAAATACCAGAGATGTTGAGAAACCTCAGCTATACGAGTACTCGTACTTTTAAACTTTTTTACAATCTCATACCGGTATTATAATATTATTCGGTAATACTCGATTTTCCTCGGAAACAATCAAGTTTTAATTAAAAATTAAATTATATGACTATCAGTTTTAAAGAAATTTGTTTATTTAATAATGTACAACAATAAATTTTAAGATATTTTGTATATTTACTACAAAAAATATTAAAAGATAAGCTCACTTCATGTTTTTTTTAATTATTGTTCACATGGTTCATTTTCATATACACTAACATGAACAAATTAATAAAATCAATCAGATTATAAGATTAGTTCTATGGTGTACCTCATGGTGGCAGCACTGCACGGAAAATATTAAGGTTGAATGACCTTTCTTTTGCAGATCGCTGGAGTAAAAATCATAAGGTCGTGTTTTCTATTTGTTATAACAATAAAATGGACCTTAATGACAAACCTTCTATTCTTAACCCTGAGTCATGAAGCAAAGAGATTTTTATAAAACTCAATACAAGTTATAATAATTATCTTTCTATGTCTTTTGAATATTTAACTAGAATATTATTATTATATTGATTAATGTATATTACAATGAATTATTTATGATCATACTATTGTTAATTGCAAGTTCGTGTACAGTACATGCACTTAATAGATAATAATCAATATTATATATATATATATTATATATTTTTTTCAAATTTCATGATAGTGATATTGCAAGTTTATGTTTTAAGATAACAATCAATATACATAATATTTTATTTAATTTTTACTATAACACGTACTGTTTTATGTATGTTATAAAAAAAAAGGTTATGAAAGTTCAATAATTACATGCATATTTACCAATGAGTAAAAATACTAAAAATAATACTTCTGTTGAAAATTATAAGGGGGATCGTACACTGCCTTCGTATCGTATCGTATAACTTCGTATGATAAAAATTTAGAAACGGAATTCTAAATGAGAAACATACAATTACGTCATGCAATACGAAACGAAGCAGTGTGAGTTGTTTACTGTTTTTGTTTACGAGGGAAAATATATAAAGCATAGCAGGTATACGGACGGTCAGGAGGATAGAAAAGAGAAATTGGAGGTCCAACTACTATGGCATTAGATAGGAGAAATGATAAAAAAAAAATCAAATAAAATGGTTTTGATTGTTCTATAATGATGCGATTTTGTTTAAGCTCTCTATCGTTTATTGGCATATTTTTACATTTTTTTAGACCTGATTTATTTTGTTTAATAAAGTGAAAAAATATCAATACATATGTAATTTATTTATATACTTATAGTCTGTGCATTCTGGTCCTCCATAAGACAGTCTAGCTTACAGGGGCATGACGTCAGCGCAATCAGCCGCATAGAGTCATAGAGGTTCATAATTTTTTTTTTACTTCAGTATACGCTGCGAAATCATGCGATTCTGTGATATGTGAGACAGCCCTAATTAATTAAAATAAATTCCGGGGTTATTAAGCTGATGGTCCTGAACATACAAAATAAATGTACAGTGGTTATCGCTCAAAAAATATAACAAGAAAAAAAATGCTTCGTATCCATTGTAGATAAGAGTACTTGGTCAGTTGGCTTATCAATGTTTCGTTGTTGTTTCTCTTTCGATCATGCCAGTCTATCAAATGTTAGACTATATTTTGACAAAGAGACTAAGCAGAAGGCGGGCAAGTAGATGAGTGTGATAGAGAGGGATCAATGCAAATTTAAGCGTAGCGATGTATACTGTTTGCTCAATAATATAATGTATTAAAATAATCCTGTATTCGTAAAATGAACACTTATTGGGTGAACTGGAAAAGAATACAGTTCAATCAATTTATGGTTAAGAAAACAATCACTGTATATTACTATATGATGTTTATTGATTTAATATACTGTAAGTATATTATAATTATTAATATTATTATCTGATGATTATGTATAAAAATTTTACTTTTACTTAATTAAGTTATGAAATTGAGAGAGAAGAAACGCGATTTTTATCATGATGTCTAATTGTATTGTATGTATCTGTTCTGTATTGTTTTTTCTACTGACTTATTCTATACATATGTATTATGTCAAAGAATAAATATTCTATTCTATTCTATTCTATTCTATTCTATTCTATTCTATTCTATTCTATATTAACAATCCAACATTAAGATCACTATATAAATAATTATTATAAAATTTCATCATAAAATGTGGGAAATTGAATGACTGCAAGAGAAATAAATAAATAAATGTAAATTTTATAAATTTGTAAACCGATTTTTGGGAGAAGGAAGGTTTAATGGATCTGTGAATGTTTGCAGCAATTATAATGCATACCTATAGCATACACAATATTTGCATGTACCATACATATAACTCTCACAATCAGAGCTGCATCAAAATAAATAAGACAATTTTACATCATACTGCATTATCAATGATCGCATTTTCAGAATTATTAAATTAATTTAATACTCCATAAAAAAAAGTCAGTTATTTATGAACTTGCATAAATATTATGACCAGCATGTGTAAACTACACGTTTTATTCAATAGCTTCATTTCCTTATTGTTGGATAGGCATACTGTATATTATACTGTAAGGGTCCATATCCAGTGTGACTTTACAGTATGTTTTCCGAGTTTCAGAGCAAGCAAAGTATTTATTTTGTATATTGCAGAGGAGTTTACGAACACAATACATAACGTCATTACCGTCGCGTATCATACAAGCAAATTACAAATGTTTACATGGCAAAAGGGTGCAAAATTAATATGGACCCACAGAGTACGTAGAGGTCTGCTCCAGCCCCCCCCCCCCCCCAAATTTTTTTTTTTTTTTTTACAAGGATATACCCCTAAGAGCTTACAGCTCGCGGCGGGGTAATGGGTAGGGATAAGGTAGGGAACGGATGCCACGGCCTGTTACGCGTCCCAGCATTCACTGAGGTGAGACTAAGGGAACCGTGGAAAACCTCAGTCAAAACGGACACCTCTACTTTTTCTCAATGGACCAAAGAGATGTCCAAAACCTGGGGAACCACACACAAGTGCATCACTGCACTGGGTGGAAAGCGAGACGAATTTACCACAGGGAGGGAGCATCGTATTTTTTACTTGAAACGGTCACCCATCCAAGTACTAACCACGCTCGACGTAGCCTGACTTCGGTGATCTAACGAGAACCGGTCAATGCACTGGCGCCACGCTCGACCTCTATTTAACATGGGCAATATACAAGATTACTCTACATACTGTAGACTGTAGAGGGACCTTTTGGCCAATATAGGCATTTCCCCACTCCATTTTTTCTTTTCACATTGACATTGGCTTTGAGATGGAGGCAGCCCTTCCCCCCCTCCACCCCCGATTTTCTTCCTGGATCTGCGCCTGTATAATACATACAAATATGCTTCTTGGTTGGACCCATGCCAGCTACCAGGCCATGAAGCACGAAGCAGCACAAATAATATCAACAGATTACTACTATATATATGCATACATACCGTACAGACGATATGTGAGAGATCAATGGTCGTTTTTTTCGTTGAAGCTTTTGATCGTCGCGATCGTAATGCAGCAACGTTTTGACGCTTTGACTAATGAATAATCATAACTATAGTCTTAATTATAATGCTGTTAATTATATAATGCATTGGGATCAGCGCAAGATTACTCTCAGTAATCTTGGGATCAGCGAGTAGTATTCTTATATGACTTCAATGTTAAATGCAAATCCGCGCGATTAATCTTTTGGAAATACTAACGCCGGCAAATGCAATAGCTTGCCGTGATAAATGACAAATAAAAGGTTCTACTTACACTCTACAAGGCTGCTAACAACAACTCAGTAATGTCCTCACAGGTCTTTGTAACCGAGAAACGTTTACTATTGGCATAAAAATCACAAAATTTGCAAACCACTTTCAGAGAACAAAAAACACGTGTTGCTGCCGGTCCTGCCGGTCACTTTTTGTTGACAAAAAACAAAATAATAATAAAAAATCATAGCGTTAATATTAAATAGAGAGGCTATCCGGTAGGTGGCCGCGTAGGTGGCGCTGTAGCCTCGCCGAGCGCGGTTCCACTAACTGACGTTTGAAACGGGCGTCTATGACGTCACTATAGGCACTAACAATGTTAAATTTGATCAGTCAATACTGCGCTGAATACAATGAATAGTAGCAAAATAAGCATAACAACAGGTTAATGGGAATTGTAATTGTAAGCAACATTTATTTGGTAGACGTTATATGAAAAACGAAGTTGAATAAAAATTATAAAAAAAATATCCCTAACTCTATTGAAATTTGACGCCTGTAGGTTGGTACAGCGAACAGCTGCAGCAGCTGCATCACGTGATCACAGAGAGCGAATCAGGAGGCTATAAGAGCCAGGGCGTCTGTGTCGTCACACAGAAATGCAACTCTTGAAATTGACCAACACACTATAACATTAGGAAGCTCATAGAGTTAATATTATATAGAGAGGTTATCCGGTAGGTGGCGCTCGTCGCCTCGGAAGCGCGCGAGAGGCTAGCTGACGTTTGAAACGGGCGTCTATGACGTCACTATAGGAACTAACAATGTTAAATTTAATTCAGTCAATACTGCTCTGCATACAATGAATGTTACAAAATAAGCATAAAAACAGGTTAATAAGTATTGCAGTTGTAAGCAGTATTTTTTTAGTAGGCGATATGCTAGAAATAAACGTAATTGGAAATGTCAAAAAATAATCATTTTAGGTTGGTACTCCTACAGCTGCTAACAAACAATAACAACGCAACATGGATCAAAGAACGTTCTTTTGACTTTTGACATGGATTGAGGTATTTGAGGTGTTGGAGAATTATTAGTTGGTGCTGCTCCGAAGAAACAAAAATGCAATGTACTTATGTGAAATAGTGTAATTATTAGGTTTTCTGTACAGTTTATTATGAATTTAAGACGTCATGTGAATGAAATTAATTAAGCTAGTGAAACATCAGGTCAAAAGGGATTCGGGCCATACAACAGGAAAAATAATGGCATTTCCTTTCATAGGTACGTATATGCAAACACAAAGTTTTTTTACGTAGAATAAATATAGTAAAAAAATAATAAATAATAAAAAAAAAAGTATGCATTCTATTCTACCTATTCTATTTATTTACATATGCATACCTTTGGTTATTGACTATATACAAAGTGCAACTATATACTAGCTATATAGAGTATGTACAGTACATATATATGCATAAATTTTGATATTAACAGAAACTTACAAAACATTCACAAAGAGATCATGCACGCAGGAGAGTGCCTTATCTCTCCTCATGGGCCATATATGCAAGATAGGGAACTTCAGGGGACGTAAAGCTCCACATCCCCTCGTCTATTCAATCCCCTTGTTTAAAATATAAGTGCTTATTTGCCTAAATGCCTAAACCTTCTGCCTATAACCTGCTTATTTGAATTATTAAATCATGATTTTATTTTATTTTTCAGGTTTCCAACAGAGAAAGACGTACGGAAGAGATGGGAAGCAGCCATCAACACAGCAAGAATATCAGCAAATCTTAGCCAACCTGATGCGCCACTGTGGGTTTCTGCGAGATATGACATTCTTTGTTCTCAACATTTTTTGCACGCAGACTATGAGAACAGTGGATGCCATGGACTGCAGTACGCAAATTGCGTAGGGGAGCAACACCAACAGTATTCAAATATGCCTTCCCACAGAATAGCATGGTAATTAAGGAACAAAATCAATCTGAAATATATTACTGTATGCAGTACACAAATATCTTTTGAATTAGAGTCAACAAGGGGCATTCACAAAGCCTTAAGTCCACAATTAAGGCTCAATAATTTAAGACCAGAAATTTTGGGTCTCAAAAACACGTCTAAAATCAAGCTTTAAATTATAGAGCCTTAAATGTGGCCTTAAGACTTTGTGAATGCCCCTTAACATGTAACAAAGTTAGTTAGACTTTCTAAAGCTACCGTACAGTAGTTCATATTAAACCGAAATCCACAAATTTGTATCATGCATGGGTTCTACATAAAAAAAGAAGAAACATGAAATACCGTACAGTTTCATACATACGTAATTTCATCGGAAAACTTGACAAAGGTAATGGGCTTACGGGGTGTCATTATTTTACTGGCTCAATCAAAAGAGGATGTCGAAAAATATCGCTTAGATTTTTATGCGATTTTTTTAAGCACTGCATCATACCTAGAATGGAGATTAAAAATGTCTCTTGATCTGGAGGCTCCATCCGCAACGCCTATGACGTCATTACATTCTTTGGGTCAACTATATAATGTTTCTAAACAAACACGTTGCTATGGAAACAAATGATAATTTTTAATAAACAAGCAACAATGCAATAATTTTTTACAAGTGTTATATAGTTGACCCAAAGAATGTAATGACGTCATAGGCGTTGCGGATGGAGCCTCCAGGTCAATAGACATTTTTAATCTCCATTTTAGGTATGATGCAGTGCTAAAAAAAACGCAAAAAAATCTAAAGGATATTTTTCGACCTCCTCTTTTGATTGAGCCCAGGCACGGACTGGGCCGCAACGGCCCACCGAGCAAAAAGGAACGACGGCCCACAGAGGCGGAGGCTAACACTCGAAAGGGGGGTCTGGGGGGCGTAGCCCCCCAGTAGCCCGCCGCAGGCGCGGTTTTTTTTAGGATTTCACTAGAATTTTCACTAAATATCACTAAATTTTTATCAAATTACACTAAAAACTGAATTAAATTATTTAATGATACTTCATAGAAATCCTATGTACAATTATGTTTTTTAAGGAAAAAAATGAGACTACTAAATATTTTTTTAGTTGCAAATACAATTGGTTTTAAAAATATATTTAAAATTATGTGTCATTAAAAAAAATATTTTGGTACCCATTATCATCTACATTCATTCATTTATGCAAAAAAAAAAAAAAAAAAAAAAAACTTTGCGCGTGTCCATCGGACAAAATATAAATCAAGACAAGACTAAAAATACTGTAACATGCAATATAAGTATATTAATAATTACTTAATAAAACGAGTATTTAAATTAATAAATTAATTTAAGTATACGAGTTTGAAAATGGAATTTTCTTAATATATATTACATGTGCATATTTTGAGTACTTGTATGCAAGTTTAAATTTTAGTTAGTTTTTAATTTCCTTCTGCATTAATTAAAATTGAAATGCCCTTTTTTTAAGAATAAATGTTTATTACATTTTTTTTTTTTTTCATTTTGTAGTGAAATTTTATTTTTAATATCGTTTTCATCAAAGTAATCTAACCAAAATTCGTTAAAATAATTTAATCTCTTAATCTCTGAAATATTTTTCTGATGCATGTTAATTTCCACTTGATTGTAATGTAATATAATGATATAGCTATTTTTTAGTATTCCAAATTTAGTGATTTAACTTTATTTGAAAGTACTAAAATTTCCTGGGTCGCATATATATAGTCTGCCCTGGATAAAACTCCCATAGTACTTAGAAAGACCTGATTTTTCATATAACATTACGAGCGCAGTATACCAGGCATACTGTATATAAATTCCTTGATTTATGTAAGACGTTATTACATGATACATTTTTCTTATCAATATTTTCTTACAAAAAAAAAAAAAAAAAGTCTGTATAATACAAACAAATAGCGTGGAAATTTTCTTATACAAAATGAAAAATTGAATGCAGTGTTCAATAATTTGAAATTTTGTGGATCGGTAGGCCAGTCCGTGCCTGATTGAGCCAGTAAAATAATGACACCCCGTAAGCCCATTTAATCAACAATAACATTGTTGACCTGTGCGTTTAACCGGGTCTTGAGCAACGCCGAGTTAGTAGTTTGATTCGACCATTTCAAGGTAAAACCACGTTTCCCAGCGTTTTCCACCCAGGGGTAAATTGTTGCGCTTTTTCGCTATGTGGTTTCCCTAGCCTTGGACCATAGCACTTCAAGTCCATTTTGTCGCTTACTGGTGAATTTTTTTACTAAATCGAGTGTCTTTCCCAGGTAAAGGCCTTGTGTCTTCAGTTAAACGACGAGTTCACTCTGATTTCGGTCTGGCTTTCTTACTCTTTCAGTCTGATTTATTTTTTTTTTCTGGAAAGCTAATGTAAAAAAGAGAAAATTTAAGTGATATCTGCTAAATATGCAATTGGGTGCATGTATTAACTGATATTTAATGTGAATATAAATAAAAATAAATAAAAAATTTTTTACGTGTTTTCATTTTTCATTGAAATATGTAGATATCCTATAGATATAGAACAGTTATAATTTATTCATACCACATTTAAACATGGATTCAGAAAGATAAAATATAGAATAAAATAGTCAGTTAACTACTCAAATCTATTAATTATAGGTTCATAAAAAGTGATCATAATTCATAAGAATTTTATTGTTGGTGTGGTTGAGCTTAAAAAATTCTCGATCAATTCAAGCTTGCCTTGGATATAAGATGTTATTAGATCCTAAAATGATTATATATAGATATTTTGTATAATACCGTATATGTTAATTACACTATGCTAGCCAAGCTTATATAATATCAACATGAATGTCATTTTTCAAAAATTTAATTGCATGGAACTTGAATATATTATGATATAAAATTATGTTATTTCAATCCCTCGATCATTATTAGCAATATACATTACGTAATTTCGTAGAAATATTGCTGTAGCTGTCTAAATAATATATAATAATTATGAAATGGAAGCAAAAGAAAAACACAAAATAAATATTGCAAAATTAGAATGTTATGTCTATCATTAATTCTATATTTATTATATATCATTATATTACAAATAAATGTCATTCATATGTTCAAAACATTTTTTTTTTGCTATATATATTTTTAACTGCATTTTGCATAACGTAAAATGTCGTACGTGCAATATATATGTGTATATATATTATATTGTAATGTATAAATATTATATATTATTATATAATATAGTCATACTGTACGGCGTACGTACAACTGATGGGATTACGCAACTATTCTGCATGGTACACATGCTCCCCACATTTTTGTGTGTAACATTATAATGTATATTATTATATTAATTATATATAAAAATAATAAGTTTCATGGATTACAAGGAGGTTTGCGTTTAAATTACACGTACACCTTTTATAGCTCTCATATATGCAATGGACATATATAATATGTTCATGCATATATGTACCAAAATAATAAAGCTGACGAAATATATATATTTCGTCTGTATGTAATCTGTAGTTAAAAAAATACTAATTCACATTAGAATCCTTCGTTCGTCCATTCACTTATTATTACTTATCTAATTGGTAATAATAGCATTATATATGTTATAATATGTTTATTATACGGCGCAGGTCAGAGTTCTATAGCTGAAGTCGCAATAAAACGAAATTTGAAGCTTCAGCGCTAAAAATAACGAGCCAATGAGAGCAGGGCGTCTGTGTCGTCACACAACGCATGCAACCTATGAAATTGAACGATGCGCTCTCCATAAGGAAGAGAGCGCGTCGCCCCCCCTTGAGGAAGCTAGAAAGTCGCCCCCCCTTGTTAAAAATATTAAGTTTCTGGCCATCTATTGGCATAAATTGGAACTATTTTCAAAAACCCGCTAAAATTAATCACAATTATGACAAATTTTCGAATTATTCTTTATCTCCCTACCTATATAAGGTTGCAAAAACTATTGTAATTATAAAAATAATTATTCACTTATTGTATTTTTACTACTAAAAAGAAGCACAAAAAGCTAAAAAAAAAAAGGGGAGCGATAAGCAGTAAAATAAAGTCGCTAAAAATGTTTCATAGATGGCAGCTCTTACTAAAATATTGTAATGTAATGTTAGTTTTTCACAATAGATGGCAAATTTTCATCGCGAGCTTCAAAAATCATAAAAATCAAACCTCGGATTCTTCGAAATGTAGAGACGTCCGGAATGGTCCGAGAAAAGACCAAAATTGCAGCGCAGAGGATCATGTTTTTGTCTTTTTTCGGAATAGTTGTCACTTTTCGCAACGGGTGTCATGCTCATGCATAATTAATTATAAATTGCAGTACTAAATAATTATATGTGCAGTGCGCACTCGCCCTGAGGGATTTGACCATGTCCCCTTGATGTTAGGCAACTTGCTATGCATTGAAGTGAAGTGGGTTACATATCCAACAGGGGTAATGATATTATTTAACGAGATATACAATTGAAACGAGATCCAAAAAATTATATCGCACTATGTAGACTATGTAGAGGTTCTCCAGAATGAAAAATCCAAAGGGTCTAAAGCACGGCGTCTATCAAATATATAGGGTCTTATTTGACAAAACCCCTCGATTTACTCCTATAGAAAATTCTACGTTAGCTACTTAAATACGAAACGTAGATATCGGCGTATATATGTATAAGAAAAATTAATCGATTATATTATTGTGACTTTATAATAATATATATATAGAGAATTTTAACTAAATAAACATTTTAATCTGTATTATAAAATATAAAATATAAGTTGTAACACGTACGAGATATGAAACAGTGCACACATTACAGCTAAAAAGCAAAAAACATATACTGAGTGATATATTATTAAGAAGTTTTCGTGTAATCCTCGAACGATTGTGTAGTCAAAACATTGTCAGCTGATATACGTGTTAAAGTTGGTCTTGAAATTAATTTCTCCTGACGATTCGTATCATTTTTCTTAGAATTTTCTTTCATAAACGGTGACAAGAAGAACCAATTATTGAAAAAAAAATTTTGGTGAACAAAATTATATTAAAAAAAAAGATGTTGTTAGTTACGTTAACCCGCACAGCATAGAATTTTAGGGTTTTCTGCCTACATCCCGAAGATCTCTTCGGACGGCTTCGGGCATATCCCATGCTACCAAAAACGTAAACATGAAATTCCCAGATAGACGTGATCTCACCCAGAGCCGCGAAGAGTCGTATAATATATCAATCGAGTTTCTGCAAAATATACAATCACGATCATCTTCACACTAAATTTTAGATGCTGAATTGGTTTCAGTACTTTATGTCAGTACAAAATTTTTCCAATTTCATCTTACATCCAGCACTTTTGACCTATAAAACACTTAATCCAAGTACAAATTTGGTACTGAAAAAAGAGAGTCAATATTTTGTACTTTTTTTGACTCTTTTTTCAGTACCAAATTTGTACTTGGAATAAGTGTTCTATAGGTAAAAAGTGCTGGATGTAAGACGAAACTGGAAAATTTTGTACTGACTGGAGCAATTTTGTACTGACAAAAAGTACTGAAAACCAATTCAGCATCTAAAAATTTAGTGTGTTGAATCTTATGATATAATCACAGTTGGTTGCAACTCCAAAATAAATGTCAACAACATACACCTGGCCATTACTCTCCAACAGGCTCAGACTATAAGAGATGGTGAGCGATCGCTCAATAGGCCCCTTCGGCTGGGAGACCCCTACAACGTTTAAAGTAGGCCCTTACAGGGTCAAGTAGGCCTTTTATATGGACCCGTACTAGTGTTTGCTTAGTAGACCCTTTGAGCCCAGTCCAACCCTGCTCTCCAATGTATGATGTGTGATCTCAAAACATCGTCCTTCGTCTTCAATAATGAGCTATTTGCATTAAGGGTAAGGTAACGCCACCAATGTTAAAAAAAATCCCTCTCACAAAAATTCTGAAAAAAAAATTAAAATGTTCTCCTCTACACCCCCTATATCAGTAGCTAAAATATCAGGTATACAAATACGATCTAGTTTTTGAGTTATGAATTTTTAAAGTTGACCAATTTAACATGGGAGTTTCATTTCTCCATGTTAAAGTAGTCAACTTTAAAATTTTATAACTCAAAAACTAGATCGTATTTGTATACCTGATATTTTACCTACTGATAGGGGGTATAGAGGAGAACATTTTAAATTTTTTTCAGAATTTTTGTGAGAGGGATTTTTTTTAACATTGGTGGCGTTACCTTACCCTTAAGAGCTGCTGTAATATATAGGTATAAAATAAAGCATAAAGCTCATTGTTGCTCAAAACTGAAAAAGCTAATTATTATATATGGACGAGGAATGTTTTATATTTTATATTACGTGCATTTTTTACTACCACCATGCAAGATCTGCACCGATGGTGGCTCCCAAGCAGGCTCAGGCCCAGACCCTTCAGCGTTCGCCATCGCGACCCTCCTATAGAGGACATAAAGGACCAAGAGATGACGCTGACGTCTGAAAATTTTTCTCTTTACATCGAGTATACGGCAATACCTATAGCTTGGGGAGAATCATAAAAATTATCAAATTTCTAGGAAAGAAATCACTTACGAAGTTGAAATATTTTTTTTATATTTGTCCGAAAGTATTTGACAACTAATTATGGTGTTGTTATTTCTGTAAAATTATGCTGTTGCTGCTGACGGAGCATTTACATGATTTTACAATATGATAATCATATACAGCAATCCTCGCCAGAGTAGACGCACGTAGTTCCAGCAGTTACCACTAGGTTCGCACTAACTTTATGACGCCAATTATTATACTCACCGGGGCTTCGCAGCGAGCGGCCGAAGCCACTCGCCTTCCGCCACCGATGGCCTGGTGTACAACAAGGTTGGCTTTATACAGGTTAAGCCACGTGCGTATTTCGTGCGTCATTTTTCCACTATTTCCAGGACCCATTGCACCGCGAAAATTCAAAAATAGCATTGCATCATGGGCGCATTCAAAGTTTCGCGGCACGATGGGTCCTGGAATACTTGAATCTGATTGGCTAAGCCCGTTAACATTGGTCCAATCGGTGGCTTAACCTGTATAAAGCCAACCTTGGTGTACAAAAAAGCTTGTACATGCAGCGCCATCCATTTTCAGGGCTAGTTGCTTTATAATAATATGATTTTGTATTATATAATATAAAATATATAAATAATGCTGCACTTTCGGCTTACTTCATAATTTATACATATATAGAACAAAAAATGTGACAATCGTAGATGTAAGCCTCTATTATTATAAATACATTGAATCTTTAAAATCCCAATAATAATTATATAACCTAATATCTAAATTTAATTGGTTATTTAAAAATTTTAAAATTAAAATTAATGCTTATAATTTGATATTAAATAATTTTTTTTTTCATCCTTTATCGAAATTTAATCATGATTTTTAATTACCTGTATATAATGTTAATTATTTTTAACAATATAAAAAATAAAAATTTGAATATATTTGTTATTATTACAAACTCACCACTGTTTCAGTTATATTTAAAGACAAAATATTTGGTAACATTTTATTTTTATCGCATGTCTTTAAACTCGCAAAACCGGTCCATGTATAAACATGTTTCCACAGTATGATCTTTGTGATGATCGTCAGATTGCGTAAGAAATCGCAAACAATGTCATGGAAAGTGAGAGTGCGGTAAGTAAAAAACCATTAGTAAAATAATATTAAATTTTATTTATTTTTTATTTAGAACAACTGTTTGTAGCTTTGTACACTGTACAGGCAACATGATTCACGTCAAAAACTGAAATTAAGAAAGGTAAAGGTAAACGCCTGTTTACGCCTCCAGGGAGCGTGGCTGCACTTTCAATAATTATTTAAAAAATAGTTCTGGGTCTAAAAAAAAAAAAATCTGAAAAAAAAATCACAGAGTAGCATAATTTGGTACCCTCTATTCATTTCTGCAATAAAAAATTTCATGTAGGTTGTCCATTGTGTGTGTGCCAGACTTCCTAGTTTATATTTTCATGGCTTTTTGATGCTAAATGTCTGGAAGTTTGAATTAGGCCATGACAGCTCACATTCTTACAAATTCCTTATTTTAATATAAAGCTGTATATTGTGATATTTTGACATATTCAAATTTTTTATTCAATCGTTTAGGTTTGTACATAGATGAAATCATGTCAATTAAAAAAATAAACAGTCAAAAGCAAAACACAACAAAATAATCACAGTGAACACAAATAACATACAATTTTTTTTTTATTATTATTTTTTTTTACAAGGATACACCCCTATAAGAGCTTACAGCTCGCGGCGGGGTAATGGGTAGAGATAAGGTAGGCAACGGATGACACGGCCTGTTACGCGTCCCAGCATTCACTGAGGTGAGACTAAGGGAACCGTGGAAAACCTCAGTCAGGACGGACACCTCTACTTTTTCTCAATGGACCAAAGCGATGTCCAAAGCCTGGGGGAACCACACACAAGTGCATCACTGCACTGGGTGGAAAGCGAGACGAATTTACCCCAGGGAGGGAGCAGTGTATTTTTTACTTGAAACGGTCACCCATCCACGTATTAACCACGCTCGACGTAGCCTGACTTCGGTGATCTAACGAGAACTGGTCAATGCACTGCGCCACGCTCGATCTCAAATATATATATGACAATTACATCTCAAATATAATATATATCTATGAATATTATATATAAATATTGATTACTATGATAAATTAGCATACAATTTTTATATTTATTTGAATTAAACAGAAATATTATGTATAACAATAATATTAATGATATTAAGAGTTCCTGATTATTTTTTTCAGGCAATTTAGCACTATGCACATGCATGTGATACAAGAGTTTTGCTACTAAAATGCATGATTTAAAAGTGAACATAACATCAAGATTTTCATTGCCATCGTTTGGTAATATATAAAAATCAATACTTACAGTTTATTTAAATAATTATTATTTTGCGACCGCGGCGCAAAAGACCTGTTTACTTGACCGCGTTGGGGCGCAAAAGACCGGTCATTAAGGGAAATCGGCGCAAACGTCTTTCACCGAGAAGTACCTATTATAATATAATAGCGTGTTTGATTAAGAAAAAAAAATAATCAAAATCAACTATATTATGACCATACACGATTGAACCACAATCACTTTGGTTTATATTAAGCTTTGAGAAAAACGTACCTTATTTTTTCAACCATATTTTCAATAATACTTATCTTTATTTTTTTATCATAATTATAATGGAATGAAAACAAATTCACCTTGATTGTTAGTTAAGGTAGAGATAACGTCGAACAGCTGTCGTTCGACGTAATCCCCTTTGATTAACATGTAAACCTTAGCAAATTGACAAAAAATCTGAAATTTTTTTGAGAGGCAGATATTAGTGCCTAAAAGCCATAGCAAAAGTTTCAACAACATTTAACGAGCCGATTTTTTTAAATTAATTTTTTAGTTTGGCTCTCCATGGGAAAGCCCTATGCTGAAAATTAAAAAAATTAATTAAAAAAAATCGGCTCGATAAATCGTTTTGAAATTTTTTCTATGGCTTTTAGGCACTAATATCTGCCTCTCAAAAAAAAATTCAGAATTTTTTGTCAATTTGCTTTAGGTTTACATGTTAATCAAAGGGCATTACGTTGATCAGCTGTTCGGCGTTATCTCTACCTTAAGTGTTTATTTGAGGTCATCTATTCTAACAAGCAGACGAGTGACATTCGTGCTCTTCATGTGCTAAAATTTCAGAGTTTAATTTTTTTCAGGATGCAAGTATTAGTTCTTATTATTCACGACAGAGGTGCCACTGTGGATAATTTTGTTTCACCATGAGGTTAGGCAACTTGTTATGCACTGAAGAGAAGTGGGTTACATATATTGCAGGAGCCAACGTGCTTTGAAAATAATACACTTGCGGCCCTGTTAATTTTACCATGCATGCTCTGAGGTATTCTTACGGGTCATGATGGTTGGGGCTGTAAATAGAAATTTTCTGATGCAACGACTGTATGTATTCCATTCTGCATGTTTGAAGTAATGAGAGTGTGAAAACAAATCCACCTAGTTTTTTCTATTAAAACTTATATAAGTACCATAATATGATTCACAATATTGAAAGATATTCACAAATTTATTTTTTACATTCCTAGGTTAGGTATATTATATCAGGGTATATTATAATTTGATTCATTTGTTATTTTTTGTGATTTTTTTTTTCTGTTTTGTCCAATATTATAATGAAGAATTATATTTTCTGTACAATCCTTTGAAAATTTTGATTTAAGGATCAAAATAAATATGTAGGAGTCATTTAAATTTTTAAAATCTATAATCGATATAAGTATTTAATGAAATCAATGAATAAAATGTGTGAATTGCTCCAAAATATTGCAACCAATCAATAATACTCTAAATCTATAATACATTATACACATGATTACACATTTCGTCACCTCAGAATATATTTATAAGTGTCGTATAAACCACGAAGTTTTGATGCAATTATATACCTTAATTATATGCTTCAAGTACATGTCGTCGTCTCAGAAAATTTCCCTTTGCAGCCTTGTTAATCACCATATACCCCGTTAAGAATAACACAGGGTATATAGTGATTAAAAATGCTGCAAGAGGAAAATTTTCCAAGGCGACGAGTCTTCATTGTTCTTTAGGGTTGCATCAGAACATCAAGGTTAATACGACAAATATTCTGAAGTGACGATTTATAAAAAAACGAAAAGTCTACAAGCGTACTGGGTGATATATATAATTACATTGCCATGAAAGGTTTTTCGTACCCTACGTGATGTTAAACTTGCGGGGTTTTCCCCAGAATTAAAATCGACCTCGCCCCACATCAAGTTTCACTTTATTCACTTCATGTTTGTCCGAATTGCCTTGACACTATCAATATGGTAATATGTTTCTATACTTCCGCTTTGGTTATAAATGATAAAGATCAGTCACCACATGTAACAGTATTTTAATCCTTCTACAGGAAAAATGAATCTAAATTAATCTACATTTAAAAATTCCAAACTTTAAATTTTTATACTCTATAAATCAATTAAATTTCTCTTCCTTAATTTATATATTTATGGATGGTTATATTGAGTCTAGTGTTAATTATTTTTTACATAATTTTCTTCAATATTTGTCATAAGAAGATCCATATTTTTTTTAAATAGACAAATATGATAATAGTATGAAAATAATATTGATATTATCTATAAACTATGTCATACGTTTTAACTTGCAGGACCGGTCCATTATCTGTATTATAAATATATTTCCTCTTGTGTGATCTCTGTGATAATCAATCATCAGATTACGTAAGCATAAATCATTATTAGTAAATAGAAGTACCCAATAGGGTTTGATTAAAAAAAAAATAAAAAATAAAAAAATAATAAATCATTTAAGTATTAAACATATAATATTACCTGTTTGAAAATAAACACTTTCATTTTTTTATTTTTTAAACAGACAATGTATGCAATTTTTTTATAGGCCACAAAGAGAGATTTTCTGAGTTGATGACTGTACAATTATATATTGTGTTCTATTAAGAGAGCATTCTCTTCCATGTTAATATAGCAGATTGCCAGCTACCCTCCCATGAAAAAAGTAAGAGGTTTGAATTCGCATGAGTCTATATTTAATATAAAAATGACATTATTTTATTATTTTGTTTTCACCATATTTCTAGGGTTTCAACAAGCATTTTGGACCCTAGTTAAAAAATTACGTCTTCAAATCATACTATAAACGTCTAAACCTAATCTTTTAACCTCAAAAACACATCTTATTTCTTCCTTGCTCAAATTGAGGATGAAATTGAAAAAATAATTGTAAAATTTTATGCTCAATAAAAGGAAAGAAGGCTTTATACCTATTTTTTCCTCTAAAATAGTGCAAAAATGTTATAGGAGGGGACGAGTAAACAGCTTAATAATGAGTAAAAGATGAAATTTAATTCAAATCGGGGAGGTATAATTTTGGATGTGCCAGGCTTCCTAGTTGCTACATATTTTCATAACGTCTGTTCATAAATCCTGCCCGGTATATACGAAAAAAAAAAATGCAAAATGGTCAGTTACATTGCACTTCCTACCCCACCCTTATAGCTGGAGTAAGCTGGTATTACTGTGGACATTGTTACCATCTGTATCGCGACCTCCAAAAATATAAAACATCAACAGGTTTTCAGGAAATACCAACTCGATTAATAGTCATGCTGCAAAAGAAAATAAATAAATAAAAAAAAAAATCAGTAGTCCTCCTTGCAATTAGAACACTTTCATTTCGAGCGACAATATATAAACCAGATCATTGTTGTCACCAATAGTTGGTGTTGACATCAGTGCAGGTAAGTACCTTTTTTATATTATGTTCTCTTGTTATAGTTAGGGAGGAGCTGTACTATAAATTAGCAGTGTTGAACTGTGGCGTAGCTAGGAAAGAATTAATTTGGGGGACGTTAAATTTTATTTTCATATTGTATAATATACCCGATTCTTGAAAAATTACGTCTTCAATTCTTCTTTTACACATCTTATAAACCTAATCTTTTTACCTCTAAAACACATCTTATTTCCTTAAATTTTCACTCGAAGTAAAGATGAAATGAAGACAATATTTCTAACATTTTATGCTCAAGAAGAGGAAAAAATACGAAATATCGTCTTTTCCCCTCTTTTGTTTCCTCTAAAATGGTGCAAAATAAGAGGAAAAAAGACGAGAGGAGAGCTTAATAACGAAGAAAATATGAAATTTATTTAAATTCGGGTATTGTTGTTTGCAAATTTAATTTGCAAATTAAAGCCAAAAATACTCATAATAATCATTTCAAAGAGAGTTCCGCATTTTATTAAAATAAATTAAAATAAGCTAACGGAAAAAATAAAAATAATACGTATAAATGACTAATAAAAGACAATACATTAATACAACAATATAGTTTTTTTGATAAATCAAATCAGTATATAAATATTTTATTAATAATGAACAACAGCTGCGCGCATGGAATTTTTCATAACATATTTGAATATATTTGCTTATGTACATACTGTATTTTTTTAAATACATTTTTTAATGTAAATAAAACCTCAAAATCAATGGAAAAAGTGCTGTGAATGACGTCGTCTTCATTAAATATCTCTAATACATTATTTGTGTGTTAATTATTTGCAAAGTTTTGCATAGTGTTAGAGAGTTAACAAAATTAAAAAAAAAAAAAAAATGATAATTCATAACTCAAAAATACTCCATCGAAATATTTTGTAATAAAACCATTATTTTATTGTAATTTTTAATTTTAATCATAATTTCCTATGTGGTTTTAAGGGTATTGGGTGTAGCACCGGTAGTTGGCAACACTGACGTATCTTTACCATGTTAATTTTTTATCCTTGCTCCTCGGAGTAATTTTTATGCTAGAGCTAAGCTGATTTCAGTAGTATCAAGATAATTAGTAGCCCAAGTGCACAATTTGGCTAAATAAAGCCTGATTTAAAGAAAAGTATTTTTTTTTTATATTTTAGAAAAATGCATGTAAATTTAAAAAAATTACTAAAAAATACTTTTCTTTAAATCAGGCTTTATTTAGCCAAATTGTGCACTTGGGCTACTAATTTTATCTTGATACTACAGCAATCAGCTTGGCTCTAGCATAAAAATTACTCCGAGGAGCAAGGATAAAAAATTAACATGGTGAAGATACGTCAGTGTTACCAACTACCAGTGCTACACCCAATGCTGCAGCTCATAATTGCCCTCACCTGAAGTATATATAGCTCATTATTCCGGACGAGGGAAGATATTTCAATTTTGTAACTTAAAACGTAAAATAAAACAACGATTTTCCATATATAGATTTTGTTCCAAACTGCCTAAATCTTTATGTCTGTCAAAATTAATGAAAAATAAATATAAAATTTTGATCCAATTAATTGTTATAAAATCTGTTATTAGTTATCTTATTGTGTATAATTTAGATTTTTTTTTTTTTTAAATTTAGCCGCAACTTGCTAATCTTTTATGAATAATTAATTATATTGAATATGTACGCAATCTTGTCTAAAATTTACTTAAATAAAAATAGGTCCCCATATTTACAAGTTTTCGATAAATTCTTGGGGTTTACAGTACAATTTTATGTAATATTTGAAATTTATGTATGTTTTTCTGAATAAATAAATTAAAAAAATAAGAATGACTAAAAAAAAATGAATGGAAATAAAACTGTTGACTTATTAAATAAAATCCAATGTAAAATATTTCCAAATAAACAAATTGTAGTGAGCATAACAGTAACTGCGTTTTTCTATTCCTATATCAGATATCAGGATATTAAGAAGAATGTATGATAATAATTATTTCATTATTTTATTTTTTAAATATCGGGGATTTTATAATACTTGTGACATTTTTCAACCTTAAAAAATTATTTTATCATCTTCAATAATTATTTTTTTTTTTATTATTTAACCCATAAATACATGAATATCAATGTACAGTCGTCGCCTTGGAAAATTTTCCTTGTGCAGTAAAGGCAGCAACCAGTTGTTCAAATATATGAAACAAAAATTAATAAAATATAATTTTCATGTGTCGGAAGTTTACACAGAGCAGGGTTTACGAACAGACCTTGAATATTTCTGCATGTAAAATGTAATAGCCCTATTTTTTTCCAAAAAAAAGTTACAACTTTATTTTAATATAATATTTTTAAAATTGTAAATAACAAAAATAACACTTTAAAATTTTATGATGTCATAATATTGCTTGCTTGCAAAAATTTAACACGATAAAAGCATGTAGGCATCAAAGACATTGCATAACTATTATAAAATATAATTTTTTTGGACGTATTCTTCCAATTAATCTCTTAACAATAAATAATTATTATACACTGTCATATCGGAAGAATAAAATTAATATTTATTTTATTAATATTTTTTTTAAAATTTTTGTCCGCTTAATTGCCTTTCTTGCAGTTATTACCATTATCTTCTATTTCAGTTATTTCACATTTTATTTGTATATTTATGTATATTTTTTTGCATCTTCGTATATTCTTGTCCTGTCAAAACAGTCTTATAGACAGGTGCTATAGTTTGCACTGCGGCCATGATTGACTTCATTTACCCATCCCGGCATTAGCCATGGTAGACGAGGGGAAACCATGGAAACCCAAGTCAGGATGGTCGGTGTCAGAACACGTTCTTAACACCTCCCGAATGCATGAGACTCGTCTCTCTAACCAGACAGACCTCTCGATCTTTTTACCTCTCCCAGTAGGATTCGAACACATGACCTTCTGACTGAGTTAGACGCGCTACCACTGTGCCACCATGCTTGCGGTAACTACTATATATTATATTACATTACTTATTATACATCACAGTGTTTTGAGACACGCAATGGACAACATACATGAAAAAAATTTATTGCAGAAATGAATAGATGGTACGAAATTATGCTACTCTGAATTTTTTCAGATTTTTTTGAAACCCGGAACTATTTTTAAATAATTATTGAAAGTGCTGTGATTTCAGTTGGCTCCCCTGCAGCCTTAATAAAAAGGATAGAGACTGGACGCCTATTGACGCCTCCAGGGGGCGTGGCCGCACTTTTAATAATTATTTAAAAATAGTTCTGGGTTTCAAAAAAATGTAAAAGAATACAGAGTGGCATAATTTGGTACCCTCTATTCATTTCTGCAATAAAAAAATTTCATGTATGTTGTCCATTTTAATGGTGTGTGTTTAAAATATAAGAATAATAAAAAAATAAATGTCCTCTTGACCATGGATTCACTAAAGAATAAAATACATGACCTAGAAACTAACTGGTTTGATTTTTGACGCGCTCATCGTAACCTCAGAATATAAGCAATTTAAAAACACCATTAAAAAGGTCATTGCAGCATCAATTCTTTAAGTTGTCCACCTTACCACTTTCACTTTTGAAGAGGCTATATATATATAAGACAAATTCATTGTCATACCTTCCAGTTGATTTTAACTGATGCAAAGGCAAGTGCTAGATTTTATATTATACCTCGAGGTATACTCAATCTAAATATATATTTACAAAATTTCGTTCGGATTCTTAATGGAATTAATATAAATTATTATTTTGATAAAACAATATTTACTTCTGTTTTATCGAAATATTTTGAGGTATAGTTTTTTAGTTGTCAATCATGGACAACATACGTACATGAAAAAATTTTATTACAGAAATGAATGGAGGGTACCAAATTATGCTACTCATTTTTTCAGATTTTTTTGAGACCCGTAACTATTTTTAAATAATTATTGAAAGTCCTGTAATTTCAGTGGCACCCCTGAATTCTTAATAAAAAGGATAGAGACTGGACGCCTATTGACGCCTCCAGGGGGCGTGGCCGCACTTTCAATAATTATTTAAAAATAGTTCTGGGTTTCAAAAAAATCTGAAAAAATTCAGAGTAGCATAATTTGGTACCCTCTATTCATTTCTGCAATAAATTTTTTCATGTATGTTGTCCATTAAGAGGAGTCTTGTTATTTATAAAGAGTGAAAGTGATATGTTTATTTATAATATTATATTTAAATAATAACAATTTAATTTAAGTAATTTTAAATTATGTATATTATTTAAAAAGAAAGTGAAAGTGTTGTTATTCCTCAAGAATATAATATTTAAAAAGTGGACGATTTAATTAAAAATAAACAATGATTTATTATTATATAATATATATTAAGTGTTCTAATTATTGAACTATTATAGTAGACCAATATTTTTTTTTTTATTTCTTAGTAGATTATATTATGTTGTGTGCAAATGGTTGTAACAAACCATTGTTTATAATGTCTGTCGCATGAAGCCTTTTTCATTGTTAAACATGGGACGACGTAGTGCCTAATTTTGCCACCAGAGCAGAGAACGTAATGGCATTGTTGGCGCTAGGTAACCTTTTCAACCTTGTAATTAACGGTCATTTTTCATAAGTTAACATGTAAATCAACAACCGTCCCATGTTTTTCCTTTCACGCGACAGACATTACACAACAATACTTTGTTTACTAACAACGAGCAGAAGACTTTTTGGTTGTGTGACAGACTAAAGTAAAATCAAGTTTATTTCCCCGATAATATAGATCGACAACAATGGTTCCCAGCAAGCTGATTGTTGTGGTGATTACGACCATCGTGCTGCAAATTTCGTGCCATGAACTAGTCCAATTTCCTAAGGTGAGTTCTTTTAATATAAATTTCAGTGATATTATAAAATTAGTAATCGATTGTGATTGTTTCAAATGTAATTTTTTAATGACAATGAATTTTTAGGCTCTTTTACACTCTTAACATTTTTTTTTTCTTTTTTGTCTGAATGTCAGTGTATTCACACTCAATTTTTAGATACTTAATCTAAGGACATTTTATTTTGTAATTAAATTGACCCCGCTTATTTCAGAACTAAATTTTTATTAGAAATGCGAAAAGACTGGAAAAAAATTGATAAATTATTTAATAATTAAATGCCATAAATCCTAAAAAGTAATTACTGTAAGGGGAAAATAAAAGTATTGAATACTAAATGTGTTTTCAATAATATAATTTAGTGTGTTCAATAATGTAAAATCTAGCATAGCTGTTACCTTGTCTGACGTGAGTAATTAATTATATATCGCAGCATTACTTTATACACTAATTAAATAATATAAAGCTATATTTGCATTTTATGCTTATAAGATAATGGAGAACGTACATGGAAAATTTTTATTGTAACTATTATATATGTATCAATAAATCGCCTAGAGTTAGGTTGTGTTCCTTGAAAAAAAAAAAAAAAAAACATAAAAACGTATCAGAATCGGAGGGAAAAACATTGTTACATCACAGTCATGCAACGTCTTCATATTTGTGTGTAAAATATTTAACTATGACGTCACAGCGTTTTGCAGTAGCACTAATTAAGGGGAAGAGGGCTTAAAAAGAATCTGAAAAACAAATAAAATACATAAGTTGTGGAGTTGTATTATGTACTTAAGCCCAAATTTTATGTATGATGTTATGATGTACTATGATATTTTCTAATAAAAGCCTTTTTGAATTGAATTGAATTGAATTGAATTGAATTGAATGTAACAAAAAATACATTTTCATGCATGATTCCCATTAAATAATACACTCTGTACTGAATATACTTAATATAATAACTGAAAATTAATATTTTTACATTTTATTAAAATATATATGATTTTTTTACTGTACTAAAATAAACAATTTTGAAAATTTGCTCCGGGTTTCATATTAGATCATGATACAAAAAATAAAAATTAACACAAACTATAATTTTGTTAATTGAATATATATATATATATATATATATATATATATATATATATATATATATATATATATATATATATATATATATATATATATATATATATATATATATATATATAAAGTTAGTATAAGTTGATAAGTTGATTTGGACTAGTAATGTTCTAAATGTTCTATATTTGAGCTTAATAATCATTATTGCTTATCATAAATTCTTAGTATATAAATCATAGTCTGTAAGTTGTTCAAACAAAATATGTAATATTAATGTAATCAATTGGTCAGGGGTAAGAAAAGGCATTAATGCCTTACCCTCGCCATGTAAGACGAATAAATAAAAAAATAAATAAATAAATAAAGATAAATATATTAAATTTGTATTACAGTTTACAAAATCAAGTGTTATAATTTATAATATTCTAGTTTAAATGACTTAAAATATAAAGTAACAAGCAAAAACATAAAAATCTACAATACGTTAATTAAGCACAGTCAATATAAAAAAAAATTAGAACCAATCTTTTCTTGTCACGGTAAAAAGTTAAATTTCCTACTGCCATAGCTTACCAACAGCTTTATTTTGCCCTAGTTGAAAAATTACGTCTTCAACTCATCCTTTATACGTCTAAACCTAATATTTTTTCCTCTAAATCACATCTTATTTCCTCTTCGCTTAAAGTGAGGATGAAATGAAGACAATAATTTTTCTAACATTGTATGCTCAAGAAGAGAAAAAACAACGTAATCTTGTCTTTTTCTCTCTTTTTTCCTCTAAAATGGTGCAAAATAAGAGGTCAAAAGACGAGAGGAGAGTTTAATAGCGAAGGAAAGATGAAATTTATTTCAATTCGGGTGTGCTATCGCATCAATGCCAGCCTCCCTCCCTTCCTCTCTCTCTCTCTCTCTCTCATTAGGGATTTAAACTTTATACCGTGACGACAAAGGACCATTGCTGTTCTAATTTATTGATATTGACATGTACATTAAGTTATTCATACAAATTTTTTATATTTCAGGCTCAACCTTACGGAAGTAGCCCGCCGGCACAAGAGCATTGGCTGAATTTCTTTCGAGTACTGCAGTGCCCACCAGTACAACAATGCCCACCAGTCCAACAATGTCCTCCAGTACAACAATGCCCACCAGTACAACAATGCCCACCAGTACAACAATGCTCACCATTACAGCAGATCCCTCCATTCCATTCCTTTCCATTCGAGGTAAGTGTATTGTTTTAGCTACTAATTTTGATTCGTTTATTTGTTGTACAAAAAATTGTTTAATAAAATTAAGTTCACTAATCCAATTTTGTTATGGCTAATATAGCAGAATCACCCACTGGGTGGCTATAGAAGTCCGCCAACTAAACAACACTCGATTAACCATTTCGGAGGATATCAGTACCCAAATCCAACAGGACATCAGCACCCAATAGGACTTCAGTACCCATCAGGAAATCAGCATTCAACAGGACATTCAAATCCAATAGGACATCAGCACCCAACAGGACATCTAAATCCAATAAGAAAACAACATGCGTCAGGACATCAGCACCCATCAGGAAATCAGCATTCAACAGGACATCCAAATCCAATAGGACATCAGCACCCAACAGGACATCCAAATCCAATAAGAAAACAACATGCATCAGGACTTCAGTACCCATCAGGACATCAGCATTCAACAGGACATCCAAATCCAATAGGACATCAGCACCCATCAGGACATCCAATGTACACTGATGATTATGATGAAGATGAGGATTTAGATTTCAACTCAGAACAGCATGGCCCTATAGGACATCAAAAACCAATAGGACATTCATTCCCAATAGGACATCAGTACCCATCAGGACATCAGTATCAAACAGAGCAACAATGCCCTCCAGTACCAACATGCCCACCAGTACAACAATGCCCTCCAATGTACATTGATGATGATGAAGACGAGAATTTAGATTACGACTCAGAACAGCATGAACCTACAGGACAGCAGGGGCAGGTTCTTACAGCACAACAAGAGCAAGTTCCTACAGGGCGAAAGGTCCCTATTGAACCTTCAGAAACCATTTTATCTACAAAGATACAAGGATCTAAAGGGAATCAGGGAACTAGACTAACTAGAGATCAAAAGGGCCCTACAGAGCTAAAGGATCCTTCAGAAATGAATTCTTCTACGACAGAGCAGGATTCTATTGTAAAGCAAGGACCTCAAGAGCAGCAGGATACTAAAGGGCAAAAGAGTCCTAGAGAGTTAAAAAAGGAGGACCCTCCAGAAACGGATTCTTCTACAGTAGAGCCACACCTTACAAGGCAGCAGGGTCCTATAGAGCCAAAACAGGGCCCCATAGAGCCAAAAATGGACCCTTCAGAAACGGATTCATCTACAGAAGAACTACACCCTACAGGGCAGCCAAAAACATTGTAACCCTCAAGAACAATAAATAATAATCCTTACATATTTATTTATTTATTTATTTATTTATTTATTTATTTATTTATTTATTTATTTATTTATTTATTTATTTATTTATTTATTTATTTATTTATTTATTTATTTATTTATTTATTTATTTATTTATTTATTTATTTATTTATTTATGTTATAAAATTATCTGTCGTGATCAATCGATTCATTTTAATGTTTTCTAAAATTAGTTCAAGTGGTCCTCCATATCAAACCGATATCCAAAAATATTCTGTCTTTTATCTAGTTTCTCCAAAAAGTTTTCTAAAGTGAGCTCGTAAATTATTATACAAATATACAAAACTCATTTACAATAAATTTGCTTCAGGTACATTTGCGGGGTGGGGGTGGGGGTGGGGGTGGGGGTGGGGGTGGGGGTGGGGGTGGGGGAACATTTTTTTTTAGGAAGGGGGGGGGGTTAAAAAAATCAAATTATTGAACAATTGACACTATATTTTGATTTCATACCACCGAACGAAGTATATTTTAGAATTAAATCAAAGGTGAATAATCAGGTAAGACCTCATGTTAAATGACAAGTTCAAGTCGAAATTATTTTCTGTAGAACTTAACAATGTCAGATATATATATATATATATATATATATATATATATATATAGAAATGATATATATATATATATCATTTCTACATGCATATTTGATTGTAGGGCATTTGAGTTTAAAAATTGTTAGCTAATAATAGCAGCTCGATTTTAGTCTCACACGCACCTTACTTCAAGCATGCGGAATGGAATGCAAGGTACAGTCGTCACTTTGGCAAATTTCCTACTTGCAGCCATGTTAATTCCAAACCCTGTAAGAATAACACAGGACAAGGTGATTAACAAGGCTGCAGAAGCGAAATCTTCAAAGGCTACAAGTGTACGTTATGTCATTACCCCTGTTAGATATGTAATCCACTTCACTTCAATGCATGACAAGTTGCCTAACATCACGGGGAGATGGTGAAATTCCCCAAAGTGGCACCACTGACGTGAATAATAACATGAGAAGCTAAGTCAAATTTAATAAATTATCAAATTTAATAATGGACAACATACATGAAAAATTTTTATTGCAGAAATGAATAGATGATACCAAATTATGCTGCTCTGATTTTTTTTTTTTCAGATTTTTTAAACCCCAGAAGTATTTTTAAATAATTATTAAAAGTGCCGCCACGATCCCTCAATAGGCGTCTCGGTCCTAACCTTTTTATTAAATATTCAGGGGTACCAACTTAATTTACAGAACTTTCAATAATTATTTAAAAATTGATCTGGGTCTCAAAAAAATCTGAAAAAAATTCAGAGTAGCATAATTTGGTGCCCTCTATTCATTTCTTTAATAAAAAAATTCATGTATGTTGTCCAATGTTGAAGATAATACAATATATTTAACATTGAAGTATTGAAGTCCCTACTCTTTATAAAATCGAAAAGAAATATTATTCCTTTAATTATACTGATATGTAGCGTAGGAATAGAAAAACACAGTTATTATAATGCTTAATAGTCTGGTTTGTTTATTTAAAAGAATTGTACATTTTAGTCATTATACATTCACACTTACGTGACACATTTTCTTATTTTTGTTAAAGTTTTAATGACTTTTTCTTCAGTAAAACATACATCTTTTACAAAAATATAATACAAACTTGTATACACTATACATGATGTATAGAAATTTATCAAATTTTCGCTCAATATTATGAACAAAATCTTTCATATGATAATAATTATTATGCAAAGAAAGTACCGTTATAGCCATGCAGTGTCGGGTAATATATACTAGACATTATAACTTTATCTTTATTGTACAGTCGTCGCCTCAGAAAATTTCCATTTTTGACCTTATTAATCACCATGATGCTCCGTAAGAATAACACAGGACATGGTGATTAACAAGGCTGCAAGTTGGGAATTTTCCAAGACGATGAGTGTACAATGCAAATAAAAATGACCCATTCTTCCAAATTAAATTATAGTAGAATCAGATATTTATATTTGAAAGTTATAAGAATATAATGTCCAGTCACAAAGGATATTTAGGAGTTATTTATTGTTCATCTGCTGCTTCTGGGTAGCATCTTCTTTTGCAGAAAGATTCACACGTTTCTGGCTTTGCAGCCTGAAACATAGAAAATACCCGAGTTGAAATAAATTTCCTCTTTTCTTCGCTATTAAGCTCTCCTCTCGACTTTTGTCCTCTTATTTTGCACCATTTTAGAGGTATAAAAAAGGGGAAAAAACGATATTAAGTCTTTTTTTTCGTCTTCTTGAATGCTAGAAATATTGTCTTCATTTCATCCTCACTTTGAGCAAAGAGGAAATGAGATGACGTGATTTAGAGGTAAAAATATTAGATTTAGACGTGTAAAGGACGAGTTGGAGACGTAATTTTTCAAATAGGGTAATTGTAAGTAAAAAAAAAAGCTGCATCGACATAATATATAAATCATATTGAATGTTTAGGTATTTCTGACTATTACTTTTGTTTTATGTATATATTCCTCCTACACATAAGTAGTATACTGTAATGCTCACATATAGTGTTCGTAGACGTCACTATCATGACGTTTCGAAAGTCACTTGTTCTCTTCCTCAGGTAATTTGAGACTACTTTTTTCATAAATATCATTAATTTTTTTTGCAAAAAGTAGTCTCAGACTACCTGAGGAAGAAAGTGGTTGCCTCTCGAAACGTCGTCGAGTGATTTTTACAGTATGTACAGGAGGATTACATGGAACTCCGGCAAGGGTAAAATCAACTTGACATCACAGCATCAAATAAAAAAATATGGGGAAAAAAAGCTCAAATGAAACATTTCTTTAGTGAAAACGATACCCAAGTTAAAATAAATATTTAATTTCATCTTTTATTCGCTTTTAATTTCTCCTTTCATCTAATTTTCTCATATTTTGCACCATTTTGGATGGAAAAAGACAAGATTACGTCTTTTTTCCTCTTATTGAGCATAAAATGTTAGAAATATTGTCTTCATTTCATCCTCATTTTGAGCGAGGAGGAAATAAGATGTGTTTTAGAGGTAAAAAGATTAGATTTAGACGTGTAGAGGATGAGTTGAAGACGTAATTTTTCAACTAGGGTATACTCACAGTAATAGGGTTCAATATAGGACCCTGCTGGTCTGATGAATCGTTCTGCTCCGGATAGCATGGCTGTACTGGAGGACATTTTGGTGGAGGGCACTGAGGTCCTCGATAAAAGTGCTGGTACGAGTGCGCCGGGCTGCTATAATAGCCGCTCCTAACAGGCTGTACGTGAGCCTGAAATAAAAAGTCGTAGAAAAAAAAATTAAATATTTGTGTAGATTTTTTTTTAGTGTTTTTGATATTTTCTTCAGTCATATCTAAAGTAGGAAATTTGGACTAAAATATAATTTGATTATTTTAAGTTATAGTTGGAACTTTTGGTGTATATTTATTCATGGCGCACATTACTAAAAATTGAAAAAAAAAAAAAACAATATTGAGATCAGTTAAAATTTATTTCCACGGTTCCCTCAGTTTCACCTAAGCGAATTCTGGGACGTGTACCATGGTCAACACCTCTTCCCTCCCTTATCCCTAATCATGACCCTGACTCGAGTTTCAAGCTCATGGGGGTGTAGGGGTGTATCCTTGTGAAAAAAAGTACAGTTCTCACCCGCTGATAATGGTACGGGTTGTGGCACCAGCATTGTAGCACGATGCAGGTCATCAGCACCGCAACAATCGACATGCAACGAACCATTGTTGTGGATATTGTCGGGAAAATTGATGATTTTACTGAAGTCTGTAACAAAACCAATAATCTACTTTTACATAAATTGAATTTACATGCATGATAGATAAGTAAAAAAAAAAAAACGATAAAGAATTTCGATATAACAGTGGGAATAATAAAATGTATTATGTCATGTTATTATATCAATGAGCATACAATACTAAACTTAAATTTATGTTTTTTATTAATTTTATAATAAATGCAATAATTTGTTCCATATCTATAATTTTTTAAATTTTAAATTATAGTATAATCATAGAGAATATGTTCAATATATTCTCTATGATACAATCTTCACTTGTTCACGTTACTAGCTTAAGATAATGTAATTTCTCCTTGTTTATAAATATTTTAAATGTCGAACGTTGCCTCATAATTTTATTTGTGGGGTTTTGGGTTAATTTAATCGTAAAGTTCTGTTATGGTCTTTCTGAATAAACAGTACTTTTAAAAACAAATTGTTTGATATAATTAAAGATAGTGTGAAATAGCAAAATTGCAGAATCACCAAAAATTAAAGAACATCAAAATTATTACATTAGATACATTTAATTGAGATATCTATAGCTGAGGGACATTACCCCTACCTCTACTTATTCATCTTAGAAGTTAATATGTGATATAGGTAGAAACTTATGCAAGAAAACAACATCGCACAAATTCAAATGAATTAATGGACAACTTACATGAAAATTTTTTATTGCAAAAATGAATTGCCACTCTGATTTTTTTTTTCAGATTTTTTGGAGTCCCAGAACTATTTTTAAATAATTATTGAAATTCTGTAAGTTAAGTTGGCACCCCTGAATCCTTAATAAAAAGGATAGGACCGAGACGCCTATTGACGCCTTCAGGGGGCGTGGCCGCCCTTTCCATAATTATTTAAAAATAGTTCTGGGTTTCAAAAAAATCTGAAAAAATTCAGAGTAGCATAATTTGGTACCCTCTATTTTTTTTTTTCATGTAGGTTGTCCATTAATGAAAGAAGCAAAAGCGGGATGGAAATGTTCTCAATAAAACAGTCCCCCCTCACTTACCCCCAAATTTTTAACATGCTACTACACCACTGATCTATACCGTTCAAGACTTGATTGCTATAACCCCTTGCTAATTAGAGATCATCGTAAAAAAGGTACTTACCTTTGCTTATGAGAATATCAACTAGTTGTAACAAACAATGAATCTGCTTTATATATATTGTCACCTTGCCCAGAAGGAAGTAAACCAATTGCAAGGAGGACCACTAAATTTTTATCCTGCAGTAACTGACCTTACACTACTATTGTAAATCGAGATAGAATTTTCGTAAAACCTTGCATTATATTTAGAGGTCACGATACACAATAATTATATGCCCTTCAGATATAACCAGATAAATTTGCTTTATGTGGTTCATATGATATTTGTGAAGGTGTGCATGGCGAAGTGTAATTGACCGGGTCTCGTCAGATCACCGAAGTCAAGCAACGCCGAGTGTGATGGTTAGTAGTTTGATTGATTTAATTGCACCGGTTCTAAATTTTTACCATATAATACGTACATATGGTAATTAATTGCTATTAATATATTAATTATACTTCCGTCTTGTTAGAATACTGATAAAGATCGCCATGTGACAGAATTATAATTAAAGATTTCATTGTTTTTAATTGCTCTAAAATTGAACCTTTATTTTTCATTCATTAATTTATTTTCTCAAATATAGTAATAAGAAACTCGCTCATAATTTGATAATGCGTAACTACGTTCATTGTTTAAGGGCATTGGGTGTAGCACCGGTAGTTGGCAATACTGACGTATCTTCACCATGTTAATTTTTGATCATTGCTCCTCGGAGTAATTTTTATGCTAGAGCTAAGCTGATTGCTGTAATATCAAGATAATTAGTAGCCCAAGTGCACAATTTGGCTAAATAAAGCCTGATTTAAAGAAAAGTATTTTTTTTTTATATTTTAGAAAAATGCATGTAAATTTAAAAAATTACTAAAAAATACTTTTCTTTAAATCAGGCTTTATTTAGCCAAATTGTGCACTTGGGCTACTAATTATCTTGATACTACAGCAATCAGCTTTGCTCTGGCATAAAAATTACTCCGAGGAGCAATGATAAAAAATTAACATGGTGAAGATACGTCAGTGTTGCCAACTACCAGTGCTACACCCAATGCCCTTAACCCTAGTATTACTAAGGGGAAGGGGGGTCGAGAGTGTGTCGAGACCAATCGTAACTCTTCTAAATCAGGAAAAAAGTGTAAAATATTGTTCCAAAATTTTTGAACAAATTTGTAAGCCTTAGTAAGCCACTCAGTAATGTATTTCCGATAAGGATGACATATTAAATTTCTTGAATAATTTCCTGAAGAAATAAAAGTCTTCCTATATGTATAATGATGTCATTGTTGGAATCTATATTCTACTCGTCATAAAGATCAGTATTTAGAATAGAATAGAATAGAATAGAATAGAATAGAATAGAATAGAATAGAATAGAATAGAATAGAATAGAATAGAATAGAATAGAATAGAATAGAATAGAATAGAATAGAATAGAATAGAATAGAATAGAATAGAATAGAATAGAATAGAATAGAATAGAATAGAATAGAATAGAATAGAATAGAATAGAATAGAATAGAATAGAATAGAATAGAATAGAATAGAATAGAATAGAATAGAATAGAATAGAATAGAATAGAATATTTTTATTCGACCACTGTATTGGACCAATACAGTGGTCGAATAAACTATTGGAACAATATATGGAAAAGTTGCATACAAAGATGGACTTAAATAGCTAGACTTCTTAAGTGTTTTAAAATCATCTCCCAGTCAATACAAGGAGTGAAAATATTATGATTGTGTTTAAAAAAGAAGGTGAAAAAATTTTATACACAAAGTTATATACAAAGTGGGTGATTTTATTAAAAATATAAACAATTATGGTTTCTGATTGTTTATTGAGTATAATATGTTAACTTGTCTATATTGGTAGATCAATAAATTTCTTATTTCTTATATTCTTTTTTATTTCTTGAAGTATTATAGCAGGAAAGGCATATATAAAACAATATATATTTTTTTTTTTACCATGTTTTAACTTGTAGAACCGGTCCATTCTGCCTCCTGTATTTATAAACATGTTTCCTCTTAGCATGATTTTTTGTGAGGGTCATCATTCGCAGACAATGTCATAAAAAGTGAACGTGCGGTACTTATAATTTAATAAATCGGTGATAATTACTAATATAATTGTTTTATTATGTATTTAAAACTATATAATTTTTATTGTACAATAAAATTTGGCATATAAATAACACTCATATATTTATGCATGAAAATGATATATATATTTAAAAAAATATAATACAAAATAAATTTACATGCATAACACACCGTGTACACTCTTAAAAAAATTTGGCTGCATTTTGACCTTATAATCAGTATATTTTAACGCCTTAAATCATGCTTTTTTCAGGTGTTTCGTTGCGCATTTTCAGTAGTCAGTATATGCTGACTACTGAATATTGACTACGAAACACCTGAAAAATCATGATTTAAGGCGTTAAAAATGCACTGATTATAAGATGTCAAAATGCAGCCAAATTTTTTTAAGAGTGTAGCAGTTGAATATTCAATATTAGTGTATCACATTTTGGTTATATTAAAACACTTGCCTCTAGTAAAAAAGGTTACAGGTTCAAATATACACGGGTATAATTATATCGTCCTTCGTCTGGAATAATGAGATCTATCTGCTATTTCAGGTGAGAGCAAATATGAGCTGTAAATCAGTATAAAATAAAGCTCATAATTGCGTTTACCTGAAATAGCAGATAGCTCTCATTATTCCGGACGAAATTCGATATTTTAAAAGATACAATTTTACGTGTGTCAGACTTCCTAGTTGCTACAAAATTCCATATGTGTCCTGAACATATTAATTATATTCTGAATGGCGGGAAATTTAAATAAAGTCATGGCCGTTCGCATTCTTACGCCGAGTTTCTTATTTATATATATTATATGTTACTGCAAGTGCACTTTTCTCGCCCCGCCAAGCCTCGCGCGACATCGCTCCATATGGAAAAGCGTCTTTATAAGGTAATACGCGTAAAACATACATAAAAAAGGGATTTCCAGCCTGCGACGCGAATAATGCGCACTTACTGAAACATCCATTGGCGGCCATATTTGATGATTTGAAGAAAAAAGAGCATCGTAATCAAAACGGTATATACCTGGCGAATTCACTCGCCGCATAGGATTTTACATCTTTTAAGGCGGATTCAGATGGCGACAACGGCGATGCGATGCGACGCGATTTTGTCACACAAGCTGTGAATCCTATGCGGCGAGCGAATTTGCCAGGCTGCGGCAGCGAATTCGCGTTAATTGCGATGCTCTTTATTTTTAATCGCCATATATGGCCGCCAATGGATGTTACAGCAAGTGCGCATTATTCACGTCGCGTCGCTTGATAAAAATCGTCATGTGAATCCGTCTTTACGTCAAAATCTCGTCGCATCGCCATTGTCACTCATGAAAATCCACCTTAATACTGTAGTTATAATAATTTTGAATAAATATTTAACGTTATTAGCATAAAATATAAAATTATTTGCTGTAATAAGGAAATATTGCAACCATATATAAGCGAAACTATAATCTGGTGTAGATATATATAATTATTATTTACCGTGACCTCCGAATGTAAAGCACCAACAGGTTTTTTGGGAAAATCCCAAGTCAATTTACAACCAAGATCTGTCATATATATAAGGTCACTTCAAATTGTAATAAACTTTTAGTGCTTATTCTTGTAATTTGTTTACATACTTCCTTCTTGTCTGGACCGACGTTATATATAAACCAGATTCTTGTTTTGCTACCAACTAGTTGATGAAAACAACAGCAAAGGCAAGTTTTATATTATGTTTTCTTTTTAATATAGTTAACAAGTATCTATAGCAATTAATGTATATATTGTATGTATAGCTTATTGTAGGTCTGTCTCACAGAGAATTGAATGATTTCGCAGAGTATGATAATAAACGAAAAAACCCATGTGATAATGCAGGTGTACGCACGCATACAGTTTCGTATCGCATCGCATGCGATCGTATATTTCTCAATTAATAAGGTGCATTTCAATGGAGCGGAGAAAGCGAGAAAATTGCGTGCCGTAGCCAATCAGAAACTCGGGATTATCTCGCCAACATGGCTGCCATATGAGATTGAAGCAGGTGCGCTTTTTTCGCCTCGCCAAACCTCACTCGACCTCGATCCATGGAATGGACAACATACATGAAAAAATTTTATTGCAGAAATGAATAGAGGGTACCAAATTATGATACTCTGAATTTTTTCACATTTTTTTGAGTCCTGGAACTATTTTTAAATAATTATTGAAAGTCCTGAGATTTCAGTTGGCACCCCTGCAGCCTTAATAAAAAGGATATAGACTAGACGCCTATTGACGCCTCCAGGGGGCGTGGCCGCACTTTCAATAATTATTTAAAAATAGTTCTGGGTCTCAAAAAAAGCTGAAAAAATTCAAAGTAGCATAATTTGGTACCCTCTATTCATTTCTGCAATAAAAAAATTTCATGTATGTTGTCCATTATAATAATTGATTCGTGTTTGTGCGATGTTTTTTTCCTGTAGTGAAACCATGATATGTTTTTCCATATGAATTAAAGGGGAAAGGCCTATATATTATCATCAAGTTTTGGTAATTCTACTTTTATATTTTATATTTCATAGCAATTGACGTCATAAAGCATCAACAGATGGCATTAAATACCTCCTCGATAGAATCAATATGACTACACGTGTACTTTAGCCAATAGCAAAGCTTTGAAATAATTATAATAAAAAAATTCCACTTAATTTTAGAACCACTCTTGGAAAATACAACAGATCTGATGTCCATATACCTGTCAAAATAACGTCAATTTTTTTTATATAATAATTTTTATGTTTGTAAAATACAACAGATCTGATGTCCATACCTGTCATAATAACGTCAATTTTCTTTATATAATAATTTTTATGTTAATGCTGATTATATTTAGAAACACCATGAACATATTATAAAAAAAAAAATAAGAATTTAAAGAATAATTTTACCCAAAATATAATACTTTTTAAAGGGAACATTTTTTATTTTATTACAAAAATGAGACGAAATTATTCTGTTCGTAAGTGAAAATAAAAAAAAATATATCTAGGACGAATTGTTTGGATAAAATGAGCAAAGAAAAAAGGAATTAATGATTAATTAATAATTGTATAATAATGACGTGATAGTTTAAAATATTTCATTATTAATCTTTTTCCTAAATTATTTTTATTTTGACGATTATTTCTGCTAATCAATCATTCAATGGACAATCTGCATGAAATTGTTATTGCAGAAATGAATAGAAGGTGACAAATTATGAATTTTTGTTTTTTCAGAATTTTTATTAGCCCAGGAAATATTTTTAAATAATTATTAAATCTTCGGCCACGCCCTCTGAAGGCATTTATACCCTATCCTTTTTTATGAATGATCCAGTAAGGCCGACAGTACAAATTGCAGAAATTTTGATATTTTTTAAAAATAGTTCCAGGACTCAAAAAAAATCTGAAAAAGTCAAAATATTAAAATTTGGTACCATCTTTTCATTTTTACAATTAAAAAATGTCAAGTTGTCCATATTTATGTAAAAATTACGTAAAATATATGTGTCCACCACTAGAATCAAATCCCGCTTTTTCCACTTGCCAGCAAGGCTTCTTTTTAAATATTTTTACTTATAAAAATGAGCTTTATGGAAAGTGATTAAAAGCGGGTTTTGAAACTAGTAGACACTAAAATATATTTGTTATGTTACAGACTGCAGTAAAATCAAGAACATTTCTCTAAACAATATAGATCCACAACAATGATTCGCCGCTTATTGATTGTTGCGGTGCTGATGACCATCGTGCTGCAATGTTGGTGCGGCAAACCAGGATACTATATCCTCAACCGGGACACTTTCCTCATTCGGGATACTACCCTACACCAGGACACTTTCCACAACCGGGACACTTTCCACAACCGGGTCACTTTCCTCACGTAATTTTAATCCTGAGAAGCAGTAGTTTTTTTGTACCACGCTTTACAAAAGATAGGGGCGTCGAAATGACTTGCTATTTAAATCACATGTTAAAGAATGTTAAAGTTTTTTTCTTACTATTTTTTTGTGGAATTAATTTTAACCTGGTTGAAAAATCACGTCTTCAACTCATCTTTTACACCTGTAAACCTCTAAAAAACACATCTTATTTCCTCTTCGCTTAAAGTTTGAAATGGAGACAACGGTACCACTCACGAAGCAGTTAGCCATGCAGGTTTCTAGTTTCTAACCGCGTTTAGCTTAATCCACGTTTAAATAAGTAATTTAACCACAGAGTTCCACATACTAAGGGGACTCTGTCGGTTTAACACGTAAAATAGGTATAGTTAAACGTGGTTAAGTTAAACATGGTAAAAAAAAAACCTGGCTAACTGCTTTGTGAATAGTATCCAACATTTCTAACATTTTATGCCTAGTAATTAAGAGGAAAGAAGACGTAATCTCGTCTTTTCCTCTAAAATGGTGCAAAATAGGACGGAATTTGACGAGGAGAGAGCTTTTGGCGAATAAAAGATGAAATTTACTTCAACTCTGGCATGCAGAGTTTAATAACTTGAGTCTTATTTAACAAGTGGAAATTATTCCCATGTATTCTTTATATGACTTCAGAGAAGAAACAAAAAATTCTGAGTTGAAATATAAATTTTATCTTTTCTTCGCTACTAAGCTCTCCTCTCTTCTCGTCTATTGTCTTTTTATTTTGCAACATTTTAGAGGAAAAAATATGAGATTACGTCTTTTTTCCTCTTATTGAGTATAAAATGTTAGAAATATTGTCTTCATTTCATTCTCCCTTTGAGCGAAGAGCACATAAGATGTGTTTTAGAAGTAGAAAATTAGGTTTAGACGTGTAAAGGATGAGTTGAAGACGTAATTTTTCAACTAGGGAAAGAATTTGAAAAAAAAAAAAGACAATATAAAAGTTGTAATCTATTTTATTTTACGTCTTATATTGCAGGCTCCCTCACACTCTTTCGAGGGTGGCCCGCCGATGTGTGAAGGCCTAATGAAATTCTGTGGAGTAGGGCCACAAGTTCCTCTAGAAGAGTCTAAAGAGTGCCCACCAGTACCAACATGCCCACCAGTGAAGGAGTGTAAGTGCCCACCAGTTCCTACAGATGAAGAGTCATACGAGGATTTAGATGCAGAGCTAGAGGGCCCACCATCACAACAAGGTCCATCACAACAACAGGGCTTTTCAGAGCTGCGGGGCCCACCAGAACAACAAGGTCCATCACAACAACAGGACCCACCAGAGCAACAAGGCCCATTACAACAACAGGGCTTTTCAGAGCAACAAGGCCCATTACAACAACAGGGCTTTTCAGAACAACAGGGCCCACCAGAGCAACAGGGCTTTACAGAACGGTCCCCAACTGTAAGTGTACCCTAGTTAAAAAATTACGTCTTTAAATAATTTTTTTCACGTCTAAACCTAATATTTTTACCTCTAAAACACATATTATTTCCTCTTCGCTCAAATTGAGGATGAAATGAAGACAATATTAGGCGCGATTCACGAAGCAATTAGTCAGGTTTCTAACCACGTTTAGCTTAACTACGTTCAAATATACCTGTTTTTTGTGTATAAAGTTATAAACTACCTAGTTAAACGTGGTTAGAAACCTGGCTAACTGCTTCGTGAATCGCACCCATTATTTTTAATTTTTTTTTTTCAAGAAGAGGAAATAAGACGCAGTTTCGTCTTTCCCAATCTTTTTTCCTCTAAAATGGTTCAAAATAAGAGGAAAAAAGACGAGATGAGAGCTTAATAGCGAAGAAAATAGGAAATTTTATTTCAACTGGTGTATAGTTTTGATTGCGAACTAATTGATAAATGTTTGTTTGTTTGTTTGCAGATGCTTTTTTATTTATTTATTTATTTATTTATTTATTTATTTATTTATTTATTTATTTATTTATTTATTTATTTATTTATTTATTTATTTATTTATTTATTTATTTATTTATTTATTTATTTATTTATTTATTTATTTATTTATTTATTTATTTATTTATTTATTTATTTATTTTTCTATGTTTCAGGATGCTGTTTGAAATCGTTGGGTCTAGCTGTGAAAATAAATTTTTAATCTGGACCATTTTGACCTGCAAAATAATTTCCCAGTAAAAAATAATTCCCAATATCCTTCGAGGTTGAGCAATATTTTTACAGTACTGTACACTTCATTCAAATATAAATGTACGATCCGACTATACTTCTCAACATGGCCGGATGTTACATTTTTATTTGAATGGAGTGTACGGTAAAGATAAGTTTATGAAGTCGACACTGCATGATTAAGGTTTACGGCAAACTCTCATTATATTAATAATAATATCATATTATGACAAAATTTAATTATAATAATTATATAATCAACAAAATAAAGCCTTAAATTTTTCTCCAAAATATAATTATTTTCTAATTAAATGCTTTCGTATAATATATGCCTCACATTTATATTTTTGTTATAAAAGTATTTTTGATAAAACGTTTCATATTATAAAATCAGAATACCTTTTTACTATATGAAACACAAAATATAAACTTCTTATAATTTAATTAGAAATATAGAAGCAGAGAATATACCCTTCTATGATCTATTACCTGATACAAGGCAGAGGTGGATGGTAAATAATACTTAGGCAAATTTTTTTCAGCATTTATAAATAAAATAAAACAATAATAATTATAGATAAAGTTTGTTGATTTGAAATTTTTTTACCTAGGAAATCTAAGGTATACAGTCAAATTAAATTTATGTTCCCTCCAGAAATACCGGAAGTGTGAAATTTTTGTCTTTTCTGTATGCTTTCCATTTTTTTGAAATTTGGCGTTGTTTTGCAGTAAAATTGCTGATCTATACAATGTGAAATTGCAACGTTGAAATATGAAATGGAAGGAGAAAAAAAAAAAACCTTTCCGGCTAGGGAATATGTAAAACAAATTTAATTACAGTCAATATTTTAAAGGTCCATTGAGGTGGAACATATAGAGCAGGTGACTCTATTTTTTCAGTGCCAAATTTGTACTTGGATTAAGTGTTTTATAGGTCAAACGTGCTGGATGTAAGACGAAATTGGAACAATTTTGTAGTGACATAAAGTACTGAAACCAATTCAGCATCTAAAAGTTAAGTGTGTAGACAGCTGAAATTTGGCACACATATAAAGCCAAGGGTTGTAAGTTTTAGACATGTGTGTTGTTTTATTTTTAAAATCATTATTTAATGCCATTTTAAGAGTGAATTCACGATTTGCATTTCTTCTTTTAAATGGGATTTCCATGTTAAAGTAAGTTGATAGAAAATTTTTTGTCCGATCCGTACTAAAATTTATTTTTAAGGGTTTCAGAGCACGTTGAATATAATGTTGTTATTTAAATTTAAAACATGGTGAAAACAACCCCTACTGAGATAATGACTCTTACTAATTTAAAAAGTGAAGCTATCGTAATTTTGACATTGCCATTGAAATAATTTTTTTTTTACCCCAGAAACCATTTTTAAATGGAGTATTGTCCTTCATTTTTTTATTGCAGAAATGGATAGAGGGTGCAAAGTTATGCTACCCTGATTTTTTTCAGATTTTTTTGAGACCTGGAACTATTTTTAAAAAATTATTGAAAGTCCTTTTTGTGACGTCACGCGGCGGCAAGTCCTATCTTTTTCTTAAGGAACGGCGTCTCGTGACGTCACGAAAAGGACTTTCAATAATTTTTTTAAAAATAGTTCCCGCGCGGGCTCTAAAAAATCTGAAAAAAATCAGGGTAGCATAACTTTGCACCCTCTATCCATTTGTGCAATAAAAAAAATTGAGGACAATACTCTATTCTCTAAATCGGAGCAGGTTACAGATTTAAATTCAATTTAAAATAGATATATGCATTTTTTGTGTTATATTACATGCAAAATTAAAAGACACATTGGAAATATTATATAATGAAATAATGATGCATATTGTTGAAAACAAAGTCGTCTACTCGCAATGGTTGTAACAAATCATTGTTCACGCGACAGACATTACACAACAATACTTTGTTTACTATAACAACGAGCAGAAGACTGGTTGAATTTTTTCTTTTTTTCCGTACGAGATGCAACGCACTTATAACGTTAGTTCTGATTTTAGTTCCCTAACCTGACACGGATGGCGTGTTTATAATTAAGTATATCTGTTAAGTGTGTCAGCTATTTAATAAAAATATATTTATTATTGTTTTAATAATATAATTGTGTAAAATGAAAGGTAAATGAGTCAATAAAAATCAACATAATTTAAAATATAACATTTTTATACAAAAAAATATAATAAAATACATTAAATCATAATATACATTCAACACCACATCAAGTAAGTACAAAAAATTAACACTTATCAACATATAAATTTAAATAATATAATCTCAAATAAATTTAATTAATTTATCCTTATATAAATAAAAAAATTAATTTATTTTTTACAAATAATAACAACAATTTATTAAAGTATTAACATGTTATTACTTCCAAAATTCGTCAGAGGGTGCTACTAATGAATACAGACTGTTTTCATTAACAGATTTATCAGATTTAACATAGTATCTTATGGAGAAAAATATCCCATCTATGAAATTTAATTATAAAAGAGACAGTGTACAGGTATAATTAGTTGTAATTTATTAATTGCTAAAACCAAATAATTTTAATCAATTTTCATTTATTTTTTATCAAATTTCAAAGCTTCCATTTATTACAATGTATAGTCTGTTTCATTATTTTATAATTTTGAGCTTTTTTTTTTTTTTTTTTTTCAATGAAGTCAAAATGTATACAATGTCATTAATTCAAAATACAATACCAATTAATATTAAAATTGTGAAAAAATACGCGCAATATAGTAATTTTTATAAGAATTAAAAATTATTTCTTGTTATTTGATGTCAATTTCAAATTTAAAAAATGATTATTCACACTATTTAATATAACATGATAAAATTATCTATCACAACATTATTATATTAAATTATAAATTTCATATTGAAAAAATATTTTTTTTTTAAATATTTTGTAATAAATTTGCAAAGTTCTGTAAAATTTAAGCTATATCGTTCATAAAAAATGGAATGAAATTAACCTGCTAGTAAATGCAATTTTTACAATAAGATTTATTATTAGCTAATTAATAATCAATAAATATAATCCATTTTTAGAATGGAAGAAATTTACTAGTTACGTATAAAATACACATGATTTTCAAAGTAGAGTGAGCAAGTGAACCAGAAACATAGTATATCTTCTAAAGGCCACAAGATTGACAAAAAAACACACACAGATTTACAATAATATCCAGAGATGGTAGCGATTTTCATACGCAGAAATGACATAATATCTGTGCTACAGTGGTGCTATCAACCGGGGAAATATGGAACTTCTGAATTTGGTACATTTTCTGGCCATAAGACGTTGGTCTCTTGGATTTTTTTTTGCAGCTGAGCAAAATAAATAATAAAAATAAGCTAATACGATCATAATTCAACAAAAATCATCATTAATTATAATAATTTTTTAACAACGTTTCTAGTTTTTAATTAATAGTTATTTTTTTTGTAGCATAATTCATTTTATATTTTTATCATTTGATAAATTATTTTTAAAGTCATATATTTCTGCTCTACAAATTACTAAAGGTACAGTACTACAATAAGTAAAGTAGTGACAGTATAAAAAAAAAAGGTCTTATGTAAATCGATATACAGTATTAAGGGTAAAAGGTAACGCTAATCAGCTGTTTTTTTACTCCCATTTGATAAACATGTAAACCTTAGCAAATTCGCAAAAATTCTGAAAAAAATTGCAGATACAGATTTTAGTACCTAAAAGCCATAGAAAAAATTTCAAGACAATTATTTGAGCATATTTTTTTTTAATAAATTTTTTTAATTTTCATCATATGGCTTTCCCAAGGAGAGCAAAACTAAAATATTAATTTAAAAAAATTTGACTCAAATAATCATCTTGAAATTTTTTTCTATGGCTCTTTAGTACTAAAATCTGTCTGTCAAATTTTTTCATAATTTTTGTGAATTTTTTAAGGTTTACATGTTAATCAAATGGGACTAAAAATCAGCTGATTCACGTTACCTTATATACCTTTAAGTATGTTTTGCCCGTATGTGAAAATGACTTTAAAGGTATATATTTTCATGAGGAGGGCTTCAATCAGTTAGGTGTGGTATAAGAATATTTTTCACTCTAATTTTACTTATATTTGTATAAGAAAGTGTCATAGAAGATTCAATAGCCAGTCCAATAGAATCAGCTCATCGCCAGGAATCTATTAAACTGGTTATTGGACCTTCTCCGATAACTCTTTGTTTATTATCCATGGAAGGAATTGTCATAGAAGGTTCAGCAGCCAGTTCAATGGAACCAGCTCGTTGTCAGGAGTCTATTGAACTGGCTGCTAAACCTTTTACTATAACTCCTTCCATAGAAAAGGACAAAAATTAAAAATCTTAAACCACCCTTTCGATCAATATCTCCAAAATTTGAGGTTACCAATGGATACGAAACAGGATTTAGATACTAATTGACATACGACCTTTTACACTTCACTTTGAGTCTAAAATAATAATATAAAACTAAGACAATTGAGACTATTTACAAGGTTTATATAATTAATTAATATTAACTTTTAGTAAGGGTCTCTCATAGAGATCTCCCCTTCATAAGGTTGTGTGCACGGGGTAATACCATCCATAGGGAAGGGGTCTGGTAGGGGCATGCTCTTGGGGTTCTTGAAATCGAACGTATGGAGCAACGTGGAAATGAACAAGAAGAGGTTGGTCTTGGCCAGCGTGTCGCCGATACATCGCCGACGACCTGAAACATAAAGGAGACTTAGTTGAGCAGGGCTTGATGGGGGCGAGAAAGGCGCATTTGCTTTAATATTATATGGCGGCCATGTTGGCGTAAAAAATAGCAACGATATTTAATCACTGCGAGAAACTAATTTTTCGACACCAAAATATGATATGATATTTGAATGAATAAGTTTGTCATTTCTCGCTTCCCCAAGCCACGCTCGACATATTTTATGGAACACCATCTTAAAGCTGTTTTAAAGTCAGATAAATGCCATTGAGCAGAATAACATTCCAAATTCCAACACTCAAATCCGAAGCCTAGATTTTCACTTGACATAAGTCGATCTATATAATTTCTCCTTGAGGTTAGGCAATTTGTTCAGCATGCCTGCCTAAACAGATTTTATTTAGGTCGGTTTTTGGGTATAGACAATTATGGTTGCATTTTTTGTACTTCACAATTAGAAAATATACATAAAATTATGCTTTTCTGAATTTTTTCAGATTTTTTTTGGAGTGCGGGAACTAATTTTTAAAGCAAATATTTAAAATACTTTAATTACGGTGATACTACCTGATGGGAAAACCGTGACGTCACTGAATCGCACTGTGATTGGCTATTAATGACGTCACTGTTGTCTGATCTAATAGAACCACCCTAATTCAGATATTTTAAATATTTATTTTTATTTTAAATTAGTTTCCGCACTACAAAAAATGTGAAAAAAAAAATTAAAAAGCATAATTTCATATATATTTTTCTAATTATGAAATAAAAAAAAAATGCATGAGCAAACTGTACCTACGATGATAAACTAAAAACCACCCCCTTCTCTCACCTAATCCGAAAGGTACGAAGTATTCAGGGACGCTCAGCTTGCCATCTTTGTCGAGGAACCTTTCTGGTTTGAAGGTCCAAGGGTCCTCAAAAAGCTCCTCGTTCATGTGGATACCGTTCATGTTGATGGCCAGGGTTGTGTTCTTGGGGATGTGGTAGCCTAGCAGGGTAGAGTCAGCCAGGGCGCGGTGAGGGAGAGCAAAACTCTGGCCAGTAAACACACGCAGGGCCTCGCAACCCATCGCCTCGATGTACGGTAAACTGTGGAAAAATTAAACAGTTTAGTGCAAAGAATTATTTCATATTTTTAAAAGAATATTATATTAATGTTATTATAAAATGATAATATATTATTCAAAAAATAGATAATAATCAACGTTTATGATTAAAAAAAAAACTTTTGTGCTAAATTGTCAATTAAATAATGTCTTCTTTCTCGTCGGGCGTTTCCATTTATACATATATTGGGCATAAATAGGTTATTTATTTTATTATTTATTATATTTATTCAAAAAACAGACTACAGGTTAGGTAATCCGATTATGAAGAATACAATAGTTCATACAAATTCTTAGTTATAAAACTACACACATATTAAAATTATAATATAACTAAAATTGCGCAACTAGGTTGTGCATTATCAGAATTCAATGTTTTTGAGTTGGGATTACGCTAACCATGGAATGTGACAAATATAGATCATTTTCGCACAAAAAAAGTTGTCATAGAAGGTTCAGTAGCCAGTCCAATGGAACCAGCTCGTCATCAGGAGTCTATTGAACTGGCTACTGAACCTTCTTCTTTGACTCTACAGAAAATAATAAAAATATCAATCGATCAAAACACTGTAACTCACTCTAAACGGTCCGCCAGGGTAGGCATGCGGTCCCTTCCGACCACTCTGTCCATTTCTTCCTGTGCCTTCCTGATGACCTGTGGCTGCCTCAGAAGGTGGAGGAAGCAGAAACTCAGGGACTTGTTGGTGGTGTCCGAGCCGGCCATGAACATGTCCATACAGATCGCCATCAGCTGCAGCTCTGTGCATCGTCAACAACAGCCAAAGAGGCAACAAATATTAATACACAGTCACTATATTAATTGGGGTGGGTTTGAATATTAAAACTATCAAGTAATTATATTTTATAGTATTTATAAATATAATAATGGTAATATATAATGTATATAATAATTTTATATTATAAGCATTAGTATTAAATTGGAAATATCTATTGCATTAATCCAGTCCTATTTTGACATTATATTTTAACTGCAATTAATAAGAAAAACCATAATATATTAATTTTTTTATTACATGATAGAGAGAAGCATATAATTCAGAGTATTATGCTTTTTTTAATCTTAACCTTATAAAATTTAGGCACAGAAATATTTTTAAAAATAATTTAATGTATTCCCCGTATATAACCTCTCTATTTAAAAACATCTCATATTAATTAATAAAATTATACAGGGTCTGAATGAATCCAAGCAGCGAGACTGTACTCTAATATCTAATATATTTAATTACAAATCAAGTAATTAAAAAAAAAATGCAAGATTACATCGTATAATGATCTCCATCACATAAATCACCTTAAATGTCACATTTAGGCCACACTATATTGAGTCTTGAAATTGTGTCTAACCTAGCCTAAAATCAGCAAAATCGTGTGATAAAAATGTGGTCTTTCAGCTTAAGAATCATTGAAAGGCTTTATTAATTAAAGGTCATATTTTTTAAGGTTTGATTTTAAGCGCCATTTTTTTCAATACTCAAAATAGTGCGTGAAGCCTAAAGGCTTCGTGAATTCTTCTATAAACAAAACAGCACACCAAGTCTATGGATGTATCCGGATTCTCAGGTTACAATATCCCACTGACGATTATGCGCACCTGAGAATGTTGACGAGTCTTTTCCTCGTAGCCTCAGCTCGGCCAGGTATACATCCATGAAGTCACGAGTCACCCCCGGAACGAATGTCGCCTCGTGACGTAGTAGCTCCTCCTGTGACGTCACAAGAAATTAATTCGTGAACTTGAGAGACTCAGGAATATATTTCTACTATAACTTCAGAAAAGATCATCGATCTCAAAATTTTGTATTGCAAAAATGAATAGAAGGTTCAAAGATATGCCATTCTGATATTTATCAGATATTTTAGAGACCGTAAAATTGCTAAAATGTTTTGCCGAGGTCGGGTTTAAATCCACGCTCTTTTTGTTCCTATTATTTTATTAAAAGAGGCGTCAAGAAGCATCACTTTCTCTGTATTTTCAATCATTTTTAATAATACTTCCAGGACTCTAAAAATCTTTAAAAAAATCAGGGTACCATATCTTTGCTCCCTCTATCCATTTTTGCAATAAAATTTTTTAGGTACATACTCTATATATTCATTCTTCTATCTTTGAGACTGCATGTCTCTGTTTTGCTATAGATTTTATGATAAAATATCTTATTTCAACACGTTGTTACCTGTAGGAAGGTCCAAAGACTCTGATGTGTCCTCATGTATTGCGAGTACCCTGAAGCCTCGGGCGCCAAGAATCTCAGCAGTGGGAAGTGGTTGAACAGGCAGCCAGTCATGTCCATACTTTCAAACATCTCGCTCAAAATGCGTTGCAGTTTGCGGAGTTCAATATCGTCCGGATCGTAGCGGATACCTGGGAACAATGACCAGTATTAGTGGTGACGTCACTTTCAATGGCAAGTATCATTCGTGACGTCATATCAGTTTGTGTATTCTCCTTGGGCTTTATACAGGTAAAAGACACGCGTGAATTTCGTGCGTCATTTTTCCAGAACCCATAGAACCGCGAAATTTAACAAAAAAAAATATGGTATTGCATGATGGCCTCATTCAAAGTTTCGCGGTACGATGGGTCTTGAAATACTTAAGGGTAAGGTAACGCCACCAATGTTAAGGTATAACCTGAGAATTTGTCTGTCAAGGTCAAGAGGCGTGGCTATAGTGGCAACACTGTTTGCATTGGAATGAGCTTAAATTTTTAGGAGGGGGTGGTGACAACAGTCCTTGAGAACGTTGCCACATTTCTCATCACATATAGGAAACGATCATCGCCACGGTTCAAAATATATGAAAACAATTCAGAAAAATAGTCTAAAAAATTAGGTTTTAGTAAAAAAAAAAAAGTAAAAGAATCTATTGTATAGTTTTTTTGCAATGCTAATTAACAAATTTAACATTGGAAGGATACAAAATTCCAATTTAAATAAATTAATTATAAATAAACCAACGGTTAAAAAATTCTGAATAAATTCAGAGCTAATTTGACGATTGTTGCAAGTCCACCAAATTAATTTGAAGAAAATCTGTTGTAGCGAATTTTTCATCCAAATTTCTCAGGTTAAGCCTTAAGAAGAGCACCCGGTCTATTGAGTACATAAAGGACCAAGAGATGGCACTGATCGCTGAAATTTTGGCTGATTCTGCCGAGGATTAGGCAATACATATTAGCGACAGTGGCTCTAAAACGGTCATGAAAATATAGAACTACAATAACAAAATTCTATAAACTCTTTTTGCAGTGAATAATTATTGATATTATACAACAAAATATCCAAATATAAATAAATATGGACGCACATGCCACAGTAAAAAATTATATTCACCAGCGAGCGAAGTAAATCTCTGTAAACATCCGACCTCAGCCAATAAGGTCGAAATTCTGGTCCCTCATGCGAGGGAAATTATACTTGTCAACAAAAAGAGGTTGAACCACGTGAGACAGGGAGGGTGTGACTTTTATGACAGTTTTGATAAGAAGCAGACACAGTGCAGAGTGCAGAGTATAAGAGGTAGCGCGGATACATGTGCTGCATGGATGGAGACCAAACCAGATGATGTGAATGGAGTATTGACCTCAATTTTTTTTATTGCAGAAATGGATAGAGGGTGAAAAGTTATGCCACCCTGATTTTTTTTCAGATTTTTTAGAGCCCGGGAAGTATTTTTAAACAATTATTGAAAGTCCCTTTTGTGACATCACGCGGCGACAAGTCCTATCTTTTTCTTAAGGAGCGGCGTCTCGTGACGTCACAAAAAGAACTTTCAATAATTTTTTAAAAATAGTTCCAGGGCTGTAAAAAATCTGAAAAAAATCAGGGTAGCATAACTTTGCACCCTCCTATCCATTTCTGCAATAAAAAAAATTGAGGTCAATACTCTATTATAAAATTGTTACTTGGATTCTTTATTTACTCAAATGTTACATATATAATATATATATATTTTTTACTGCAAAGTTTCACAGGTATGCTATGCACTTAACGTGTCAGGTTCATTTTGGACTGTTTGGTGTCTCCTGCCTCTGACTTATTAATTATGTATTCATGAGGAAAATAAATAAAATAAAAAATAAACATGAACAACTTTAATCAATATCACACATGATGCTTGATTTTTTTTTTTTTTATTGGTCATATTTTAATTTACAAGATCAGCCAAGGTTATTAAATATAACCTTATTGGCCGATACAAAATGCATAAATAATTTTTCTTCAAGACCCTTAATATAGTTATTGTTGAAATTAAACACATTTTTTCCCCTTACAAAATAAATTAAAACAAAAAAAAAATATGAATAAATTGAAAATTGAATTGAATGAAATTTTTTTTTATTTCAAAGTACAATAATATAATATATAATTATATATGTTTTTTTTTTTTTTTTTCTTAAGAAATAACAAAACTCAAAATTACATATTTTGAAAAGATTGTCCTAAAGCTCTAATACATTGTCATATTTATCATATTTACTAGAAAAACAATACTTAATAAGTCCAAAACAAGCATAATATATATAAAAACAGAACAAAATGAAACAATACACATCTTCTTTGATGTATTGCATACATTGCATACATATTTTCTGCGCCAGGAGACGACTAGCTGTAATACTGTGTTTGCAATGCATGTCTGCATATTATAGCTGGCCAACATGAAAAATATTGAAATTCCAGTAATTATAAATGTTATATTTTTTTAATTGATTTCGTAAAAAAAGACAAAAAAATGCAAAGTTTTTTTCAAATTAAGATTCGCATCAAAACACTATTGTTGCATGTAAAATTATTCACATAAAAAATATTTAAAAAATCAATTATTAAATTTGTTATTTGTTAGCTAATTAATTCACGCCTCCATGCATATTTTAATAAATTATATTATACTGAAATATTCATATTATATATAAATTTTATTCTCCAATTTTACCTGAATTTTCCTAAAAACTACACCGGCTAATTAATTATAAACAAGAGTGATACAACACAATGTTATTGTAACAGATATTTTTAGAATATTCCACAACATGGGGTCTCCAGATTTTCGCTTGCTTCGTGTTTACATCAGCAATTCGCAGTCTATAATTTTATTATTGTTTACAGACCAGTTTCCGGGGTGGCATGCAGCGAGCCTGCAGGCAATTTGCGAGGCAAGTCGGCTCTGAGATTCCACTTCGGCGAGAATCGACAAAATGATTTCAAAGAACATTTTCCACAAAATTATTCAACAGCGAGATTTGATATTTTTTTATCAACCCCTAACTGGGTACTTCTAATTACTAAGTTATACTTGACTAAATTTAGTAAATATGAAACCCCGAACCAGAGCGTACTATAATATTATAGATTTAGGAATTCTAGTACGCTCTGCCCGAACCTTCGGAAACCATAACTTTAATTGAGCATTTCGCGGACTCTTCCGAAACGTAGTGCGGTCATGCAGTAATTCCATGCATCCCAGCATTTGCCTGTGACTGAGGGAAACGTGGAAACCTCAGCCAGGATGGACGCTACAGCTTTTCTCAATGAACCGGAAGTGCAATGATTCAAAGCCAGAGACCATAAAGTGGAAAAGCGCAACGATTTACACCTGAATGAGAAATGTTGAAAATGGTCACCCATCCAACTAGTAACAACGCTCGGCGTTGCTTGACTTCGATGATTTGATGAGACCCTGTTATGCGAACTGTACGATTTAAAAATATATTTAATCTTAAACATAAAAAATCTTACAATAACTAACATACAGATTCAAAAAAAAAAATCATAACTTGATTTCCATACTTTGATAACCATTCAAAGTACTAAGAAATCACTATGAATGCGCATAAATAAACATTACCATCCTAGAATTAATATACCAGCTTATCTACATGCAGCTGCATAACTGACATTTCCTTATTCGAGTAATAAAAAATATAAAATACGATTATTTGTACCTTATAACAAGATAAGAATTTTTATAGCTTTTTTTTTATTTATTTGAATCACAGCTTACCTGTGTTAAAACATAAGATTATAGACCTTATAGCTATAACCTTTGTGTATTATAAAGTTGAGTTGTAAAGCGGTCAAAAACCCTTGTCAAAATATCAAGAAATAATTCATGGTGAGAATCAGGGACGATGATTTGCCAGAATTTTTATAAAGCACGATATTTTATCATGTGGTCAGGTATGAGGAAGTTAAATTTTGTGATATATGGACAATTGATGAAGGTATTATTCGGGGAATAACCTCTATATAATAATAATATTAAATTTAGTGAAATACTGATGTCAAAAATGTTAAAATACAGATGTATTTTTTAAAGCTTTTATTTTTTATGACTTCAAATTTGATGTAAATTTGCAATAATAAAAAAAAAAACATTTACTGTATACATAAATGTTATTAATTTAATTGAGATTGACGTATATTATATATAACTCTTACAACATGTAGGTATGCAGGTAAGTGTCATATCATGAAGCAAGGTATATTATTATGCATGACGTATATGTCAGTGTATATTAAAATAATTAGCTCATTTAGCAAAAGATTAACGAGTAAAAATTAAATAATTTCTGTAAATCATGTAAAAAAAAGTGAATTTGCCGCGGTTAATGCTGGTAAAATTGATGGTCTGAAATTAGACTGGTTAAGTAATTAGCTCCTTATCAGACGTGATCACTTAACTAATTTAGTTTTGTTCAAATCTATGATTTTTTACCCGAGTCATTGAGGGATGAAATTAGTGATAATGTATTTAAAAATAAATTAAAAACTATATTAATCAAAAAAGAATATTATAACAAAAGATTTGTATGATGAAAAATCAAAAATAACGCAGGAGGATGTTGCAAACTGGAACGTTGCTCTTACGGATCAACACAAACAAAAAATGTTATCTTTATCTATGGCTCCGAAATAAAGACAGTAAACATATTTTAATATCTGACCATCAAGTGTTATGTGATCTATAGTGCAAAGTGTTATGTGATCTATTTAATAGGGCATCAAGAAATCATATGTGGAGATAATAAAACAATTATATTAAAAAGAGTGAAAGTGATATTGAAAACTTAAACTATTTTTAAATATTAAAAAAAGAACATCAAGATTAAAAAACCTGATAATAATGAATAATACATATATTATGTTAATAGTATAAATTTACTTAAAATCATTTGTGTAAACCTATGTATGTTAATTTTAGGTAATTTTAATTAGATTTAAGTACCTGTTATGTATGATTTATGTAACAACTCTGACGTGATCTATGCTGTAAAGCCAACGATCGAAATAAAATTATTATTATTATTGTTAATTTCGCCCCCAAATATGATACGAATATTTTTTTCAAAGGAATGCACACTTTGTGACTGCCGGAACGTTATGAGAAATGCATAAATAACATTAGGAGAGGGAGGAAGGGGAAGAACAACCAGGTTGCGGCGACGAATATCGCATTAATTATCGATGTTCTTTTTTTAATCGCCAAATATGGCTGCCAATGGATGTTACAGCAAGTGCGCATTATTCGCTTCGCGTTGCATGATAAAAATCGCTATGTAAATCCGCCATCTAATTCCAATAAAGTAATTAGCTCATGCACTCCTGTAAAAAAAAAAAAACGAAGTAATATTCATACTGTTCAGAGGTGTATTGTAATTGACTTGCATGAAATTTTATGAGCTATGACTTATGAGATACGTGCTCCATGCAGAGAAAACTGTGTGTGTTTTATTGCCAGTAGACAAGAGGTTTCAGAAATCAGACGACGGTGTATGCCTCATCTATACTGGGGAATTAAGTACAGGACTTATAAGATTTAAGTACCCGTACTATGGGTGTAGTCCGTATTATGTTCGGAACCTTCGATTTGGCGTCCCGTAATTATGTTCTGAATGTTCAGAACCATTTCCGAGGTTACCCGAAGTGAGTCAGCTGACTTCAAAAAAGAGGTTCCGAGTGTTGCGAACTTTTCCTCCGAACCATCGGAACTAGAGTCAGCTGATCACAATTTTTTGGGGGAAATTTGAAAAGTGCGTAACAAACCTGTGCAACCTACGTGATAACTGTTTGATTTGAGGTAAATCTTTGCTTAATTGGTGATCAATAACTGTTACGTGAGTTTTATGTTAAAATTTCTGAAGCCAGTGAACAGTTCTCTCTTTTTCGTATTTTTTTTTAAACTGATGCGTATTACCGCGAAAAAGATGTTCTTAAAGTGGTCCGTTATCTGATGTTCTGAAGTCAATGTTTTTGTTCAGAGTCGGTCCGTAATCACTCATATGTTCTGAACGTTCGGAACCTAATACGGACTACACCCTATGTAGATCTCGTGATCGAAACGTCAATGCCCTTTCAACGATTTTTGTTTGTAATTTTTTTCCTATTTATCATGTAAAGTTTTTTTTTAAAAATTATCAGATTATTCTAAACATAAATTGTCAAATATTGGGGGGGGGGGGCATTTACAAAGCACTTTAACCCCCACTTTAGCCTCAATTTTTATCCCTGGTGCTAAAGTAGGAGCTTAACATGGTTAGCCCCTGGTTTAGCACTACGGTTAGCACCAGGGGTAAAAATTGAGGCTATATAAAGTGGGGGTTAAAGTACTTTGTGAATGCCCCTCATTATTTTTTATTGTTATATTAATTAGAAGTGAGGAATATATAAATAATGTAAATGACTTTTTTACGATTGGTAACTGAAGTCTAGCTGGCAAACTATAGTAACTAGCTGGGCAAACTATAGTAACTACACACTAATTTTTTAGATGCTGAATTGGTTTCAGTACTTTATGTCAGTACAAAATTGTTCCAGTCAGTACAAAATTTCTCCAGTTTCGTCTTACATTCAGCACTTTTAACCTATAAAACACTTATTCCAAGTACAAATTTGGTACTGAAAAAAGAGTAAAAAAAAGTACAAAAAATTGACTCTCTTTTTTCAGTACCAAATTTGTACTTGGATTAAGTGTTTTATAGGTCAAAAGTGCTGGATGTAAGACGAAACTGGAGCAATTTTGTACTGACATAATGTACTGAAAACAATTCAGCATCTAAAAATTTAGTGTGTAATGCATCAATATACAAAGCCTATAAGAGCCATGATTGATGCACGGGAACAAATTTTTGGCTTACAAAAATAACCACAAGACTTCTCTGATTGTAATTATATAGTTCTCATAGCTTAACTTTGGTTTGACGTCACGAACATTTTTCCTTTATCTTCCAATACAATTCAAATGGGAGGATTGCGTGACGTCAAACCATGCAAAAATAAACTATATATGAGTACTATATATAGAGGTTGTCCATGATTTCTGCAACTTTTTAACATGCAAAAGTACATTAATAATATTTTATTGCATAGAAAAAAAAATGATATAAAAATAGAATCCCACCCTAACATTCCATACAATTCTAACTCCATTAAACCATTTAATGAAGTTATTCACATATTATATATTATACCATCCAACACGCAAAACATTAGTATGAACACAAACGGGTAAGGAATAAATCACGAGTGCAATACTGTAGATAAGGGCGATATTATCATTCTAACGTATGGTAATATCGACCTTATTGAACGTTGCCCTGTGGCGTGGGAGGTAGTAGGTAATATATCACAGCAAGATGCGATCATACAACGGTATAGCAGTCTGCTGGTGTGTGCAGCTGCATCACATACGGTCACTTGAAGTTCATGCAGGAGGAAAAGTTACAGGCTGCGTTCCAAAATACATTATATATCTGCCTCCTATACATGTACACTATTTATTTTGCATAAAAAAATATCAAAAGTTCCTTTTGCTTTAAGGACTGTCGCTACGTAGCCGGCCACCAGAGGCGCAACGTTTGCGTTTCGAAAAATACTGATTGGAGGAATTTTGTTCCAACATTTTTACAAAACTTTAAAGGATATTTAATTTTTAATTCTATAATATTAATTATATATATATTCTCTGATGAACAAGTTAATATGGATACTGTACAGCAATGTTTTAAGGACTTTACAAGTAAGAAAATTACACACTATATTTCCCCACTTTGTCACAAGCCCTCTTGCTGAATTTTTTTCTCCTCGGATGTACTGTGCATTGTCCCATTGTTCGGGACTGCACCTAGCTTGCTCGCCAGCAAGCAGCGAGGCAAGTGAGGATGGTCAGCTTGAGCTTTACCAGCAGCAGGGAGGGCGCCGAGACGGCTTAGGTTCTGCGGGCCCGCGCACGGATCTGCACGGGCGGGCCCGTGGGCCGTGCAGACCTATGGGCCGTGCTCATGCATCTCAGCATTGGTAGTCTGCACACGGAAATTGATGGCTCCTACAAGGCCTAGCTCTAGCTATTAAATTCCTCCAATAAAAAAAAAAAAATACATAATATATATATATATATATATATATATATATATATATATATTTATATGTATCGATTTTTTTATTGAGAGAAAAATTAATTAATTATTATAATTATTATTAATTATTGGACCGTAATTATATAAAATTATAATATTTATTATAACATTTATAATATAGTTATAATATTATATAACTATATATATATATATAGTATTATATGTATAGTTATATGTATTTATATAATACATATCTATACAAAAATATAAAATATATATAAATATAAATAAATATAAATAAATAAATATTTATTTATTATTATTAATAATAATATTATTATTATTATTAATTATTATTTTTTTAATAATAATATTATTGGCGCAGTGCATTGACCGGTTCTCGTTAGATCACCGAAGTCAAGCTACATCGAGCGTGGTTAGTACTTGGATGGGTGACCGTTTCAAGTAAAAAATACGCTGCTCCCTCCCTGGGGTAAATTCGTCTCGCTTTCCACCCAGTGCAGTGATGCACTTGTGTGTGGTTCCCCAGGCTTTGGAAATCGCTTTGGTCCATTGAGAAAAAGTAAAGGTGTCCGTCCTGACTGAGGTTTTCCACGGTTCCCTCAATCGCACCTCAGCGAATGCTGGGACGCGTAAGCATGCAGGCCGTGGCCACTATCCGTTCCCTACCTTATATCCCGACCCAGTACCTCGCCGCGAGCTATAAGCTCTAAGGGGTGTATCCTTGTAAAAAAAAAAAATTATTAATATATATATATATATATATATATATATATATATATATATATATTTATATATATATTATATATATATATATATATTATATATATATAATCAGGCGCGGATCCAGAAACAAATTATTATCAAATTATTTTTATTTCAAGCATATGATTAGATATGATGAGCCACATAAAGCGAAACAGCATTATGAATGATAGTAAATTTTAATATATAAAATTACGTAATTATTAGGATTATTACTTACAAGTTAGATTCGAGTTAGATTCATTATATATAACAAAAGGAATTAAAAAATACAATAATATATTTTATTTTTTTATCGAAAAAAAAAAGTTTCAATGCTTACTATCCTAAAAATCATAATATTAATTCTTTCAAAATAATACATATTTGTTTATTTACCGTTACTCTCCCTTCTATTCAATTTAAAATACAATGGAATGTTGAGGCGCACTCGCAACGGTAGAGAAGGAGCATTCATCACGGCACGGCTGCCCTTTATATTTCTTTCTTTGCCTTGAGCTTTTGCTCTCTGAGTTATAGGGGCATTTTTTTAACTGCAATAACTTAACATATAATTATTGTATTCACAAATTCATCAGACTAGGAAATAGATAAACATAATTATAATGACTGTTGCTCATTTAAAAACGGTTAATCTTATTATTTCCTTTGAAATGTTGGAATTAAAATCACCCAATCTCGGACATCATTTACTAAAGACTGGTAGTGACATCTCTTTTCATTCCACTTGCATATTTTCATAGCGACAGACCTTAATAAATAATGCTTCTATGGATGACTTCAAGTCAGCTGATTTTGCGGTGTTCCCACACCGTCCTATTTAAACCTATGTAGAAAAAACAAACTAGAAATTTTTGCTTTTTTGGTATTAAAGATTTTTTTTAGGAAAAAATGAGTTCTTAGTTATCAGAAGACCCCTAAATGGAGGGATAGGAAGTGTTTTTTCAAATTGATTGCTTAATAATAGTTAATGAAAAAAAATCAAATTTTCTAACATAGTGACTTATGGAGAAAATTTTCCCACCGGGGAACACTTGAAGCCTCTATTGCCCACGTTGAATCCAAAATTTCAGGGGGGGGGGTCCCTCCAGCCCTTACTCTACCTTCCCCTGGATTCACGCCTGCCAACAACCCTTAGGATGATACAGAAGTAAGCAAAAGACTTGCAAATGATGCATTTTATTATAAATATATATGAGTACAGTAGTTCAGTAGTTAAACAAATGCCAATATAAATTTATCACGCGTGCGTTCATTACAACTCGAGATATCAATTTATACTTATTACAATTTCAATATTTAAATCACCTTGAATATACAGGAACTTGGGTGATGTACTTTTAATATAAGAGTGCTTTATTAATTCTATATCATTATAATATATAGAGGTTTCTCTCAGGTCATGTATGTCGTTACGGCTCGTAGCACGCAAGGTATGTTCTCTTAACAGTGATACTTAAGTAGTATATTTAAGTAGAGTACTTAAGTCACCCACACGGTTCACATTGGTGGTTACAGCTCGGTGCACACGAGATGTTTAACTGACAAGTCTACGGTAAAATATAAAACTGCGTGACGTGTGGAATTAAATAACCATAATTGATGATTTATTATGTAATCGGTCAAAGAACTCTTTTTTGATCGATTTAATTTTATAATTTCAATAAAATGTTGCTATTATATTTGTTCGTAAACCCTAAACCAGAGATCTTATATTGTACAATGTAAGCTCTTTGCCTAAACTGCATGGCATTATATGTATATATACTGTATTTAAGTACATATATGTCTATTTTAATGCACAGCATTTTAATGTCATAGTTCTAGTCATTATCAAAGAATTACAAATTTTTAATAAATAATTAAAAAAAAAACAATAAGGGCATTCACAGAGCACTTTAACCCCCACTGTAGCCTCGATTTTTATCCCTGGAGCTAAACATGGTGCTAAACTAGGAGCTTAACATGGTTAGCCCCTGGTTTAGTACTATATTTAGCACTAGGGATAAAAATGAAGGCTAAAGTTGAGATTAAAGTGCTTCGTGAATGCCTCCAAAATAAGATATATTTTTCAGGGAATATTGTGCATTTTAGGTTTTAGGCTATACGACAGGCTGTAAATAGGGCTAGTTCCACAAGAAATTCTTCAGTTTTTGTTCACGTTATTATTCACGCATCGTTAGAAAACACTTATGATTAAAAGCTTTAAAAAAATAAATGCTTAGATTGAAAAAAATGAAAATAAAAAATGTTCGTAGAACTAATGGATTAAGTGGAAATAATGAACTTCTTTTATATTTTTTGTCAGACATGACTACAGAAACAAAAGAAAATATTACAACAATTTGTAAAACGGAACTTCAACAGCGAAGAACATAATGTGAATTAAACTGTACCTTTATAATTAAAACTTATTTTTTAACGTGATACTATTATAAAATAATACAGATAACTGATTAAAGCATGAATCATTGAAAAATAATAAACCTAGGCATTATTGTATATACAGTACACATCTGGACACAGGGGCGTAGACAAGGGGGGGGGGGGTTTTGGGTGTTATAACCCCCCCCCCTTGAGAGCTGAACCTAAGTAAATTTTAAGGGAAAAATAACAAAAAATGGTACTCGAAGGATACGATTTAGATAAAATTTTATGAAAAATTTTCTTTAAAAAAAAAAAAAATAAAAATTTATATGCCCGAAACTCATCGTTAATATATCTTATTTAATTTATTTAAAATCCGTCTACAGTATATATTATTATTATTATTTAAATATGCTATAATTATATTATTTAATTCCAATGTGCTTTTTTGCTTTTTTCGTCATCGTTAAGTTATTTATGTTTTTATAGACAACAATTTAAAATATAAAAAATGTTGAAAACATTCCCCGCATGATGTTCAGCATAAAACTAAAAATTATAATATGTATTATATTTTATTATTTTTTTGTTAATTATATAGGTATATTACATCTTTCAATTAATTGCCAGTTTTATTGTCTAATATATATATATATATATATATATATATATATATATATATATATATATATATATATATATATGTATATATATATATATATATATATATATGTATAATACTGTACCATTGTACATATCTTTAATTTTATTATTGTCTATTAAAATTAAAAAAAATTAAATTTATTTAATGTGGTCTATTTTATTATAAGAAAAAGTAGTGACAAAAATATTGTAACTACATAATTTACGATTTACAAATATAAGAAATTTGCTGCAACTTTTCATCGAAAAAAATTAGAGTCCCTTTTTCAAAAAAATCGCGCATCATGAAACTAATAAAAATAATATAAAAGTGGTTTAATTAAATCAAGTAATTCGAATTACTTGATTTAATTAAAATTATTTACTCAAAGTTTTATTTATTACGTTGGTGCATGTACTGAAAAGAAATTAAAAAAATGGGGTGCAAAAAATATAAAATGTTAAAAAAATTGCATCAGGCCATACATTCTCTATAATAGTATTTTTTCATAATTTTACCCTAAAAAAGGGGCGTGTCCTTAAAAAAAATCGCGCCTGCGGCGGGCTATTGGGGGGCTACGCCCCCCAAACCCCCCAGTGAGCTGTTCTCAATATTGAAGAACCCCCCCCTTGGACAAGTCCTGGCTACGCCACTGTCTGGACAGAACGAACGTTGATATATATATATATATATTTATATATATACGAGCAGTCGGTGTATATCGTCCCTCGTCCACAATAATGAGCTGCATATGACTGCCATTTCAGGGGCGTGCAAAATTGGACTTTATTTTATACCTATTTACAGCTCATAATTGCGCTCACCTGAAATAGCAGATAGCTCATTATTGTAACGAGATCATGGTAGGCAGATAGCTCATTATTGCGGACGAGGGACGATATACATACAGCAAAAATTGTTTACAGTCTTTATATATATATAGTGCATGCCATGATATCAAAATTTCAAAGTAATTAAAGATTTAAAATCATCGACATTTCTTTTGACATACAAGCTCCACTAAGTGGCTCGATTATATTATTATAACTGCATATTGATGCAAAAGTTCACAACAATGCATCTGTGTCACCGTCAAATTGAGGAGGTCAGGAAAGCGCTCATCACGCTCTTTAATTCTCCACTTGGTCGCTAAAAACACGCGGGAAATATAACAATCTAATTGGCGGGGGTGGGGAATTCCTCATCTTTTTTATAGGTCTCCATTTAAATAACTTCTTTCGTTCGATATACAAAAAAATGGAGAATTGCGATGAAATTTTACTTTATGGTACTTTATTTTGACGTTTACCATAATTACGTAATAGCATTAAATATTTTTTTTAATAAATACGACACTTTGTACTGGAGAACATACACTACGTTTACATGACGGTGTTTAATGTGTATCCGTTGACGACGCCTCATAAGAATAACATTATCCGTCGTCAACGGATCCGTATTAAACACCGTCATGTAAATGTAGTGATTGAGATAAAACACATGCAGGTAAAAAGGTACTATATAATTTTATTCTTTGTGTATCAAAAATTAAGCCGAATGCCATGCATGGTGAACACTGAACTCTTATACATGTAATATAATTATAACGTTCCTCGTCTGGAATAATGAACTATCTGTCTAATACCATGATCTCTATGCAGTAATGAACTATCTGCTATTTCAGGTGAGTAAAACAATGAGCTTTATTTTGTATATAACCGATTTATCCAACTTATTGTTACTCTCAACTGAAATAGCAACATAATAGTGGTGAGCATGCACATTATTCTGGGACGATATATTATAAGATCAGTCTATCATAGCAGAGTCCATTAGAGATCTCTAGACAGAAATTTGACAACAAATTTCAGCTTTGCGAAGCTTTGAAAATCTTGATCAAATTTCTCGCCATCCCTCATAGTCTCATTGATTTTGATAAAAAAAAGAACCTGAAAAGGCAGCTATTACCTGCACCGTTCAAAGAAAAAATCCTGAGTATAATTAAAATTTAAATATTTCATTACTTTTTATGAACTGTAGTCGGTTGGTATTATACAATATTTAAAAAAAAATACTGAATTGATATTCAAATAATTTGGCATTAGGTACAGATTCTAGTCTATAATCAGTATAATCTATAGAAATATTTATTTGGTTATAGCATCCCTAGAAAAATTTGATATAAAATTCCAAAGTTAAATTTACAATCTACATAATACTGAAATTTCTAGGCCAAATTTTTTTGGTTAACAGCCCACTGCTGCGCTAAAAAAAAAAAAAAAATGCAATAATATCATTTTAAAACGACTCAATTCATACCCCCAATCTTCAATCAATAAATCTTGTAATTTTTCACAATATATCCATACACAATAAACATGATATCAATTAGTTAGAAATGTCAAAACATCAATCATTTTGTATTAAGTACAAGCTTATTGCAATCTTAGTGGGTTGAACGTGGGAGGTATAAAATGTTATTTTACATATTGCAATATTAATTCTCCACACATGAGTATTTAAAGTCGATATTTCTATGTAGAAAGATGGTAAAATAAGCTTTACGTACAAATGTTATGGTAATTTGATTATACTATAGTGAGTGAAATTGTCACCGGTTGTGAAATTACATAAATCGTCAATATAATCAGGTTGTACAATTTACATGTTATTTCCATTGCAAAGGTGGAGAAATTAATAATATTATTATTTTATTATTACTTTACTGGCATAAGATCATGGAATGTACAACTAGTGGCAAAAATAATGTTTATGTCGATGTAAACTTCGGACAGCATAAACTAATTTACTCGACCAGTAGCTCCAAGAAACAAAGAGTATATATTTTGGGGTATATATGACCAAAATGTGTCAATTTACCAAAAAATATCAATCAATCAGAATATACCGTTTGTATGATTTAAGGCGGATTCAGATGGTGACAACGGCGATGCGACGCGATTTTGACGTAAAAGCTGTGAAATCCTATGCGGCGGCGAATTCGCCGGTAATCGCGTTAATTACGATGCTCTTTTTCTTTTAATCGCCCAATATGGCCGCCAATGGATGTTACATCAAGTGCGCATTATTCGCGTCGTGTCGCATGGTAAAAATCGCCATGTGAATTCACCTTTATGAGGCATGGCTGTTAGAAAGAACAAGCAAAAAAAAGTTAAGGTTCACCAAACAGTATACTGTAGTCAATGCTTACAAATTAAGAACTTAGCATGCGAGATGCAAGTTTAAATTGTCCAATTAATTATTATACTAAACAACACACAACACAATACGACGATTTCTGCGATATCGTTATGACACTGCGACATAAAAAATAACTCACATTGTAAGTACAATAATTGTTTGGGAGCTCCATTTTTATACCTCCCTTCCACCCACAACAAACTGCAAAGGATTATACAGATAAGCCATATGTATTATAATTCAGCATTCAAATTAAGATGTGAATATGTTATAGTTAAAATTTACATAATTTTAATGATTTCTTCACTCACCTATTTTGCTGACTGGTACTCCTGCGCAGTAGACTACTGCGCACACTGGATCTAGCCTTTCCAAATGTGAAGCCTCCAGTTCGCCCCTCCGTACCATTCGCACTAGACTTGCCAGGCGATCGCCCATCTGCACTAATCTTGCCAGGCGACTTCAAATCAGCACCATTTTTACCAGGAGATCGGTTCTCGACACTAGCTTTACTAGAAGATCTCAAATCAGGACTATTTACACTAGATCTTCCAATAAGCACTCCGTCCACACTAATCGCACTAAGAGAAGAGCGCTTGGAAGACATTGCACTAGTTACATGAAAAACACGATCAAAAGGTTAAGTATTTGCACTATTGTTTACATAAACTTATGTAGGCACTATGTTCATTTAAAATTATTTACACTAAAAAAATAGACATTGATTTAAAAATACAATTAAATTATAAAAACAGTTCAAAGAACCGATAAAGTTAACACTGGTTTGGGGGGATAGCACACGTTGAATATCCATGGTCCCTGCAACAGAAAATAAACATAAATTAAATATTTCAACAAAATACATTGTAAGCAGGCTCGGACTGGCCATAAGGCTGGGACACGGACTGGCCTCTCCACTTTTTAACACAGAGGTATACAAAAAGTGGCCTCAGACCCCCTGAAAAGTGGCCCCTGCTGTCTGTAATGCCTATATGGTCCTGACTGGCCCCTAGCCTTCCAGTACGAGCCTGATTGTAAGCTCTCTGGTATTTATTATTACATCTAGTTGTCTTTATAAAAAAAAAAATCAATATATCTGGTAGTTGCATAATTGAAATTTTCGAACAAAGGTCATTTTAATGTTTAGAGATAAGAAAAATGGCTCTTATGGCACAAACCTTGTGTTACATAAGAGACCTGTTCGTAAAATCTGCTCAGAATATTCTCAGCAACAAAAATCGTGACGTCATTTGTACTCACTAGTGTAGCTGGTGCATTATCTGTGTACTCCGAGCAGGATTTACGAATAGACCTAATGTGTGGTTCCGTATTATCATAATATTGTGAACAAATTTACAAATAGTTGCTATTAAACAACTTTATCAAATGCTTAGTTGCGATAAGAAACGCGGGAGGCGGGAGTATCCAGTATTGTATTGCCTGCCAGTACATTTTTAGTTTTCAGTTTTCTCATTACTATATATACTCTCCCTTTCTGTGGATTCATTCTTAAAAAATGTAAACACTTTCTATTTTAAAATGTACAGTTTAATTTTCGACAATTTATGCTATTGTTCAAATAATGAAATAAATTGAACGTGAACACTATTTTCCAAGAGACAAACCATCACAAATGTACAGTCATTAATTATACAAAAAAGTAATATAGGTATGGTAGACATGGCCACTTCCATGTTTTAAATAACAGTACTTACAGTATAACAAATCTAAGTTTACGCCTAACTCTGGCGCCACACAGGTCTAGACTGACTGTCACCAGCTATTTCAGCCTAGTAAAAACGTATAGTACAAGATGGCCTCCACGCGCATCTACACGTTAACTATTAAGATCTGTTATACTGTATCATAACATCAACATAAAATCTTACTTTTTACCGCAGGGGTTTTAAAAAGTGTCTATAGGTGATGTGTCATAAAAAAAATTTGGCATCAAGGTATTAGTGATAAGAGAAGCATCATCGACTGACCATCACTTTACAAATTAATACACATTGTCGCCGAAACAATGTAAAAAAAAATAAGACACTTTTTAAACCCCCTTCAGTATTCTGAAACTTATTTTTAAGTTTCTCTAAGTTGAAATGTTTAGTGTAAAAGTTATTATTTTTGCATGCATTACTGTCATGTAAAAATAAGTGCAGTATATAATAATAATAATAAAAAAAAGTAAGTTCATTGTTAAACCGTCCTCCTACACGTTGTTGCTAATTGTCTAGACCATAAACATTGGCGCAGTTGAGTCATCGCTTGGTTACGGAACAGTGAGGTCATACTACGCTATAAGGGTCATTGTAGTATTGTAAATTATATAAATGTCGACCTTAATGTGTATTTTTTAACTGATTTATATATGGCTTTAAAAATGTTGTATTTTTTTTCTAAGTAAACGTATTACCATAAACATATAAGGAAAAGTAACAAAAAGGTAAATTGTCAAATAAATATTATTTTAACGTTATATATTATATTTATTTTCAAATAAAATGGTTTTCATTTTAATTAAAACATTCGTTATAAAAAAAAATATGTATATATAGAGGTTTGATATTCCAAATTTTTAGTTCATTTTTCCCTCAATCTTTATATAGCATGGAGTTAGAAATTTATTAACGTATATAAATTCGTATACTGAAAGAGAGCATGTATAATGATTTAGACAGAATCTATTCAACAACACATGTCAAAATCTGGGCCCAAAATATATTGAAAGACTTATTTTCATGTTTTTAATGCTATTTATAGCCAAGGTTTTACGAAATATTAATTTGATGCATTATCATGCATTTACCAAGCAAATAATGGACTAATAGATAACTCATCATAAACAGTACACTATAATATCAATAATTATATATGCTGTAAATTTGAGTTCAGATATGCACACTTTACTGTACACTCCTTTTTAGTAAAAATGTCAAATCTGGCCATGTTAAAGTAAAGCCGTATTGTACATTTTTATTTTAATGGAGTGTACCAGTAATGGCCAAACAAGTGAACATAACGATGCGTTTTAATATTATATAGTGACTTGGAAGTTTGTATTCATATTCTTACAAGGGTAAACGCGCGTTATACGAGAGATACGAGAGTTCAACGCAAATTTACATCAGGACTGAGTTTTAAGGTTTCTGAACTTTCATCTGTTCTCAAAAAATTTCAATTAAAATCAAATCATATCACCAACAGAGAAAACTTCAAAGGTACAAAGTGTACATTTTTAAAAATTTAGGACGCAGAATAACACAAACAAAACTCACAGTTTTGTTCATTTTAACATTATTTTTAAAAGACAGAAAAACACAATATAATTTGCCTACACGAAACACCATACTTTAAGGCTTAATATAAATGTTAAATGATACGAAATTGAGCTTTATGTCATGACAATACTGAGAGCGTGCGACAACGGGCGATTCTCACGGGCCTGAATATATTATGACTTGACTAAGAACACAATTTTGTTATTGGTGCTCCATTTGGCTTAACTTTTCTAACTCTCTGTGACTTAGAAACTATAGAGCTGGAGCATACAAAAGAACTCGGTATGTAGCTTTAAAACTATAGAAATTTTAGTACATTTGATTTAATTGGTACTGGCATTTTATATAAAATTTCAATGGTAAGGTAACATGCGACCAATATTAAAAAAATTACCACACATGAAAATTATGAATCATATCTTAAAAATTAAATTTAAACTTGACTACTTTAACATGGAGAAACTATGGAACTTCCATGTTAAATTAGTCAACTTTAAAAATTCAAAACTCAAAAACTAGCTCGAATTTGTAGGTATATGTATACCTGATATTTTAGCTACTGATATAGGGTATGTATAGAGGAGAACATTTTAAGATAATTAAGTTTCATAATTTTCATGTTTGGAAATCATGCTACAAAATCTTTATACCTTTAATTTAATAGTATTCGATTTAATTATATAAGACTGGCATTTTATATCAAATTTGTATTTTGTTGTTGTTTTTTATTGAAAAACTTTATAAACAGCTATAAATCTATAAAAACCACTTAAACACACTCATTTAGCTGTATGATGAACATTGATGTGTGCAATGTGTACATTTTTTTATTTCACTAATACAGTACATGGAACTATGTGATGTAATAAATAATAAATATATATTCTAATGTCCAAACTATAATGAAGCTTCATCAATCAACATCCTCCAAAATATAATTTTAATTTATTACCTACGTACATTAATATAATTAATGTATTCAATATAAAATATACACTGTCCATCATTCATTCTATTTTCGTCAAATATATTCCCAGTATTACTTTGTTTCATGTTTACTCATGCAGTTATATAATTATATAGAACCTTCATTACAAAGTATATAATATATACACGGTATATACATAAATTACCAAGGATGAAAAAAAAATATATATTAAGGACCAACAAATTTATAAATATTCTTATTAAGTCCAGTATTCTTTATTATATATGTTAAGTCTATATCCTCTATATAATACAGGCGCGATACAATTTATATATATAGAATCTTTCCCTACAAAAAAATTTATCGTTAAACAAACATATATTATGGAGTTAAAAAGAAATAATTTCATTATGCAATAATGGAGTATTGACCTAAAAAATTTTTATTGCAGAAATGGATGGAGGGTGCAAAGTTATGCTACCCTGATTTTTTACAGATTTTTTAGAGCCCTGGAACTATTTTTAAAAAATCATTGAAAGTCATTTTTGTGACGTCACGAGACGCCGCTCCTTAAGAAAAAGATAGGACTTGTCGCCGCGTGACGTCACAAAAAGGACTTTCAATAATTTTTAAAAATACTTCCCGGGCTCTAAAAAATCTGAAAAAAATCAGGGTAGCACAACTTTGCACGCTCTATCCATTTCTGCAATAAAAAAAAATTGAGGACAATACTCCATTGGAAAAAAAATTGTGTAATACCGTCTTTAGTGTCCTTATACAGTTCAGAGGTCAGGACATAACGTTAAATTTGCTCCTGTCAGATTTTCTGGAGCTTAATATAATAAAAGGGGAGTCGTATCGTATGACTTCGTATGATAAAAATTTAGAAACCATTCTAAATGAGAAACGTACAATCCCATGTAATGCGATGCGATACGAAGCTGTGTGCGCGCATACATCAGATCGCATAGGTTAATTTTTTTTATCATATACGCTGTGAAATCTACGAATTCTGTGTAAGAGAGCCCTATAACAGACAAAAGGATGCATATTTGAAAATATTTTATGTAAGTATAATATAATAAAGAAAGACCTGAGCTAACCAACCAAGCAAAAAAAAAAGAAAGAAATGAAGTCACCAAACCTCCATTGAGGCTTCAAGTCAGCTGATTTTTTGGTGTACTGTTCCCACCGTCCTATGTAAAAAAAATAAATAAATCGAAATTGCTTTTTTGGCATTAAAGAATTTTTTAGAGGAAAAATAAGTTTTTAATTCATTATTAGTAAAACCCTAAATGGGAAGGGGGGGGGGTAGGAGATGGTTTCATATAACTATAGCTCTAATAGTTATATATAACAGAGAGTAAATTAATTTTTTTTAACATGGTGGCTTATGAAGGGAACACATGAAGCCTCTATTTAACTGCGTGACAACGTCCACAAACAGAGCAAAGATATAACATTCGTACTATCTTGAAGTGTATTTATTTGCCCCATGACAGCATATATAACATTGATAAACAAGTTCAATGTCACGAAACAAGGATTTTCCAATAAGACTATTAATATAAAAATATTACTTAACATTTTTAATAAAACATTCAATCAAAAATTGTTCAACCCATCAAACTGCATAGAGAAAACATAAATGAAGCTTGGAGCGTGTAAATAAACATAATCAGTTAAATTTAGCACGGTATACAACCATCCAAAACCACACGAATTATAAGATGATTTGTATATCAACAAATCATTATTAAATATATCGACATATCAGTAATAATTTTAAACAAATAAAGTTATAGTTTAAAAATATATTAAAACACCAGAAATTAAAATACCGTAAAAAAATTAAAATGAATAATTCGTTATAGGAATATCGACCACATGATTAACACATTAATCATTCATTAAGGTTCATATTCGCTTGGCATGATGTCACGGTCCATGGGATACAATTACACACAATTTGGATGACTGAAAGACCGAGAGATTGATGAGTTTTCTGCACTGTCGAAGATATAGCGTTTTCAATTTTCACTGCATGACAAAATTCATGAGAAATTGACCATTTTCTTTTTTTTATAATTAATTACTTCTCTTGCATCATTGATTTTTAATTAAAAACAGAATGTAAAAAATAAATGCTGTTTTTTAAATCAATTTTCATATAATGAATTTTTAATTAGTATATATTATAGATGAAATTAACCAAGGAGTTAATTATCCAGAAAGATAAACACTTTACTTCCCACCATTGCACAAGATCCCTTTACTTAATTCTGAATATAAGGCCTGTTCGTAAAACCTATTCGATGTAGAAAGTGTACACCGAGCAGGGTTTACGAAAATACCTAGGTACTGTATGTATAATTAGTATTATATATATATATATAATTATATATATATATATATATATATATATATATATATATTTACCTCACGCATGTATGATTCGTTCCCAATAACCAATAAAATATTGCCTAATATATTTAATAAAAGAAAAACAATACAGTAACCAAATTGGCATTATGTCAACATTAAAATTAAAAAGTCTAGCGTTTCAAAATTCGAAAAGTTAATTTTATTTATTTTGTATATCAAACCCTATTGGGTATACCTCTACTTACTAATTACAATAATTACGTACACACTTCTTTGAAACCCCGAACCTTCCGAAACCCTAACTTAAACGTTTCACAGGCTCTTCCAGAATGGAAGCGACCACGACCTTATCACGGCATTTGTTTGCGACTGAGGGACACGTGGAAACCTCAGCCAGGATGGACGCTACATCTCTTGTCAATGAACCGGAAGTGCAATGGTCTAAAGCCAGATGATGAATAAAGAAAGTGCAGTATGACATGAGCTAGCTAGTGAACACTACATAACAAAAGAGCAGAATCTAGCCGTTGATAAAATGTAACTTTATATTAAATTATATTATAGTGTATGAACGTTAAACTGTTCGAGCTCTATTGTAAAAAACACTCTTGATCGATGCAGTAATTAATAAGAACTACAGAAAAACAGTAAAAAATTGTGTAGTACACTACAGAAAATAAAGAATAATATATTTAACCATGCAATGTTCTTTAAGACATGATACCATGAGGTCCATATGCACGCACATGATATATGATACTTGAGAATTCTGTTATGCTACAACTTTTTTTACAGATTGGAATTTCTATATCAAAATATTGATTTAATTAAAGCATGAACCAGTTCAGAGTTACAAATAAAACATGGTGCATGGGAAAATGACGAAGGGAAGAGCGTGGTAAAATAATTTGTCACACAGCACACTTGATATGACACACACCTCATGCTTGGACGAGTTCATACAAGTACACAAATATTATTATTTCACGGGAGCTTGCATGGAATCATATCAGTTATGGTTCTCTGTATCAGAACATTTTAGATCTGTTTTAATTCTGCGCTAGAATTCCTTATATCGTCCCTTGTCCGCAATATTTTTATTTTATTTTTTACAAGGATACACCCCTATGAGCTTGGAGCTCGACGCGGGGTATAGAGAGTTGATGGTGTGCAGAAAGTGTATACTGGTTCCGCTTTTCGATGTAAATTGTAATTATTTTGACGTACTGCACGTCAAATGAATGGAGTATTGTCCTCAATTTTTTTTATTGCAGAAATGGATAGAGGGTGCAAAGTTATGCTACCCTGATTTTTTTCAGATTTTTTTGAGACCTGGAACTATTTTTAAAAAATTATTGAAAGTCCTTTTTGTGACGTCACGTGGCGGCAAGTCCTATCTTTTTCTTAAGGAGCGGCGTCTCGTGACGTCACGAAAAGGACTTTCAATAATTTTTTAAAAATAGTTCCCGGGCTCTAAAAAATCTGAAAAAAATCAGGGTAGCATAACTTTGCACCCTCTATCCATTTTGGCAATAAAAAAAAATTAGGAAAATACTCTATTATACTATTATACATTATATTATAGGTGCAAAAATCGAATAAAAGGAATTCATGGAAGGTTATCCTAATATATGCTAATATATTAGCAAAAATTGCATCACACAGAGTATTGTACATTGGTAAGTCTTAATTAAGAATACTGTATACTGAAAACTTTCCTCTGTGTAGCATAACAATTTTTTTTTTCTCACTTGTTTTCTATTTTTAGATTCTTTACTTGAGAAAAACAGTTTGCAGTAATCATTGTTCGAATTTTACAGTCCGATGCAAGAGTATATAGTATGTTATTTTTTAAATTTTAAGTTCATTAAAATAGTCTGCACAGGCTATACAGTAACTAAATTCCATTGTTGAAAGACTAAAAAAATAATATTATAAAATAATAATTTCTACTTTTTATACTGAAAAAGTTAAATAAGCATATTATTATAAAAGTCTTTATTTTCATTTTAAAAAATGTAATACTGTACACTTCATTCAATAAATAGAGTACATATATACCATAGATATTTTTAATTTAATGTACTGTACATTTTATGGTTTATATGCAAGTTTAACCCGTTCTGATATTTTGGCCGGACGTTGAAGGTATTTGACTTCTCGTTGCGTGAAATGAACTCTGTTGTTGAAAGGTATATAATTTAAATCAGACCGCTTCAAATTTGAGTTGCAACCGTGACAGCCTTATGAAGAACGTTGCACTTCCGGTCCAAGATGGGAAATAAGATTTTCTAGCTAGTCAATTATCTTTAAACCTCTGTGTTTGTTTTAATATTCAAGTATATGCATGGAAATTGAAATTAAAATCTTCCTATTACGGCTATGGTATCCAAACATGAAAAAAAAAAAAAAAAAATGTTGGCAGAAGTGAAACGAAAAAAGTGAAGAATAAAGAAAAACTCGAAGAAAAAAATACTTAAAGTAAAATATGAAATTTAAACTCTGTACACACGGTACATGGCAAAAATACATGGGTGAATTCACCATTCCCACCGATTTTCCACCATTCCCACCGATTTCTTATGACAAATACAAGTAGAGAATGTGATAGATGAAGGACATAAGAAATAGGTAGGAGACAAGAGGTCCCACATCCACTTAATTTTTTTAAAAATATATTCCATCCCGCATATTATTCATTTTATTACGCTATCAAAATTTTGGTATTATACAAGTATAAACTTATTCTGCAGACTCCAAATAATCTTCTCATCATTATACACCTTGAGAAAGCACGAACGTTACTCCTGCTGTATTTGTGGGCATTGTCACGCTATTTCATTGTTAAAACACTAAAAAAATAATATTATTATAATAATTTAAAACGTATGGAGCAGCGCCACGAGATTGTTGGGTTGCCTACTTACAGGATAACGCTGCACGAAAATGTAGCTTGTGCATTCTTTATAAACTAGCAGATGATATGAAAACGATATAAATGTAATAATTGTCGTATATAATTTATAATTAATTTTTTCTACATTTTCTCCCCGCTGCTGATGCAAAAAAAAAAAAAAAACACTATAGCGCGGCAGGCTTCTGTAAAGTATGCAATATGTGTTGCAGTGACATCACGTGGTCCTGGCCTATACTATATTAGTGTACTCTGTCATAATACTAAAATATGACATTTTCGATAAATTAAACATTCAAATTGTGAGACTTTTTTTACCGTCATAATTTTCAGATATTTATATCACAATCATGCATAATTTATTATGCCAGTGCTTCAATCGGTAAACATAAAGTTCCTTGATCGCTCGATTAACTGTCGATAGAGTGCTTCTCTCTTGCTGCAGGTTAATTACAGTAAGCTAATTGTGAGATCATTTCTCGTGTCGTGAGAATCCGAATGTAATCCATCCGCATTGCTCACTGAAGCTAATTGTCGTAGTACTACCTCGGTGGTGGAGGCTAGCTCTTATCAAATACTCCTCGAGGCAGCATGAACCTTATAGAGGATATTAAGGACCAAGAGATGGCGCTGACGTCTAAAAATTTTGCTCTTTGCATCGAGGATACGGCAATATACCTATAGCATGGGGAAAAATCACAAAAATTATCAAAATTTTATGAAAGAAATTATTTACGAAGTTGGAATATATTTTTATATTTGTGCGAAAGTATTTGACAACTAATTATGGTGTTGTCATTTCTGTAAAATTATCTTGTGGCTGCTGACAGAGCATTTACATGATTTTACAATGTTAATCATATACAGCAATCCTCGCCAGACGCACGTAGTTCCAGCAGTTACCACTAGGTTCGCACTAACTTTATGATGCCAATACTTCTGCCTCATTTGCTGATACATTTTTTATTGCAGAAATGGATAAAGGGTGCAAAGTTATGCCACTCTGATTTTTTACACAGGAGGTGTCATTTTCTCAGTACTTTCAATATTTTTTTTAAAAATAGTTCCCGCGAGCGCGGACTCTAAAAATTTTGGAAAAAAAATCAGGGTGGCACCTTCTATCCATTTCTGCAATAAAAAATTTGAAGTCGATACTCTTTTATGTATTTAGAGTATTTACACGTAATTTTCATTAGGAAAAAAACTAAAAATATAAAAATAACATTTCCCTTAAAAAGCCTCAACAGGTATAATGATAAAATCTACATGAAAATTAATGCAAGTGAATTTACGACATTCGTTAAAAATGCATGGAAACTTCTTCCTATAACGGTAAACTAGGAAAGTGCTGGAGATTTTTCCTGTGCGATCTCAAAATTTGGCAGGAATTTATTTGCGGATACGATCTGTAAAGTGCTGCTACATTGTGATCCTCAGTAATGAAATTAAATGTACCGTACCCAGGTGGGAAAATAAAATATCTCAGTAGCTTGCAGGCATTAAAATCTACCAACCTCACTTCAAACTATGAAAAAGTAATCATAAGAAAAAATTTAATCGTCTAAAATTAGATATCTAATAAGTGTAATTCTAAAAACTGCATCTAATTTTATTATTTTACTCCAAGATTAAATTTCGATATCAAAATATTATATGCAGCTGGTATAATTTTTTAAAAGTAACAGATTACTAATGCAGGTAAATTATTATTATTTTTTATAAATAGGAGATATATTTATTTTGAAATATGAAGAAGAAAAAGATATTGATTTTTTTGCTAGGATAATATTGCTATACATACAAAGGGGCCAAAGGGGTTACGATATGTCATTATTTTTACCAGTTATCATTTATACTTGTATTTTACAAACAATGAAGAAAAATTCAGTTTATTTTACATAAATAAAAAATGGAAATGTAAAATTACATACGGTACATAATTTTAATGGAAAAGTAGGAATAAAAAAAAAAGAAAATGAAATCGCAAAAAGATTTTTTGAAATAGCCAAATAAACAACTGCACATTTTTAAATACGAAAATCAGCTGTACTTGCCGGTAAAATACACAGGTAAATAACCATATAAATCTATAAATATCTCTCAGCGTCATAATATATACGGGTATATATTATATTCTATATCAACAAATTAAAAGGCCTTTGCCGGTGAATGCAATTACACACCGGCAAAAAAAAAATAGATTTAATTAAATCCCACAAACCTAACAATTACCAACATATATTAATTATATACCGGCCACTGAACTAACCGGCATAAAAACATCACGGGCATGAAAAGCAAATAATAAATTGTTTATTATTAACACAAAATTGTAATATTATAAAACAGACAACAAATCTACAAAATCAAAACTATTTATCTTCTAAATGCTGCGTAATACATTGGAATATCTACCGGTAATTAATGTAATTACCGGTAAAATAGAAAAAAAAATATTATACGAAAGAAAATGTAAACAACCAAATCATGCTATGTAAACATTCCGGTAAACATTCTCGTTGTCACATGATATCTACCGGTACGTACCGGTAAAGATGTTGTGGTGTCTGCTACATTTATCCGTTGCGGTAACACAGAGAGAACCTTGCACTCTGGCCGGTTGAGCGAGCGAACCTGCCGCCGCTCCGCCCGCCGTCTGAGAAGCCAGCGGCGGTGGCGGCAACGTTGCCAAATCTAACACCACTGCGGCGTTGCCAGATTCGCATGATACGAAATGACGTCAACGGAGAACGAGATGGAAAATGGCATAAGTCCATTTATAACATCAGCTGAATACGGCTTATATATTTTTCATTGTATATATTTTTTTTATTTTCTGCACGTACAGTTTCTTGTTTTGAAAATGTTACATTAATAATATATCAGTTCAAATGTGAGTTTTTTCTTTATTTTTTTTTTAATTATTCATTTTTTTTTCTTCGTCACCTTCACTGCGCATTGGTCACTCTTGAATTCATCTGCTTGTACCTTTAATTGTTGACTGCAATAGATCTATTGATGTTAATTTTTCAAAGAAACAAACTGTACTTAATTAGCATGCAATGTTCATAAGATTTGCAATTTTCTCTCCTTAAATTTAATAGGATTTTAATTAAGTTAACATTTTTCACCTTTCATCTGCACTCTTTCCATTCAGAAACAAGCAAACACATCTTGAAATACCTAAATATTTATGATTTTAATGAAATTAATAAAGTCACCGAACATAATTAAAAAATACATTATAGTTTAATTGCATTATGTATTTACAAAACTTTATTTGCTAGATTGATTTACTCATATTTTTACGCGTGTTATGTATATAGATTTGAATTTTAATTGATTTTGTTGAAAACATCAATATATTTTGGTTCAGGTGTTGTTGACGATATTTAGATTTAACATTAAATTTAATATTTTAATTTAGTAAATGATTTTACTAAATAATTAATTATTTAGTTAATGAGCTGATAGAAATGATATAATTGATATTGCATGGTCTCTCAATGAAAGTCTACCATGTAAATTAAAATGTAAATAAACTCAATATCAAATGAATGATAAATTTATATGATACGCATGCAATGCTTGTCGATGCAAACAACGACACATACACAGCATACAATATTGCACTTGGCTGACGGCCTTGCAAGTTATCCATTAAAAAAGCATTGACATTATGACACATTGCCAGCTGTCATTATCATATTATATAATAAGGTTGATAATTTTATTAAAATTTATAGTAAAATAAACCTTACAGGTTATGTTAAAAAATATGAATTTCTTAACACAGCTGTCATATGGCAATAAGGTCGAGTATAACGTTATAAAGAATGGTAATTTGATCTTTATGGAAGCATCAGGTGACAGCTGTGCAGATTCCGACGTAACGACCGACATTCCTGAACCAAGTGTCAAGTGGTAAAAGGAAGTAATAACAAGGTTTCTCCACCCTGTCTGTAACGCAATATTACGCTCTGTGTATATTTAGGGGCAGCACGAACGTTACTCTCAACTCAATTACTTTTTGTGATAGAGGCCCACGTGATGTCACTGCAACTCATATTGCATACTTTACAGGAGCCTGCCGTGCCATAATGTTGTGTTCAAGGATTTTGTACATTTTGTACATACAAAATCCTTGGTTGTGTTGCATAAGCAACGTATATAGCGTTTGCTTGGCTTTGTTGTTGTTTACATTCAGCAGTAGGTGCTGAGAGGGAACTGGAATCACTTGATTTATTCCTCCTAATTTAATATATTTTAATTTTTTTTAACAATAATTTATACGTAAGAAATGAATATACATAACTTGAACAAATATATTTTTTTTATTTTAACTAGATTCTTTATCATTACTTTTTGTTGTTCCATTTCCCCCTCGTATTCAAAAGTCCGCGGGGAAAGCAATGGCCGGTGATTGGCTGAATTTTTTTAAGAATCTTAGGGTCAATATCAGTGCATAAGTGTCGTAAAATGGTCATTATTGACGTGAAATTTGGAGTCGATTTACATTTTATTTAATGATTTATTGTATTTTTCACAGATATCATTGGCAAATATTGTATTTTTTTCCATTTACTTGACATCTCAATCTATCAAATAACATAATTGTCAAATGTACCACGATTGTCATATCGCAGAAAATAAATAGTTTTTGGTATGCTACTACCATGTTAAATAGGTGCTTTTTGCCTACATTCACGTGACGTCATATTTTTGTGACGTATGGTGAAAGACCCGTATAAGGGGAGAAAATGTAGGAAAAAATAATTAATATATAAAAATAAATATATACAGCAATTATTACATTTATATCGTTTCCATGTCATCTGCTGGTTTATAAAAAATACACAAACTACATTTTCGTGTACTTAAATAATTACATATACCTGCTGGCATTAAAGTCAATTTTTCTAGCTTTTTTATTTATTTATTTATTTATTTATTTATTTATTTATTTATTTATTTTTCAATCATTTTGCTTACGGTATGACAACAGTAGGGGAACGGAGTAGAGATGACGTAAACAGCTAAGCGTTATCCTGTAAGTAGGCAACCCAACAATCTCGTGGCGCTGCCTTATTGACTTTCCCATATAAATATTATTGAAACTGCGGCAACGCCCTCTGGAGGCGTCGATAGGCGTTTGGGCAATGCAACCAACAGAACTTGCAGAACTTTTTACAATTTTTAAAAATAGTTCTGGGGCTCAAGAAAAACTGAAAAAAAAAAATTGGTATAATTTGGTGCCCTATATTCATTTTTGAAATAAAAAATTTCATGGAAGTTCATTTCAAATTTATACCTTTTGCACGACATATTTACAAAAATGTTATCATAAATATATATATTTTTTTTAATTTTAAATAATGTTTCATACGATATAATATATTATTGATATGCTAATATAAAATTTTACCCATGCAGTTTCTTTTTTATTGATATGAAAAAAAAAAAAAAGGTAAATTATCGAAATATCACAAAAATTATGTGCAAATAAACAAGCATCTACATAGTACAGTATATAGTAAGTATATAAGAAAGTAGAAAAATTTAAAACTATATTATTAAATATAGTATACAGTATAATATTTATTTACGTAAAACTGATAGGAAAAGTATTAACTTTTACTTATTATTGTTGCATAATTATAAACAATTAACAACAAGCAGAAAGAACTGCACGAATCAGCAACTTTAGTTTGTAAATAAGTGGAGAGTTGAACGCGCGACTCAAAACTTCACAACTTCAGCAATGTCAATATTATGATTTCAATATAATTTGTGTACACATGTTGTGGATTGACAGCACTTGTGTTTATAATATATTAGATAACACTTTGATGTCAATAAACGGTTTTTAATTATTATTCACTTTAAAATGATTTCGTTAAATGGATTTAATTCCAAAATATTTTTAATATATACAGTAAAAAATCATTCCATAGGAAAAAAAAATGGAAGGTTATTTTTTCTCCACTACACATGTCATGTATGTTAAATCGATTAAGCAAACAGTAAGTTCTATATTTAACAAATTAACAATAGTAATTATGTATTATAAACTGCAATGTTTAGTCAAATATTTCTATCAAAATAGAGGCTTCAAGTCAGCTGATTTTTCGGTGATCCCACCCGCTATACCAAACCTATGTAAAAAAAAAAACGTGAATTCGTTTTTTCACCAAGAATAAGATTTTTCAGGGAAAATTCCTTTAAGGAACTTTGGTCCAAACTGAAAAATAAAGTAGATAATTCAAGATTTAGATTTTTTTACTTGATTTATAACCGAGAAAAGTTAAAAAAAACACTTTGCTTCATTTTCAAGTGTAAGATGGACCTTAGCGACAAACAGTTGCGCAGCGAAAGCGCATGGAAATTGAAAGCCTCTATATCAAAAATTCAGAGAGGAGCGTAATTTCAAAACGAGAAAATGGGGGGAGGGGGAGGGGAGGCAAAGAAGCAACCCTTAGCAGACCGGTACTCTCTGAAATTCAGTGTATAAACTGTAAATGATGCACGGAAAGGGCGATATATATATATATAAATATATATATATATATATATATATATATATATATATATATATATATATATATATATATATATATATATAATATATATTATATATATATTTGAGCCAAAATACATGCAGTCTTGGGTGCACGGAGCCTGCGAATCGGCTCTCAAGCCCACAATTTGAGGTTACATAATATTATTGATGTTATTATAACTATAATACTAAAAAGAAACATTCTTTTGGTTTTTTTTTGTTTTTTGTTGTTTTTTTCTTTTGCAAATATTGCAGTTTTTTTTTTTTTTACTGTACGGCCTACAATATTCTTTACTATAAGTGTATGAATGAAGATTTGAAGAAATTTAAACCACAAAAGAAAATATTATGTATTTCGTCTGCTGTAAAAAAATAAATACATAAATCTATAAAACCAACACTATAATAAGAGAAATACAAACTTATAGCTAGCAAAATTTCATATTGGAGTAAAACTTTTATTGCATATTTACATATTTTAACATAGGACTTATGCCTTTTTCTCCATTACCACAGGCTCGGTTTTCTTGCTTCTCAGGGTACTGATAATGTTGGCAACGTCGCGACTCGATTTGGCCTTGCCCTGTACTTCAAGTGCTTTTATTTGCAACAATCACCATGTTACATTGTCTTTTGTTTATAAGGTTCATTTTACTATGAATTAACGTTGAAATCTGGTGGAAATACCAGAGATGTTGAGAAACCTCAGCTATACGAGTACTCGTACTTTTAAACTTTTTTACAATCTCATACCGGTATTATAATATTATTCGGTAATACTCGATTTTCCTCGGAAACAATCAAGTTTTAATTAAAAATTAAATTATATGACTATCAGTTTTAAAGAAATTTGTTTATTTAATAATGTACAACAATAAATTTTAAGATATTTTGTATATTTACTACAAAAAATATTAAAAGATAAGCTCACTTCATGTTTTTTTTAATTATTGTTCACATGGTTCATTTTCATATACACTAACATGAACAAATTAATAAAATCAATCAGATTATAAGATTAGTTCTATGGTGTACCTCATGGTGGCAGCACTGCACGGAAAATATTAAGGTTGAATGACCTTTCTTTTGCAGATCGCTGGAGTAAAAATCATAAGGTCGTGTTTTCTATTTGTTATAACAATAAAATGGACCTTAATGACAAACCTTCTATTCTTAACCCTGAGTCATGAAGCAAAGAGATTTTTATAAAACTCAATACAAGTTATAATAATTATCTTTCTATGTCTTTTGAATATTTAACTAGAATATTATTATTATATTGATTAATGTATATTACAATGAATTATTTATGATCATACTATTGTTAATTGCAAGTTCGTGTACAGTACATGCACTTAATAGATAATAATCAATATTATATATATTTTTTTTTTTTCAAATTTCATGATAGTGATATTGCAAGTTTATGTTTTAAGATAACAATCAATATACATAATATTTTATTTAATTTTTACTATAACACGTACTGTTTTATGTATGTTATAAAAAAAAAGGGTTATGAAAGTTCAATAATTACTGCAGTATTACTATACAATAAAAAAATAATTAGTTTTAGAATAGGGAAACTAACATCAGTTATAACACAGCACTGATGGCATGCAGATTTACCAATGAGTAAAAATACTAAAAATAATACTTCTGTTGAAAATTATAAGGGAGATCGTACACTGCCTTCGTATCGTATAACTTCGTATGATAAAAATTTAGAAACGGAGTTCTAAATGAGAAACTTACAATTACGTCATGCAATACGAAACGAAGCAGTGTAAGTTGTTTACTGTTTTTGTTTACGAGGGAAAATATATAAAGCATAGCAGGTATACGGACGGTCAGGAGGGTAGAAAAGAGAAATTGGAGGTCCAACTACTATGGCATTAGATAGGAGAAATGACAAAAAAAAATCAAATAAAATGGTTTTGATTGTTCTATAATGATGCGATTTTGTTTATGCTATCTATCGTTTATTGGTGTATTTTTACATTTTTTTAGACCTGATTTATTTTGTTTAATAAAGTGAAAAAATATCAATACATACAGTGATGTTAGTCCGCGCATATTCGCGGCGAATATGCGCGCATATTCGCATATTCGCGCATATTCGCGGGCAATCTGCGGCCGCATATGCGCGCATATTGAAAATTGACTTTCCCGCCACTAAAATAGCAATTTAAAACTGGTTAAAACTACAGTAAATGCTACAGGGAGTCTTTTCTTATTTTTCTTGGTATAATCCCTTGCTTAATTAGTGTTTGGATTAAATTAGAGTTAATTAATAATGGAATTAAAGCAATCGGCCTTTCAGGCTGCCGAGGTGCTCACGTGATTTTAATTGCGCGCGGCCGCCATCTTGAAAGTATCTTTCGCGCATATGCGCGCATTTGCGCGCATATTCGCGCATATTCGCATGCGCATATTCGCGGACCAATCTTCGCGCGAATTTCACATCACTGAATACATATGTAATTTGTTTATATACTTATAGTCTGTACATTCTGCTCCTCCATAGAACAGCCTATAGCTTACAGGGGCATGACGTCAGCGCAATCAGCCGCATAGAGTCATAGAGGTTCTTAATTTTTTTTTTTACTTCAGTATACGCTGCGAAATCATGCGATTCTGTGATATGTGAGACAGCCCTAATTAATCAAAATAAATTCCGGAGTTATTTATGGTCCTGAGTATACAAAATAAATGTACAGTGGTTATCGCTCAAAAAATATAACAAGAAAAAAATGCTTCGTATCCATTGTAGATAAGAGTACTTGGTCAGTTGGCTTATCAATGTTTCGTTGTTGTTTCTCTTTCGATCATGCCAGTCTATCAAATGTTAGATTATATTTTGACAAAGAGACTAAGCAGAAGGCGGGCAAGTAGATGAGTGTGATAGAGAGGGATCAATGCAAATTTAAGCGTAGCGATGTATACTGTTTGCTCAATAATATAATGTATTGAAATATATAATCCTGTATTCGTAAAATGAACACTTATTTGATGAACTGGAAAAGAATACAGTTCAATCAATTTATGGTTAAGAAAACAATCACTGTATATTACTATATTAACAATCCAACATTAAGGGCATTGGGTGTAGCACCGGTAGTTGGCACCACTAATGTATCTTCACCATGTTAATTTTTTATCATTGCTCCTCGGAGTAATTTTTATGCTAGAGCTAAGCTGATTGCTGTAGTATCAAGATAATTAGTAGCCCAAGTGCACAATTTGGCTAAATTAAGCCTGATTTAAAGAAAAGTATTTTTTTTATATTTTAGAAAAATGCATGTAAATTTTAAAAATTACTAAAAAATACTTTTCTTTAAATCAGGCTTTATTTAGCCAAATTGTGCACTTGGGCTACTAATTATCTTGATACTACAGCAATCAGCTTAGCTCTAGCATAAAAATTACACCGAGGAGCAATGATCAAAAATTAACATGGTGAAGATACGTCAGTGCTGCCAACTACCGGTGCTACACCCAATGCCCTTAAGATCACTACATAAATAATTATTATAAAATTTCATCATAAAATGTGGGAAATTGAATGACTGCAAGAGAAATAAATAAATAAATGTAAATTTTATAAATTTGTAAACCGATTTTTGGGAGAAGGAAGGTTTAATGGATCTGTGAATGTTTGCAGCAATTATAATGCATATACCTATAGCATACACAATATTTGCATGTACCATACATATAACTCTCACAATCAGAGCTGCATCAAAATAAATAAGACAATTTTACATCATACTGCATTATCAATGATCGCATTTTCAGAATTATTAAATTAATTTAATACTCCATAAAAAAAAGTCAGTTATTTATGAACTTGCATAAATATTATGACCAGCATGTGTAAACTACACGTTTTATTCAATAGCTTCATTTCCTTATTGTTGGATAGGCATACTGTATATTATACTGTAAGGGTCCATATCCAGTGTGACTTTACAGTATGTTTTCCGAGTTTCAGAGCAAGCAAAGTATTTATTTTGTATATTGCAGAGGAGTTTACGAACACAATACATAACGTCATTACCGTCGCGTATCATACAAGCAAATTACAAATGTTTACATGGCAAAAGGGTGCAAAATTAATATGGACCCACAGAGTACGTAGAGGTCTGCTCCAGCCCCCCCCCCCCCCCCCAATTTTTTTTTTTTTTTTTTTTTTTTTTTTTTTTTTTTTTTTTTTTTTTTTTTTTTTTTTTTTACAAGGATATACCCCTAAGAGCTTACAGCTCGCGGCGGGGTAATGGGTAGGGATAAGGTAGGGAACGGATGCCACGGCCTGTTACGCGTCCCAGCATTCACTGAGGTGAGACTAAGGGAACCGTGGAAAACCTCAGTCAAAACGGACACCTCTACTTTTTCTCAATGGACCAAAGAGATGTCCAAAACCTGGGGAACCACACACAAGTGCATCACTGCACTGGGTGGAAAGCGAGACGAATTTACCACAGGGAGGGAGCATCGTATTTTTTACTTGAAACGGTCACCCATCCAAGTACTAACCACGCTCGACGTAGCCTGACTTCGGTGATCTAACGAGAACCGGTCAATGCACTGGCGCCACGCTCGACCTCTATTTAACATGGGCAATATACAAGATTACTCTACATACTGTAGACTGTAGAGGGACCTTTTGGCCAATATAGGCATTTCCCCACTCCATTTTTTCTTTTCACATTGACATTGAGTGCGTTTGAATTCACGGGCCAGCCCGGGCTGGGTAAAATGGCGGTGACCTTGGTCGCCTGGTATGAAACGTCATAATTTCGTCATCATGACATTGGCTTTGAGATGGAGGCAGCCCTTCCCCCCCTCCCTCGATTTTCTTCCTGGATCTGCGCCAATATAATACATACAAATATGCTTCTTGGTTGGACCCATGCAAGCTGCCAGGCCATGAAGCACGAAGCAGCACAAATAATATCAACAGATTACTACTATATGCATACATACCGTACAGACGATATGTAAGAGATCAATGGTCGTTTTTTTCGTTGATGCTTTTGATCGTCGCGATCGTAATGCAGCAACGTTTTGACGCTTTGACTAATGAATAATCATAACTATAGTCTTAATTATAATGCTGTTAATTATATAATGCATTGGGATCAGCGCAAGATTACTCTCAGTAATCTTGGGATCAGCGAGTAGTATTCTTATATGACTTCAATGTTAAATGCAAATCCGCGCGATTAATCTTTTGGAAATACTAACGCCGGCAAATGCAATAGCTTGCCGTGATAAATGACAAATAAAAGGTTCTACTTACACTCTACAAGGCTGCTAACAACTCAGTAATGTCCTCACAGGTCTTTGTAACCGAGAAACGTTTACTATTGGCATAAAAATCACAAAATTTGCAAACCACTTTCAGAGAACAAAAAACACGTGTTGCTGCCGGTCCTGCCGGTCACTTTTTGTTGACAAAAAACAAAATAATAATAAAAAATATTAAGTTTCTGGCCATCTATTGGCATAAATTGGAACTATTTTCAAAAACCCGCTAAAATTAATCACAATTATGACAAATTTTCGAATTATTCTTTATCTTCCTACCTGATATAAGGTTGCAAAAACTATCAAAGTATTGAAATTATAAAAATAATTATTCAGTTATTGTATTTTTACTACTAAAAAGAAGCACAAAAAGCTAAAAAAAAAAAAAAGGGGAGCGATAAGCAGTAAAATAAAGTCGCTAAAAATGTTTCATAGATGGCAGCTCTTACTAAAATATTGTAATGTAATGTTAGTTTTTCACAATAGATGGCAAATTTTCATCGCGAGCTTCAAAAATCATAAAAATCAAACCTCGGATTCTTCGAAAAAATTTCGAAATGTAGAGACGTCCGGAATGGTCCGAGAAAAGACCAAAATTGCAGCGCAGAGGATCATGTTTTTGTATTTTTTCGGAATAGTTGTCACTTTTCGCAACGGGTGTCATGCTCATGCATAATTAATTATAAATTGCAGTACTAAATAATTATATGTGCAGTGCGCACTCGCCCTGAGGGATTTGACCATGTCCCCTTGATGTTAGGCAACTTGTTATGCATTGAAGTGAAGTGGGTTACATATCCAACAGGGGTAATGATATTATTTTATTCTGCATGCTTTGAAGTAATGCCGTTAAGCGACACAGAAATACGATTTTCTAACGAGAACGAGAAACGAGATCCAAAAAATTATATCGCACTATGTAGACTATGTAGAGGTTCTCCAGAAAGAAAAATCCAAAGGGTCTAAAGCGCGGCGTCTATCAAATATATAGGGTCTTATTTGACAAAACCCCTCGATTTACTCCTATAGAAAATTCTACGTTAGTTACTTAAATACGAAACGTAGATATCGGCGTATATATGTATAAGAAAAATTAATCGATTATATTATTGTGACTATAATATATATATATATATATATATATATATATATATATATATATATATATATATATATATATATATATATATATATATATATATATATATATATATATATATATATATAGAATTTTAACTATAAATAAACATTTTAATCTGTATTATAAAATATAAAATAAAAGTTGTAACACGTACGAGATATGAAACAGTGCACACATTACAGCTAAAAAGCAAAAAACATATACTGAGTGATATATTATTAAGAAGGTTTCGTGTAATCCTCGAACGATTGTGTAGTCAAAACATTGTCAGCTGATATACGTGTTAAAGTTGGTCTTGAAATTAATTTCTCCTGACGATTCGTATCATTTTTCTTAGAATTTTCTTTCATAAACGGTGACAAGAAGAACCAATTATTGAAAAAAAAAATTTTGGTGAACAAAATTATATTAAAAAAAAAGATGTTGTTAGTTACGTTAACCCGCACAGCATAGAATTTTAGGGTTTTCTGCCTACATCCCGAAGATCTCTTCGGACGGCTTCGGGCATATCCCATGCTACCAAAAACGTAAACATGAAATTCCCAGATAGACGTGATCTCACCCAGAGCCGCGAAGAGTCGTATAATATATCAATCGAGTTTCTGCAAAATATACAATCACGATCATCTTGAATCTTATGATATAATCACAGTTGGTTGCAACTCCAAAATAAATGTCAACAACATACACCTGGCCATTACTCTCCAACAGGCTCAGACTATAAGAGATGGTGAGCGATCGCTCAATAGGCCCCTCGGCTGGGAGACCCCTACAACGTTAAAAGTAGGCCCTTACAGGGTCAAGTAGGCCTTTTATATGGACCCGTACTAGTGTTTGCTTAGTAGGCCCTTTGAGCCCAGTCCAACCCTGCTCTCCAATGTACGATGTGTGATCTCAAAACATCGTCCTTCGTCTTCAATAATGAGCTATTTGCATTAAGAGCTGCTGTAATATATATGTATAAAATAAAGCATAATTAAAGCTCATTGTTGCTCAAAACTGAAAAAGCTAATTATTATGGACGAGGAACGTTTTATATTTTATATTACGTGCATTTTTTACTACCACCATGCAAGATCTGCATCGATGGTGTCTCCAAGCAGGCTCACGCCCAGACCCTTCAGCGTTCGCCATCGCGACCCTCCTATAGAGGACATAAAAGACCAAGAGATGGCGCTGACGTCTGAAAATTTTTCTCTTTACATCGAGTATACGGCAATACCTATAGCTTGGGGAGAATCACAAAAATTATCAAATTTCTAGGAAAGAAATCACTTACGAAGTTGAAATATTTTTTATATTTTTTGTCCCAAAGTATTTGACAACTAATTATGGTGTTGTTATTTCTGTAAAATTATGCTGTTGCTGCTGACGGAGCATTTACATGATTTTACAATATGATAATCATATACAGCAATCCTCGCCAGAGTAGACGCACGTAGTTCCAGCAGTTACCACTAGGTTCGCACTTACTTTATGACGTCAATTATTATACTCACCGGGGCTTCGCAGCGAGCGGCCGAAGTCACTCGCTTTCCGCCACCGATGGCCTGGTGTACAAAAAAGCTTCATGCAGCGCCATCCATTTTCAGGGCTATAGTTGCTTTATAATAATATGATTTTGTATTAAAGTATCTCTGTCAAAATAAAATTTGATAGGCTGGCAATGGAGGCTTCAAGTCAGCTGATTTTGCGGTATTTCCACAGTCCTATCTAAACCTATAATGTAAAAAAAAAACTCGAATTTGCTATTTTGGTAGTAAATATTTTTTTTAGAGGAAAATAAGTTATCATTCATTATCAAAAGACCCCTAATATAATAGTAGAATTATTAAATTTACTTTAAAAATTGAAAAAAAGGACCCTGCATTCAAACTGACTTAACCTACCTCCTTACATTACTTCGATATTAAAGATTTAAGGAGGAGTTTGAATTATTTAACATTATTTCCTCCAAAAATAAAAATCTCCATATTCTTGTCATTATTTTTATTGCTAGCAGGAGAGACATACAACATATGATGTTATCTTTAACACGTTAAAACTTGCAGGACCGGTCCATTCTGCCTCTGAATGGTCAGTATCCATCAGAAAAATTATTATAGTCGCCATGTTCGTTTGCTGATTTTGACTCCTGCTACAACCACCGCGCATCGGCGCGCAACCCTTCTGCGCACGTTTTTTCGGCTCGAAGTCAAAACACTACTACCGCGAAATTCTTTAGATGATATTTAATTAAACTGACCCAAGGCAAATAATAAAATTTTTATAGCAGCAAACGTAAAAGGTTAGTGCCAATTCCTAATTTTAAATTTGCAAACATAACTTATTTAGAGGGTTAACAATAAGCGATCGAAAAATTGCTCCGTATAGGATCTTACGTGCGCCCAATCTTTTTTTGTAAGTAAATGGGAGGACAAAGGATTGGTGATGTCATCATGGATGCTGACCATTATGTTATTATGTCTCTGCGTGAGTTCTGTGATGGCCCTCAGATCATACGCAAGCATATTTTCAAACAATCTCAAAAGTAAAAAGTGAAAGTGTTTTTACTTATAATTTAGGTCCATTGATAAAAAGTAGAGGTGTCCGTTCTGACTGAAGTTTTCCATGGTTCCCTCAGTGAATTCTGGAATGCGTGACAAGCCGTGCTACTATAATACCACCAAGATCTGCACTGACGGCGGCTCCAGGCAGGCTCACGCCCAAACCCTTCAGCGCTCACCGTCGCAACCCTCCTACTCACCGTGGCTTGGCCAGCGAGCGGCCGAAGCCACTCGCTTTCTGCCACCACCATAGTTGAAAAATTACGTCTTCAACTCATCTTTTACACGTTTAAACCTAATCTTTTTTCCTCTAAATGACATATTATTTCCTCTTCGCTTAAAATGAGGATGAAATGAAGACACTATTTATAACATTTTATGCTCAAGAAGAGGAAAAAATACGTAATCTCGTCTTTAACCTTATTTTTTCCTCTAAAATGGTGCAAAATAAGAGGAGAAAAGAAGAGAGGAGAGCTTAATAACAAAGAAAATATGAAATTTATTTCAACTTGGGTATCTCACACAGAATGACATGATTTTGCAGCGTATGATAATAAAAAAATAAATAAGAACCTGAGATCAGGCGTGCGTGAGCCCACTGTCGTATTGTATGCCTTCGTATAATAAGAAATTTAAAACTGGTTCTATAAAAATAAGAAACATACGATCGTATGCTTGCGATCGCAGAAATAAATTTTTTTTATACGACCCGCCTACTATATATATGCATGCTATTATAATAAAAGCTACCATTATAAAGTAAAATACTAAAAATTAAAACTAGAATTTTCTGAATTAGATCCAATAAACCAATCATATTTATGAACCATATAGCTAACGTATACAGGTTTGAAGAGAATTTAATTGTTTAACTCAAACTCTGTAAACCACCAACAGGTTTCAGACGGAAATATTGAGTACATAAAGGACCAAGAGATGGCGCTGAGCGCTGAAATTTTGGCGAGGATACAGCAATACCTATAGCATTGGGAGAATCACAAAAACAACAAATTTTATATGAAATACATCTTTTACGAAGTTGAAATATTTTTTTATATTTGTCCGAACGTATTTGAGAACTAATTATGGTGTTGTCACTTCTGTAAAATTATGATGTGGCTGCTGAGAGAGCATTTACATGATTTTACAATGTTAAACATATACAATGGGCCTCGCTAGACGCACGTAGTTCAGCTGCTTCCCGTCAGTTTTCGCGAGGGGCGCTACTAACTTTATGACGTCAATTGTCTGAATACAATCATGAGTATCATGACTAGTGTTGTTAAAATGTGAAAGTTCACTGCGAACATTCAAGAAGTTCGCTCGCGAACATGTAAAGTTCACTCATGTAATGTTCGTTCGCGAACTTGTGATACCTAATTCAAATATCCCGCGTAAATTTCAGCGTTCTGATTGGTTACATTTGTGTTCTTAAATAAAAAGTTAAAATTAAATAGAAAATTGAATTAAAACACCTTATTTGTAACTATCACTACTATTTTGGGTGCCATGCAAAAATGAAAGGACACGATACTAAATGTATATTTTAACTCCCAAAGGCTATGACAGGACAAAAAAAATAATTGCTTTTTTGCGAGGGTAAATTTATTCAATTTATATCTTTAACTTGCTTTCATGAAGTTAATTAATTGTCATTAAATGTGAACATGCATCTTGCTATTTAGTTTGCTGAATATCGAATGAAGTGTACTTTTGTACAGAATTCAAACGTTCCCGGTTTTTTTACATGTTCGCGAACTTTGTAATGTTCGCGAAGTGAACTTGTGAAAGTTCACTCATCAGAATAAGTTCCTTTCGTTTTTTACAACACTAATCATGACATATAAGGTCAGTAATTGAAGATATTTTTAGTGGTCCTCCTTGTAATTAGTTCACCTTCCATCCGGGCGTGGCGCTCGCTGTTATATAAACCAGATTCATTGTTTTCTACCGACCAGTTGATATTCATATCGGCACAGGCAAGTACATTTTTTTTATATATTGTTAGCGATCGAGTTCGGTCTTCGTCTATAGGGAAAGAAATTTGGGGTGCGGGGTTGATATTTTCATTTGTGTTTTTATATGTGTTGGTTATTTTTCATTAGTATAATTTTAGTGAGCTCATGTATTTCCTGCTGCAGTAAACAAGAAGAGTTAAAATTTTTAACGAGAATATCATTACAGTGATATTAATATAAAATTCCCTCCGAAAGTACCCGGAAGTGAGAGGTTTCTTGCCTTCCTATTCGAATTTAAAATTTGACAACAGATTTGTAAGAAAGAGTACTAACATGTTTGTAAATTTTGAAGACTCAGACATGAACAAGACGAACAGAAACCTCTCACTTCCGGCTACTTCTGGCGGGAATATTACAAAAATTTGACTGTAGCTACAAACCTTATAAAGTTATGTTTATATATTAAGTTAGGCACTCTTTAATTTTTTGTTCATTGGATTTGATATTTCACAGAATTTCTCATTTATTATAACATATTTTTGTAATCTTTTTTAATAATATATAAAACTCACTTTTTTTAATTTGCATGCATATTTCATTCAACATAAAAAAATTACCCAATTTGTTTCGACAATTTACTCAAATATTTTACAAAACTCGTTAAAGGGGAGATCGTTCGTAATTCGTAATTTTATTACAAAAAGATGAAACTATACAATTTACAGTTAAAGTTTATAGAAGAAGAAATTTAATTAATTAAGTTGTTTTTAAAATCTAAACGTAAAAGAGATATTATATATGACATTTAGTAAAATTATATATATAGGAATAGCACCGAATGTGTGAAATTTCTGGATTTTTTAGTTCAGTTTTAAACCTGAAACTTTGAACATAGATTTATAATAAAAATTTTGATCTATATGCAAAATCTTTAAAATGTTATGTTAATAATTCAGCCAAAATCCTCCCACTTCCGGTGGTAATCTTGATAAAAATTAAGTATTGAATTCTCAGCACTAATATAATGAAACATGAGACATTTTATTAATTGATTCTATTCCTATTGTTATATATTGTGAAATATTTTGTCGGTTCTCTCTACTTATCAAGCAAGTAGATTTTTGTTTGTTACAGACCAGTAAAATCAAGTCTACTTGGCCCCACAACAATATCAACAATGGTTCGCTGTATGTTGATTGTTGCGGTGTTGATGACCATCGTGCAACAATGCTGGTGTTACCGATCAAACTATTATATTCAACAATATCATCCAGTGAGTATTTGGTATTGAATGATTAACATTTTAATTAATATTGTTATCAAATTTGGTCGTTACAAAGTTATTAGCAGATTGTCATATAAAAACCGCGAGTAGAAGTAGAATTTCCACATCCTAATTTTTACATGTGGGTAGTGAGTAATTAGACTAATTAGTAAGTAAAATAATTACCCCATTGTGATTAAAAAAAACTGTATAAAACTATAAGTGTATTGGGGCTTCGCTATTCGACTAACAAAAAATACATAAAAAAAATCCAATTAAGGGTAAGGTAACAAGCCCAATGTTAAAAAAATTCCACACGTGAAAATTATGAAAAACAAAAATTAAAATCATAGAGTCTCTATGTTAAAATGTTCTCCTCTAACATAATATCAGAAGCTAAAATATACAAATACACAAATATACAAATATACAAATATACAAATTCGAGCTAATTCATAACATACGTAAAACGAGCTCGTTTTTGTATACCTGATATTTTAGCTTCTTATGATAGGGATGTAGAGAAGAACATTTTAATTTTTTTTCATAATTTTAATGTGTGAGGGATTGTTTTTAACATTGGGCTTGTTACTTCCCTTTAACATAAAATTAATTTTAAATAATCAATCGATATTTTAGTTTTAAACCAAAATTCGTACTTTACATGACTGGAAAATTGAAAAAAAAATATATTAATGTATATATTATTTATTTACTTTTACTAATCCACTATATAATTAAACTAATGAAAGATTACCACCAGATGCAATCGGAAGTGCTATGTTTCTGGACTCACTAATTCAGTTTAAATGTAATGTGAAAATTTGCAAAAATACAGGCGCGGATCCAGAAAAAAAATTCGGAATGGGCTGCCTCCATAAGGTCAATGGTCAATGTTAAAAACAAATTTGGAATGAGAGAAATGTCTATATATTGCCCATGTTAAATCCAAAATTTTAGGAAGGGGCGGGGAAGGCTGCAGCCCCCAAGACCCTACAGCCCCCCCCCCTCCTGAATCCGCGCATGGAAATATTTATATGAAATTTCAACCTTTCTGCAAAATTTTAGAGCATTCATTTTTAAAGTTTATTTAGCTATTTAAAATTCTGCAACTTCCGGTGGTAATCTTAGATTTGTTGATCTATAGCCGAGTCATCCACAACCATATTGGAGTGCCTGGAGAGGTCCTCCGACACAACAGCAATGGGCGGACCACACTCGAGGACCTCAGTTTCCTGTGGGACCTCAGAAGTGTCCTCCAGTACAGGAGTGTCCACCAGTACGACAGTGCCCTCAACAACAGCAAGGCTCCTCTATACTGCCTCCTCCACATGTCCATACCCATGACTCTGACGAGGATTATGACGAGAATTTAGAGGAACATGACCCTTTAGGAGATCAGAATCCTCAAAATCCTATAGGACAGCAGGGTCCTACAGGAGAGCAAGGACAAAATGACTCTTCAGAGGAGCAGGACCCAAAAGGGACACCCTTAACTGTAAGTGTAACATTTTAACATAACCGAGTTGAAAAAAATTTCATATTTTCTTCACTATTAAGTTCTCCTCTCGTCTTCTGTTCTCTTATTTTGCACCATTTTAGAGGAAAAAAAAGACAGGAAAAAAGACGAGATTACGTCTATTTTCCTCTTCTTGAGTATAAAATATTAGAAATATTTCTTTATTTCATCCTCACTTTGAGCGAAGAGGAAATAAGATGTGTTTTAGAGGTAAAAAGATTAGATTTAGACGTGTAAAGGATGAGTTGATTGAAGATGTAATTTTTCAACTAGGGTATGTATTAATGCCAATTCAAATTCGTATTAATCAATCAATCAATCAATCAATCAATCAATCAATCAATCAATCAATCAATCAATCAATCAATCAATCAACCAAAATTTTGTTTTTCTGTTTCAGATCCCACGTATAAAGAAGCCAAAAGCAACATAATTCTGAAGATGATTTTGAACAATAAATTACCCACAATAAAATCCCAATATTATTTGTATTTGGACATTAATTTTATAATATTGTACACTCCAATCGAATAGAAATGTCCTATCTGGCTATACTATAATATAGTATGGATGGATTTGACATTTTTATTTTATTTAGTGTATAAAATAATTATAAATTTATAATGTCTAATATATTAAACGACCTTGCAAGATTACGGCATTCTCTTATTTAAATTAATAATTAATTATTATCAGATGAAAGAGTTTAATGACATTATTAATAATAGGGTATGTTTTCTTTTACAATGAATAAGAATTAAAATATTCCATGAAAACAATTTTTTTTAAGTAAATACTTTCGTACCTACACATCCGGACACCACGAACGTTACTCCTGGTTTGGTTGTGGGCGTTACCACGCAGTCTATGGAGGTGTGGTGAAAAGTTAAACTCTTTATCGGAAGAAATAAATTATGTAAATATATGACAATTTATGCAAAAGTGCTTTTTAAATAACTAATTATTACTAGTAAATTGTTAAAATAACCAATTAATTTGTCATGATGTATAGACTTTTAATTGAATTTAAAAGTTGTGTGTTAAATATAATATTATGGTGCTAATGTGATGTTTAAAAGGACACAATTTTAATTATTGTATTAATTTTATAGATCATAATTATATATTTTAAATATTGTTTGGGTATATGTGTTTAAATTTATTAAATTTAGTCTAATTTTAATTAGAATTAAGTATGTTACATATTTAATGTAATAATTGACGTGATCCATGCTGTACAGCCTAATGATTGAAATAAAAATTTGAATTTGAATTTTAAGTGAGACAGGAATAACATTTGTGCTGTCCAGAGGTGTATGTATGTTATAAAATTAAAATTATCTTTCATCAATCAATCAGTTGAGTTATTTAAATTTTTACATAATGGTGTACAAAAATATATAAAAATATATAAACACAAAACGTGTGGTCTGTTTTTTAATGGGAATTAAAAGGTGGTGAGTAAAAAATTCTTTAGCAAGACTTCTTTCTGTTTTTTAACAGAAAAAACAGAGAAATTAAGGAGTATTGTTTTAATAAAGCAACTCTTGTAAGTAAAATTTGTTGATTTGAAATTTTTACCTAGTCATTTAAGAGTAGGGTAACACTGATCAGCTGTTTTTTTTTTAATTCCATTTATTTAACATGTAAACCTTAGCAGACACACAAAAATTCTGAATTTTTTTTAGAGAGACAGATTTTAGTTATACCAACAGAAAAAATTTCAAAACAATAAGGTTTTGAAACTACGCAACTCTAATTATTCGAGTCGATTTTTTTTTTAGGTTTCAGTTTGGCTCTCCATGGGAAAGCCCTATGATGAAAAAAAAAATATATATATGCATAAAAAAAAAAAAAATAAAAAAATCGGCTTGAACTTGAATTTTTTTTCTGTGGCTGTTAGGTACTGGTACTAAAATCTATCTCTAAAAAAATTAAGGGTAAGGTAACGCCACCAATGTTAAAACAAATCCCTCACACAAAAATTATGAAAAAAATTAAAATGTTCTCCTCTACACCCCCTATCAGTAGCTAAAATATCAGGTGTACAAATACGATCTAGTTTTTGAGTTATGAATTTTTAAAGTTGACTAATTTAACATGGGAGTTCCATTTCTCCATGATATTTTATTTTATAAATATTTTAGCTACTGATAGGGGGTGTAGAGGAGAACATTTTAAATTTTTTTCAGAATTTTTGTCAGAGGGATTTTTTTTTAACATTGGTGGCGTTACCTTACCCTTAAAAAAAATTTCAGAATTTTTGTGTGTCTGCTAAGGTTTACATGTTAATCAAATGGAACTAAAAAAAAAAAAAAAAAAAAACAGCTGATCGGTGTTACCTTACCCTTAATGAAGTCAATAGTTCAATGTTCCATTAAGATGGACAATCAAGCGGGCGGGTGTCAGAACTTTAGGAAATTACTTTTTTATATCGCCATTCGTCCAGAATAATGAGCTATCTAGCTGCTATTTCAGATGAGCGCAAAAATGAACTTCACACTAAATTTTTAGATGCTGAATTGGTTTTCAGTACTTTTTGTCAGTACAAAATTGCTCCAGTCAGTACAAAATTTTCCAGTTTCGTCTTACATCCAGCACTTTTAACCTATAAAACACTTATTCCAAGTACAAATTTGGTACTGAAAAAAGAGTAAAAAAAAGTACAAAAAATTGACTCTCTTTTTTCAGTACCAAATTTATACTTGGATTAAGTGTTTTATAGGTCAAAAGTGCTGGATGTAAGACGAAATTGGAACAATTTTGTACTGACATAAAGTACTGAAACCAATTCAGCATCTAAAAATTTAGTGTGTTATATTATACCGATTTACAGCTCATAATTGCCTTCACCTGAAGTATATATAGCTCATTATTCCGGACGAGGGAAGATATTTCAATTAAAATAAATAATAAATAAATAAATAAATAAATAAATAAATAAATAAATAAATAAATAAATAAATAAATAAATAAATAAATAAATAAATAAATAAATAAATAAATAAATAAATAAATAAATAAATAAATAAATAAATAAATAAATAAATAAATAAATAAATAAATAAATAAATAAATAAATTTATTTATTTATTAAAATAAATAAAATAAAACGTAAAATAAAACAACGATTTTCCATATATAGATTTTGTTCCAAACTGCCTAAATCTTTATGTCTGTCAAAATTAATGAAAAATAAATATAAAATTTTGATCCAATTAATTGTTATAAAACCTGTTATTAGTTATCTTATTGTGTATAATTTAGATTTTTTTTTTAAATTTAGCCGCAACTTGCTAATCTTTTATGAATAATTAATTATATTGAATATGTACGCAATCTTGTCTAAAATTTACTTAAATAAAAATAGGTCCCCATATTTACAAGTTTTCGATAAATTCTTGGGGTTTACAGTACAATTTTATGTAATGTTTGAAATTTATGTTTTTCTGAATAAATAAATTTAAAAAAATAAGAATGACTAAAAAAAATGAATGAAAATAAAACTGTTGACTTATTAAATAAAATCCAATGTAAAATATTTCCAAATAAACAAATTGTAGTGAGCATAACAGTAACTGCGTTTTTCTATTCCTATATCAGATATCAGGATATTAAGAAGAATGTATGATAATAATTATTTCATAATTTTATTTTTTAAATATCGGAGATTTTATAATACTTGTGATATTTTTCAACCTTAAAAAATTATTTTATCATCTTCAATAATTTTTTTATTATTATTATTTAACCCATAAATACATGAATATCAATGTACAGTCGTCGCGTTGGAAAATTTTCCTTGTGCAGTAAAGGCTGCAACCAGTTGTTCAAATATATGAAACAAAAATTAATAAAATATAATTTGCATGTGTCGGAAGTTTACACAGAGCAGGGTTTACGAACAGACCTTGAATATTTCTGCATGTAAAATGTAATAGCCCTATTTTTTTCCAAAAAAAAGTTACAACTTTATTTTAATATAATATTTTTAAAATTGTAAATAACAAAAATAACACTTTAAAATTTTATGATGTCATAATATTGCTTGCTTGCAAAAATTTAACACGATAAAAGCATGTAGGCAAAGACATTGCATAACTATTATAAAATATAATTTTTTTGGACGTATTCTTCCAATTAATCTCTTAACAATAAATAATTATTATACACTGTCATATCGGAAGAATAAAATTAATATTTATTTTATTAATATTTTTTTTAAAATTTTTGTCCGCTTAATTGCCTTTCTTGCAGTTATTACCATTATCTTCTATTTCAGTTATTTCACATTTTATTTGTATATTTATGTATATTTTTTTGCATCTTCGTATATTCTTGTCCTGTCAAAACAGTCTTATAGACAGGTGCTATAGTTTGCACTGCGGCCATGATTGACTTCATTTACCCATCCCGGCATTAGCCATGTAGACGAGGGGAAACCATGGAAACCCAAGTCAGGATGGTCGGTGTCAGAGCACGGTCTTAACACCTCCCGAATGCATGAGGCTCGTCTCTCTAACCAGACAGACCTCTCGATCTTTTTACCTCTCCCAGTAGGATTCGAACACACGACCTTCTGACTGAGTTAGACGCGCTACCACTGTGCCACCATGCTTGCGGTAACTACTATATATTATATATTACATTACTTATTATTGACGTCATAAAGACAGGTATGGACATCTGGTGGATTTTACCTGGGTGATTCTAAAAGTGTCATTGTTTTGATATCTGAGCTTTGCTACTGGCTAAAGTACACGTGTAGTTGAGTCATACTGATTCTATCGAGGCTGTTTTCAATGCCATCTATTGGTACTTTATGAGGTCAATACATCACAGTGTTTTGAGACACGCAATGGACAACATACATGAAAAAATTTTATTGCAGAAATGAATAGATGGTACGAAATTATGCTACTCTGAATTTTTTCAGATTTTTTTGAAACCCGGAACTATTTTTAAATAATTATTGAAAGTGCTGTGATTTCAGTTGGCTCCCCTGCAGCCTTAATAAAAAGGATAGAGACTGGACGCCTATTGACGCCTCCAGGGGGCGTGGCCGCACTTTTAATAATTATTTAAAAATAGTTCTGGGTTTCAAAAAAATGTAAAAGAATACAGAGTGGCATAATTTGGTACCCTCTATTCATTTCTGCAATAAAAAAATTTCATGTATGTTGTCCATTTTAATGGTGTGTGTTTAAAATATAAGAATAATAAAAAAATAAATGTCTTCTTGACCATGGATTCACTAAAGAACAAAATAATGACCTAGAAACTAACTGGTTTGATTTTTGACGCGCTCATCGTAACCTCAGAATATAAGCAATTTAAAAACATCATTAAAAAGGTCATTGCAGCATCAATTCTTTAAGTTGTCCACCTTACCACTTTCACTTTTGAAGAGGCTATATATATAAGACAAATTCATTGTCATACCTTCCAGTTGATTTTAACTGATGCAAAGGCAAGTGCTTAGATTTTATATTATACCTCGAGGTATACTCAATCTAAATATTTACAAAATTTCGTTCGGATTCTTAATGGAATTAATATAAATGATTATTTTGATAAAACAATTTATTTACTTCTGTTTTATCGAAATATTTTGGGGTATAGTTTTTTAGTTGTCAATAATGGACAACATACATGAAAAAATTTTATTACAGAAATGAATGGAGGGTACCAAATTATGCTACTCTGAGTTTTTTCAGATTTTTTTGAGACCCGGAACTATTTTTAAATAATTATTGAAAGTCCTGTGATTTCAGTTGGCACCCCTGCAGCCTTAATAAAAAGGATAGAGACTGGACGCCTATTGACGCCTCCAGGGGGCGTGGCCGCACTTTCAAATAATTATTTAAAAATAGTTCCAGGTCTAAAAAAAATGTGAAAAAATTCAGAGTAGCATAATTTGGCACCCTCTATTCATTTCTGCAATAAATTTTTTCATGTATGTTGTCCATTAAGAGGAGTCTTGTTATTTATAAAGAGTGAAAGTGATATGTTTATTTATAATATTATATTTAAATAATAACAATTTAATTTAAGTAATTTTAAATTATGTATATTATTTAAAAAGAAAGTGAAAGTGTTGTTATTCCTCAAGAATATAATATTTAAAAAGTGGACGATTTAATTTAAAATAAACAATGATTTATTATTATATAATATATATTAAGTGTTTTACGAAGTTGAAATATTTTTTTATATTTGTCCGAACGTATTTGAGAACTAATTATGGTGTTGTCACTTCTGTAAAATTATGATGTGGCTGCTGAGAGAGCATTTACATGATTTTACAATGTTAAACATATACAATGGGCCTCGCTAGACGCACGTAGTTCAGCTGCTTCCCGTCAGTTTTCGCGAGGGGCGCTACTAACTTTATGACGTCAATTGTCTGAATACAATCATGAGTATCATGACTAGTGTTGTTAAAATGTGAAAGTTCACTGCGAACATTCAAGAAGTTCGCTCGCGAACATGTAAAGTTCACTCATGTAATGTTCGTTCGCGAACTTGTGATACCTAATTCAAATATCCCGCGTAAATTTCAGCGTTCTGATTGGTTACATTTGTGTTCTTAAATAAAAAGTTAAAATTAAATAGAAAATTGAATTAAAACACCTTATTTGTAACTATCACTACTATTTTGGGTGCCATGCAAAAATGAAAGGACACGATACTAAATGTATATTTTAACTCCCAAAGGCTATGACAGGACAAAAAAAATAATTGCTTTTTTGCGAGGGTAAATTTATTCAATTTATATCTTTAACTTGCTTTCATGAAGTTAATTAATTGTCATTAAATGTGAACATGCATCTTGCTATTTAGTTTGCTGAATATCGAATGAAGTGTACTTTTGTACAGAATTCAAACGTTCCCGGTTTTTTTACATGTTCGCGAACTTTGTAATGTTCGCGAAGTGAACTTGTGAAAGTTCACTCATCAGAATAAGTTCCTTTCGTTTTTTACAACACTAATCATGACATATAAGGTCAGTAATTGAAGATATTTTTAGTGGTCCTCCTTGTAATTAGTTCACCTTCCATCCGGGCGTGGCGCTCGCTGTTATATAAACCAGATTCATTGTTTTCTACCGACCAGTTGATATTCATATCGGCACAGGCAAGTACATTTTTTTTATATATTGTTAGCGATCGAGTTCGGTCTTCGTCTATAGGGAAAGAAATTTGGGGTGCGGGGTTGATATTTTCATTTGTGTTTTTATATGTGTTGGTTATTTTTCATTAGTATAATTTTAGTGAGCTCATGTATTTCCTGCTGCAGTAAACAAGAAGAGTTAAAATTTTTAACGAGAATATCATTACAGTGATATTAATATAAAATTCCCTCCGAAAGTACCCGGAAGTGAGAGGTTTCTTGCCTTCCTATTCGAATTTAAAATTTGACAACAGATTTGTAAGAAAGAGTACTAACATGTTTGTAAATTTTGAAGACTCAGACATGAACAAGACGAACAGAAACCTCTCACTTCCGGCTACTTCTGGCGGGAATATTACAAAAATTTGACTGTAGCTACAAACCTTATAAAGTTATGTTTATATATTAAGTTAGGCACTCTTTAATTTTTTGTTCATTGGATTTGATATTTCACAGAATTTCTCATTTATTATAACATATTTTTGTAATCTTTTTTAATAATATATAAAACTCACTTTTTTTAATTTGCATGCATATTTCATTCAACATAAAAAAATTACCCAATTTGTTTCGACAATTTACTCAAATATTTTACAAAACTCGTTAAAGGGGAGATCGTTCGTAATTCGTAATTTTATTACAAAAAGATGAAACTATACAATTTACAGTTAAAGTTTATAGAAGAAGAAATTTAATTAATTAAGTTGTTTTTAAAATCTAAACGTAAAAGAGATATTATATATGACATTTAGTAAAATTATATATATAGGAATAGCACCGAATGTGTGAAATTTCTGGATTTTTTAGTTCAGTTTTAAACCTGAAACTTTGAACATAGATTTATAATAAAAATTTTGATCTATATGCAAAATCTTTAAAATGTTATGTTAATAATTCAGCCAAAATCCTCCCACTTCCGGTGGTAATCTTGATAAAAATTAAGTATTGAATTCTCAGCACTAATATAATGAAACATGAGACATTTTATTAATTGATTCTATTCCTATTGTTATATATTGTGAAATATTTTGTCGGTTCTCTCTACTTATCAAGCAAGTAGATTTTTGTTTGTTACAGACCAGTAAAATCAAGTCTACTTGGCCCCACAACAATATCAACAATGGTTCGCTGTATGTTGATTGTTGCGGTGTTGATGACCATCGTGCAACAATGCTGGTGTTACCGATCAAACTATTATATTCAACAATATCATCCAGTGAGTATTTGGTATTGAATGATTAACATTTTAATTAATATTGTTATCAAATTTGGTCGTTACAAAGTTATTAGCAGATTGTCATATAAAAACCGCGAGTAGAAGTAGAATTTCCACATCCTAATTTTTACATGTGGGTAGTGAGTAATTAGACTAATTAGTAAGTAAAATAATTACCCCATTGTGATTAAAAAAAACTGTATAAAACTATAAGTGTATTGGGGCTTCGCTATTCGACTAACAAAAAATACATAAAAAAAATCCAATTAAGGGTAAGGTAACAAGCCCAATGTTAAAAAAATTCCACACGTGAAAATTATGAAAAACAAAAATTAAAATCATAGAGTCTCTATGTTAAAATGTTCTCCTCTAACATAATATCAGAAGCTAAAATATACAAATACACAAATATACAAATATACAAATATACAAATTCGAGCTAATTCATAACATACGTAAAACGAGCTCGTTTTTGTATACCTGATATTTTAGCTTCTTATGATAGGGATGTAGAGAAGAACATTTTAATTTTTTTTCATAATTTTAATGTGTGAGGGATTGTTTTTAACATTGGGCTTGTTACTTCCCTTTAACATAAAATTAATTTTAAATAATCAATCGATATTTTAGTTTTAAACCAAAATTCGTACTTTACATGACTGGAAAATTGAAAAAAAAATATATTAATGTATATATTATTTATTTACTTTTACTAATCCACTATATAATTAAACTAATGAAAGATTACCACCAGATGCAATCGGAAGTGCTATGTTTCTGGACTCACTAATTCAGTTTAAATGTAATGTGAAAATTTGCAAAAATACAGGCGCGGATCCAGAAAAAAAATTCGGAATGGGCTGCCTCCATAAGGTCAATGGTCAATGTTAAAAACAAATTTGGAATGAGAGAAATGTCTATATATTGCCCATGTTAAATCCAAAATTTTAGGAAGGGGCGGGGAAGGCTGCAGCCCCCAAGACCCTACAGCCCCCCCCCCTCCTGAATCCGCGCATGGAAATATTTATATGAAATTTCAACCTTTCTGCAAAATTTTAGAGCATTCATTTTTAAAGTTTATTTAGCTATTTAAAATTCTGCAACTTCCGGTGGTAATCTTAGATTTGTTGATCTATAGCCGAGTCATCCACAACCATATTGGAGTGCCTGGAGAGGTCCTCCGACACAACAGCAATGGGCGGACCACACTCGAGGACCTCAGTTTCCTGTGGGACCTCAGAAGTGTCCTCCAGTACAGGAGTGTCCACCAGTACGACAGTGCCCTCAACAACAGCAAGGCTCCTCTATACTGCCTCCTCCACATGTCCATACCCATGACTCTGACGAGGATTATGACGAGAATTTAGAGGAACATGACCCTTTAGGAGATCAGAATCCTCAAAATCCTATAGGACAGCAGGGTCCTACAGGAGAGCAAGGACAAAATGACTCTTCAGAGGAGCAGGACCCAAAAGGGACACCCTTAACTGTAAGTGTAACATTTTAACATAACCGAGTTGAAAAAAATTTCATATTTTCTTCACTATTAAGTTCTCCTCTCGTCTTCTGTTCTCTTATTTTGCACCATTTTAGAGGAAAAAAAAGACAGGAAAAAAGACGAGATTACGTCTATTTTCCTCTTCTTGAGTATAAAATATTAGAAATATTTCTTTATTTCATCCTCACTTTGAGCGAAGAGGAAATAAGATGTGTTTTAGAGGTAAAAAGATTAGATTTAGACGTGTAAAGGATGAGTTGATTGAAGATGTAATTTTTCAACTAGGGTATGTATTAATGCCAATTCAAATTCGTATTAATCAATCAATCAATCAATCAATCAATCAATCAATCAATCAATCAATCAATCAATCAATCAATCAATCAATCAATCAATCAATCAACCAAAATTTTGTTTTTCTGTTTCAGATCCCACGTATAAAGAAGCCAAAAGCAACATAATTCTGAAGATGATTTTGAACAATAAATTACCCACAATAAAATCCCAATATTATTTGTATTTGGACATTAATTTTATAATATTGTACACTCCAATCGAATAGAAATGTCCTATCTGGCTATACTATAATATAGTATGGATGGATTTGACATTTTTATTTTATTTAGTGTATAAAATAATTATAAATTTATAATGTCTAATATATTAAACGACCTTGCAAGATTACGGCATTCTCTTATTTAAATTAATAATTAATTATTATCAGATGAAAGAGTTTAATGACATTATTAATAATAGGGTATGTTTTCTTTTACAATGAATAAGAATTAAAATATTCCATGAAAACAATTTTTTTTAAGTAAATACTTTCGTACCTACACATCCGGACACCACGAACGTTACTCCTGGTTTGGTTGTGGGCGTTACCACGCAGTCTATGGAGGTGTGGTGAAAAGTTAAACTCTTTATCGGAAGAAATAAATTATGTAAATATATGACAATTTATGCAAAAGTGCTTTTTAAATAACTAATTATTACTAGTAAATTGTTAAAATAACCAATTAATTTGTCATGATGTATAGACTTTTAATTGAATTTAAAAGTTGTGTGTTAAATATAATATTATGGTGCTAATGTGATGTTTAAAAGGACACAATTTTAATTATTGTATTAATTTTATAGATCATAATTATATATTTTAAATATTGTTTGGGTATATGTGTTTAAATTTATTAAATTTAGTCTAATTTTAATTAGAATTAAGTATGTTACATATTTAATGTAATAATTGACGTGATCCATGCTGTACAGCCTAATGATTGAAATAAAAATTTGAATTTGAATTTTAAGTGAGACAGGAATAACATTTGTGCTGTCCAGAGGTGTATGTATGTTATAAAATTAAAATTATCTTTCATCAATCAATCAGTTGAGTTATTTAAATTTTTACATAATGGTGTACAAAAATATATAAAAATATATAAACACAAAACGTGTGGTCTGTTTTTTAATGGGAATTAAAAGGTGGTGAGTAAAAAATTCTTTAGCAAGACTTCTTTCTGTTTTTTAACAGAAAAAACAGAGAAATTAAGGAGTATTGTTTTAATAAAGCAACTCTTGTAAGTAAAATTTGTTGATTTGAAATTTTTACCTAGTCATTTAAGAGTAGGGTAACACTGATCAGCTGTTTTTTTTTTAATTCCATTTATTTAACATGTAAACCTTAGCAGACACACAAAAATTCTGAATTTTTTTTAGAGAGACAGATTTTAGTTATACCAACAGAAAAAATTTCAAAACAATAAGGTTTTGAAACTACGCAACTCTAATTATTCGAGTCGATTTTTTTTTTAGGTTTCAGTTTGGCTCTCCATGGGAAAGCCCTATGATGAAAAAAAAAATATATATATGCATAAAAAAAAAAAAAATAAAAAAATCGGCTTGAACTTGAATTTTTTTTCTGTGGCTGTTAGGTACTGGTACTAAAATCTATCTCTAAAAAAATTAAGGGTAAGGTAACGCCACCAATGTTAAAACAAATCCCTCACACAAAAATTATGAAAAAAATTAAAATGTTCTCCTCTACACCCCCTATCAGTAGCTAAAATATCAGGTGTACAAATACGATCTAGTTTTTGAGTTATGAATTTTTAAAGTTGACTAATTTAACATGGGAGTTCCATTTCTCCATGATATTTTATTTTATAAATATTTTAGCTACTGATAGGGGGTGTAGAGGAGAACATTTTAAATTTTTTTCAGAATTTTTGTCAGAGGGATTTTTTTTTAACATTGGTGGCGTTACCTTACCCTTAAAAAAAATTTCAGAATTTTTGTGTGTCTGCTAAGGTTTACATGTTAATCAAATGGAACTAAAAAAAAAAAAAAAAAAAAACAGCTGATCGGTGTTACCTTACCCTTAATGAAGTCAATAGTTCAATGTTCCATTAAGATGGACAATCAAGCGGGCGGGTGTCAGAACTTTAGGAAATTACTTTTTTATATCGCCATTCGTCCAGAATAATGAGCTATCTAGCTGCTATTTCAGATGAGCGCAAAAATGAACTTCACACTAAATTTTTAGATGCTGAATTGGTTTACAGTACTTTTTGTCAGTACAAAATTGCTCCAGTCAGTACAAAATTTTCCAGTTTCGTCTTACATCCAGCACTTTTAACCTATAAAACACTTATTCCAAGTACAAATTTGGTACTGAAAAAAGAGTAAAAAAAAGTACAAAAAATTGACTCTCTTTTTTCAGTACCAAATTTATACTTGGATTAAGTGTTTTATAGGTCAAAAGTGCTGGATGTAAGACGAAATTGGAACAATTTTGTACTGACATAAAGTACTGAAACCAATTCAGCATCTAAAAATTTAGTGTGTTATATTATACCGATTTACAGCTCATAATTGCCTTCACCTGAAGTATATATAGCTCATTATTCCGGACGAGGGAAGATATTTCAATTAAAATAAATAATAAATAAATAAATAAATAAATAAATAAATAAATAAATAAATAAATAAATAAATAAATAAATAAATAAATAAATAAATAAATAAATAAATAAATAAATAAATAAATAAATAAATAAATAAATAAATAAATAAATAAATAAATAAATAAATAAATAAATAAATAAATTTATTTATTTATTAAAATAAATAAAATAAAACGTAAAATAAAACAACGATTTTCCATATATAGATTTTGTTCCAAACTGCCTAAATCTTTATGTCTGTCAAAATTAATGAAAAATAAATATAAAATTTTGATCCAATTAATTGTTATAAAACCTGTTATTAGTTATCTTATTGTGTATAATTTAGATTTTTTTTTTAAATTTAGCCGCAACTTGCTAATCTTTTATGAATAATTAATTATATTGAATATGTACGCAATCTTGTCTAAAATTTACTTAAATAAAAATAGGTCCCCATATTTACAAGTTTTCGATAAATTCTTGGGGTTTACAGTACAATTTTATGTAATGTTTGAAATTTATGTTTTTCTGAATAAATAAATTTAAAAAAATAAGAATGACTAAAAAAAATGAATGAAAATAAAACTGTTGACTTATTAAATAAAATCCAATGTAAAATATTTCCAAATAAACAAATTGTAGTGAGCATAACAGTAACTGCGTTTTTCTATTCCTATATCAGATATCAGGATATTAAGAAGAATGTATGATAATAATTATTTCATAATTTTATTTTTTAAATATCGGAGATTTTATAATACTTGTGATATTTTTCAACCTTAAAAAATTATTTTATCATCTTCAATAATTTTTTTATTATTATTATTTAACCCATAAATACATGAATATCAATGTACAGTCGTCGCGTTGGAAAATTTTCCTTGTGCAGTAAAGGCTGCAACCAGTTGTTCAAATATATGAAACAAAAATTAATAAAATATAATTTGCATGTGTCGGAAGTTTACACAGAGCAGGGTTTACGAACAGACCTTGAATATTTCTGCATGTAAAATGTAATAGCCCTATTTTTTTCCAAAAAAAAGTTACAACTTTATTTTAATATAATATTTTTAAAATTGTAAATAACAAAAATAACACTTTAAAATTTTATGATGTCATAATATTGCTTGCTTGCAAAAATTTAACACGATAAAAGCATGTAGGCAAAGACATTGCATAACTATTATAAAATATAATTTTTTTGGACGTATTCTTCCAATTAATCTCTTAACAATAAATAATTATTATACACTGTCATATCGGAAGAATAAAATTAATATTTATTTTATTAATATTTTTTTTAAAATTTTTGTCCGCTTAATTGCCTTTCTTGCAGTTATTACCATTATCTTCTATTTCAGTTATTTCACATTTTATTTGTATATTTATGTATATTTTTTTGCATCTTCGTATATTCTTGTCCTGTCAAAACAGTCTTATAGACAGGTGCTATAGTTTGCACTGCGGCCATGATTGACTTCATTTACCCATCCCGGCATTAGCCATGTAGACGAGGGGAAACCATGGAAACCCAAGTCAGGATGGTCGGTGTCAGAGCACGGTCTTAACACCTCCCGAATGCATGAGGCTCGTCTCTCTAACCAGACAGACCTCTCGATCTTTTTACCTCTCCCAGTAGGATTCGAACACACGACCTTCTGACTGAGTTAGACGCGCTACCACTGTGCCACCATGCTTGCGGTAACTACTATATATTATATATTACATTACTTATTATTGACGTCATAAAGACAGGTATGGACATCTGGTGGATTTTACCTGGGTGATTCTAAAAGTGTCATTGTTTTGATATCTGAGCTTTGCTACTGGCTAAAGTACACGTGTAGTTGAGTCATACTGATTCTATCGAGGCTGTTTTCAATGCCATCTATTGGTACTTTATGAGGTCAATACATCACAGTGTTTTGAGACACGCAATGGACAACATACATGAAAAAATTTTATTGCAGAAATGAATAGATGGTACGAAATTATGCTACTCTGAATTTTTTCAGATTTTTTTGAAACCCGGAACTATTTTTAAATAATTATTGAAAGTGCTGTGATTTCAGTTGGCTCCCCTGCAGCCTTAATAAAAAGGATAGAGACTGGACGCCTATTGACGCCTCCAGGGGGCGTGGCCGCACTTTTAATAATTATTTAAAAATAGTTCTGGGTTTCAAAAAAATGTAAAAGAATACAGAGTGGCATAATTTGGTACCCTCTATTCATTTCTGCAATAAAAAAATTTCATGTATGTTGTCCATTTTAATGGTGTGTGTTTAAAATATAAGAATAATAAAAAAATAAATGTCTTCTTGACCATGGATTCACTAAAGAACAAAATAATGACCTAGAAACTAACTGGTTTGATTTTTGACGCGCTCATCGTAACCTCAGAATATAAGCAATTTAAAAACATCATTAAAAAGGTCATTGCAGCATCAATTCTTTAAGTTGTCCACCTTACCACTTTCACTTTTGAAGAGGCTATATATATAAGACAAATTCATTGTCATACCTTCCAGTTGATTTTAACTGATGCAAAGGCAAGTGCTTAGATTTTATATTATACCTCGAGGTATACTCAATCTAAATATTTACAAAATTTCGTTCGGATTCTTAATGGAATTAATATAAATGATTATTTTGATAAAACAATTTATTTACTTCTGTTTTATCGAAATATTTTGGGGTATAGTTTTTTAGTTGTCAATAATGGACAACATACATGAAAAAATTTTATTACAGAAATGAATGGAGGGTACCAAATTATGCTACTCTGAGTTTTTTCAGATTTTTTTGAGACCCGGAACTATTTTTAAATAATTATTGAAAGTCCTGTGATTTCAGTTGGCACCCCTGCAGCCTTAATAAAAAGGATAGAGACTGGACGCCTATTGACGCCTCCAGGGGGCGTGGCCGCACTTTCAAATAATTATTTAAAAATAGTTCCAGGTCTAAAAAAAATGTGAAAAAATTCAGAGTAGCATAATTTGGCACCCTCTATTCATTTCTGCAATAAATTTTTTCATGTATGTTGTCCATTAAGAGGAGTCTTGTTATTTATAAAGAGTGAAAGTGATATGTTTATTTATAATATTATATTTAAATAATAACAATTTAATTTAAGTAATTTTAAATTATGTATATTATTTAAAAAGAAAGTGAAAGTGTTGTTATTCCTCAAGAATATAATATTTAAAAAGTGGACGATTTAATTTAAAATAAACAATGATTTATTATTATATAATATATATTAAGTGTTCTAATTATTGAACTATTATAGTAGACCAATATTTTTTTTTTTATTTCTTAGTAGATTATATTATGTTGTGTGCAAATGGTTGTAACAAACCATTGTTTATAATGTCTGTCGCATGAAGCCTTTTTCATTGTTAAACATGGGACGACGTAGTGCCTAATTTTGCCACCAGAGCAGAGAACGTAATGGCATTGTTGGCGCTAGGTAACCTTTTCAACCTTGTAATTAACGGTCATTTTTCATAAGTTAACATGTAAATCAACAACCGTCCCATGTTTTTCCTTTCACGCGACAGACATTACACAACAATACTTTGTTTACTAACAACGAGCAGAAGACTTTTTGGTTGTGTGACAGACTAAAGTAAAATCAAGTTTATTTCCCCGATAATATAGATCGACAACAATGGTTCCCAGCAAGCTGATTGTTGTGGTGATTACGACCATCGTGCTGCAAATTTCGTGCCATGAACTAGTCCAATTTCCTAAGGTGAGTTCTTTTAATATAAATTTCAGTGATATTATAAAATTAGTAATCGATTGTGATTGTTTCAAATGTAATTTTTTAATGACAATGAATTTTTAGGCTCTTTTACACTCTTAACATTTTTTTTTCTTTTTTGTCTGAATGTCAGTGTATTCACACTCAATTTTTAGATACTTAATCTAAGGACATTTTATTTTGTAATTAAATTGACCCCGCTTATTTCAGAACTAAATTTTTATTAGAAATGCGAAAAGACTGGAAAACAATTAATAAATTATTTAATAATTAAATGCCATAAATCCTAAAAAGTAATTACTGTAAGGGGAAAATAAAAGTATTGAATACTAAATGTGTTTTCAATAATATAATTTAGTGTGTTCAATAATGTAAAATCTAGCATAGCTGTTACCTTGTCTGACGTGAGTAATTAATTATATATCGCAGCATTACTTTATACACTAATTAAATAATATAAAGCTATATTTGCATTTTATGCTTATAAGATAATGGAGAACGTACATGGAAAATTTTTATTGTAACTATTATGTATGTATCAATAAATCGCCTAGAGTTAGGTTGTGTTCCTTGAAAAAAAAAAACAAAAACATAAAAACGTATCAGAATCGGAGGGAAAAACATTGTTACATCACAGTCATGCAACGTCTTCATATTTGTGTGTAAAATATTTAACTATGACGTCACAGCGTTTTGCAGTAGCACTAATTAAGGGGAAGAGGGCTTAAAAAGAATCTGAAAAACAAATAAAATACATAAGTTGTGGAGTTGTATTATGTACTTAAGCCCAAATTTTATGTATGATGTTATGATGTACTATGATATTTTCTAATAAAAGCCTTTTTGAATTGAATTGAATTGAATTGAATTGAATTGAATGTAACAAAAAATACATTTTCATGCATGATTCCCATTAAATAATACACTCTGTACTGAATATACTTAATATAATAACTGAAAATTAATATTTTTACATTTTATTAAAATATATATGATTTTTTTACTGTACTAAAATAAACAATTTTGAAAATTTGCTCCGGGTTTCATATTAGATCATGATACAAAAAATAAAAATTAACACAAACTATAATTTTGTTAATTGAAATATATATATATATATATATATATATATAAAGTTAGTATAAGTTGATAAGTTGATTTGGACTAGTAATGTTCTAAATGTTCTATATTTGAGCTTAATAATCATTATTGCTTATCATAAATTCTTAGTATATAAATCATAGTCTGTAAGTTGTTCAAACAAAATATGTAATATTAATGTAATCAATTGGTCAGGGGTAAGAAAAGGCATTAATGCCTTACCCTCGCCATGTAAGACGAATAAATAAAAAAATAAATAAATAAATAAAGATAAATATATTAAATTTGTATTACAGTTTACAAAATCAAGTGTTATAATTTATAATATTCTAGTTTAAATGACTTAAAATATAAAGTAACAAGCAAAAACATAAAAATCTACAATACGTTAATTAAGCACAGTCAATATAAAAAAAAATTAGAACCAATCTTTTCTTGTCACGGTAAAAAGTTAAATTTCCTACTGCCATAGCTTACCAACAGCTTTATTTTGCCCTAGTTGAAAAATTACGTCTTCAACTCATCCTTTATACGTCTAAACCTAATATTTTTTCCTCTAAATCACATCTTATTTCCTCTTCGCTTAAAGTGAGGATGAAATGAAGACAATAATTTTTCTAACATTGTATGCTCAAGAAGAGAAAAAACAACGTAATCTTGTCTTTTTCTCTCTTTTTTCCTCTAAAATGGTGCAAAATAAGAGGTCAAAAGACGAGAGGAGAGTTTAATAGCGAAGGAAAGATGAAATTTATTTCAATTCGGGTGTGCTATCGCATCAATGCCAGCCTCCCTCCCTTCCTCTCTCTCTCTCTCTCTCTCATTAGGGATTTAAACTTTATACCGTGACGACAAAGGACCATTGCTGTTCTAATTTATTGATATTGACATGTACATTAAGTTATTCATACAAATTTTTTATATTTCAGGCTCAACCTTACGGAAGTAGCCCGCCGGCACAAGAGCATTGGCTGAATTTCTTTCGAGTACTGCAGTGCCCACCAGTACAACAATGCCCACCAGTCCAACAATGTCCTCCAGTACAACAATGCCCACCAGTACAACAATGCCCACCAGTACAACAATGCTCACCATTACAGCAGATCCCTCCATTCCATTCCTTTCCATTCGAGGTAAGTGTATTGTTTTAGCTACTAATTTTGATTCGTTTATTTGTTGTACAAAAAATTGTTTAATAAAATTAAGTTCACTAATCCAATTTTGTTATGGCTAATATAGCAGAATCACCCACTGGGTGGCTATAGAAGTCCGCCAACTAAACAACACTCGATTAACCATTTCGGAGGATATCAGTACCCAAATCCAACAGGACATCAGCACCCAATAGGACTTCAGTACCCATCAGGAAATCAGCATTCAACAGGACATTCAAATCCAATAGGACATCAGCACCCAACAGGACATCTAAATCCAATAAGAAAACAACATGCGTCAGGACATCAGCACCCATCAGGAAATCAGCATTCAACAGGACATCCAAATCCAATAGGACATCAGCACCCAACAGGACATCCAAATCCAATAAGAAAACAACATGCATCAGGACTTCAGTACCCATCAGGACATCAGCATTCAACAGGACATCCAAATCCAATAGGACATCAGCACCCATCAGGACATCCAATGTACACTGATGATTATGATGAAGATGAGGATTTAGATTTCAACTCAGAACAGCATGGCCCTATAGGACATCAAAAACCAATAGGACATTCATTCCCAATAGGACATCAGTACCCATCAGGACATCAGTATCAAACAGAGCAACAATGCCCTCCAGTACCAACATGCCCACCAGTACAACAATGCCCTCCAATGTACATTGATGATGATGAAGACGAGAATTTAGATTACGACTCAGAACAGCATGAACCTACAGGACAGCAGGGGCAGGTTCTTACAGCACAACAAGAGCAAGTTCCTACAGGGCGAAAGGTCCCTATTGAACCTTCAGAAACCATTTTATCTACAAAGATACAAGGATCTAAAGGGAATCAGGGAACTAGACTAACTAGAGATCAAAAGGGCCCTACAGAGCTAAAGGATCCTTCAGAAATGAATTCTTCTACGACAGAGCAGGATTCTATTGTAAAGCAAGGACCTCAAGAGCAGCAGGATACTAAAGGGCAAAAGAGTCCTAGAGAGTTAAAAAAGGAGGACCCTCCAGAAACGGATTCTTCTACAGTAGAGCCACACCTTACAAGGCAGCAGGGTCCTATAGAGCCAAAACAGGGCCCCATAGAGCCAAAAATGGACCCTTCAGAAACGGATTCATCTACAGAAGAACTACACCCTACAGGGCAGCCAAAAACATTGTAACCCTCAAGAACAATAAATAATAATCCTTACATATTTATTTATTTATTTATTTATTTATTTATTTATTTATTTATTTATTTATTTATTTATTTATTTATTTATTTATTTATTTATTTATTTATTTATTTATTTATTTATTTATTTATTTATTTATTTATTTATTTATTTATTTATTTATTTATTTATTTATTTATTTATTTATTTATTTATTTATTTATGTTATAAAATTATCTGTCGTGATCAATCGATTCATTTTAATGTTTTCTAAAATTAGTTCAAGTGGTCCTCCATATCAAACCGATATCCAAAAATATTCTGTCTTTTATCTAGTTTCTCCAAAAAGTTTTCTAAAGTGAGCTCGTAAATTATTATACAAATATACAAAACTCATTTACAATAAATTTGCTTCAGGTACATTTGCGGGGTGGGGGTGGGGGTGGGGGTGGGGGTGGGGGTGGGGGTGGGGGTGGGGGTGGGGGTGGGGGTGGGGGAACATTTTTTTTTAGGAAGGGGGGGGGTTAAAAAAATCAAATTATTGAACAATTGACACTATATTTTGATTTCATACCACCGAACGAAGTATATTTTAGAATTAAATCAAAGGTGAATAATCAGGTAAGACCTCATGTTAAATGACAAGTTCAAGTCGAAATTATTTTCTGTAGAACTTAACAATGTCAGATATATATATATATATATATATATATATATATATATATATATATATATATAGAAATGATATATATATATATATCATTTCTACATGCATATTTGATTGTAGGGCATTTGAGTTTAAAAATTGTTAGCTAATAATAGCAGCTCGATTTTAGTCTCACACGCACCTTACTTCAAGCATGCGGAATGGAATGCAAGGTACAGTCGTCACTTTGGCAAATTTCCTACTTGCAGCCATGTTAATTCCAAACCCTGTAAGAATAACACAGGACAAGGTGATTAACAAGGCTGCAGAAGCGAAATCTTCAAAGGCTACAAGTGTACGTTATGTCATTACCCCTGTTAGATATGTAATCCACTTCACTTCAATGCATGACAAGTTGCCTAACATCACGGGGAGATGGTGAAATTCCCCAAAGTGGCACCACTGACGTGAATAATAACATGAGAAGCTAAGTCAAATTTAATAAATTATCAAATTTAATAATGGACAACATACATGAAAAATTTTTATTGCAGAAATGAATAGATGATACCAAATTATGCTGCTCTGATTTTTTTTTTTTCAGATTTTTTAAACCCCAGAAGTATTTTTAAATAATTATTAAAAGTGCCGCCACGATCCCTCAATAGGCGTCTCGGTCCTAACCTTTTTATTAAATATTCAGGGGTACCAACTTAATTTACAGAACTTTCAATAATTATTTAAAAATTGATCTGGGTCTCAAAAAAATCTGAAAAAAATTCAGAGTAGCATAATTTGGTGCCCTCTATTCATTTCTTTAATAAAAAAATTCATGTATGTTGTCCAATGTTGAAGATAATACAATATATTTAACATTGAAGTATTGAAGTCCCTACTCTTTATAAAATCGAAAAGAAATATTATTCCTTTAATTATACTGATATGTAGCGTAGGAATAGAAAAACACAGTTATTATAATGCTTAATAGTCTGGTTTGTTTATTTAAAAGAATTGTACATTTTAGTCATTATACATTCACACTTACGTGACACATTTTCTTATTTTTGTTAAAGTTTTAATGACTTTTTCTTCAGTAAAACATACATCTTTTACAAAAATATAATACAAACTTGTATACACTATACATGATGTATAGAAATTTATCAAATTTTCGCTCAATATTATGAACAAAATCTTTCATATGATAATAATTATTATGCAAAGAAAGTACCGTTATAGCCATGCAGTGTCGGGTAATATATACTAGACATTATAACTTTATCTTTATTGTACAGTCGTCGCCTCAGAAAATTTCCATTTTTGACCTTATTAATCACCATGATGCTCCGTAAGAATAACACAGGACATGGTGATTAACAAGGCTGCAAGTTGGGAATTTTCCAAGACGATGAGTGTACAATGCAAATAAAAATGACCCATTCTTCCAAATTAAATTATAGTAGAATCAGATATTTATATTTGAAAGTTATAAGAATATAATGTCCAGTCACAAAGGATATTTAGGAGTTATTTATTGTTCATCTGCTGCTTCTGGGTAGCATCTTCTTTTGCAGAAAGATTCACACGTTTCTGGCTTTGCAGCCTGAAACATAGAAAATACCCGAGTTGAAATAAATTTCCTCTTTTCTTCGCTATTAAGCTCTCCTCTCGACTTTTGTCCTCTTATTTTGCACCATTTTAGAGGTATAAAAAAGGGGAAAAAACGATATTAAGTCTTTTTTTTCGTCTTCTTGAATGCTAGAAATATTGTCTTCATTTCATCCTCACTTTGAGCAAAGAGGAAATGAGATGACGTGATTTAGAGGTAAAAATATTAGATTTAGACGTGTAAAGGACGAGTTGGAGACGTAATTTTTCAAATAGGGTAATTGTAAGTAAAAAAAAAAGCTGCATCGACATAATATATAAATCATATTGAATGTTTAGGTATTTCTGACTATTACTTTTGTTTTATGTATATATTCCTCCTACACATAAGTAGTATACTGTAATGCTCACATATAGTGTTCGTAGACGTCACTATCATGACGTTTCGAAAGTCACTTGTTCTCTTCCTCAGGTAATTTGAGACTACTTTTTTCATAAATATCATTAATTTTTTTTGCAAAAAGTAGTCTCAGACTACCTGAGGAAGAAAGTGGTTGCCTCTCGAAACGTCGTCGAGTGATTTTTACAGTATGTACAGGAGGATTACATGGAACTCCGGCAAGGGTAAAATCAACTTGACATCACAGCATCAAATAAAAAAATATGGGGAAAAAAAGCTCAAATGAAACATTTCTTTAGTGAAAACGATACCCAAGTTAAAATAAATATTTAATTTCATCTTTTATTCGCTTTTAATTTCTCCTTTCATCTAATTTTCTCTTATTTTGTACTATTTTGGATGGAAAAAGACAAGATTACGTCTTTTTTCCTCTTATTGAGCATAAAATGTTAGAAATATTGTCTTCATTTCATCCTCATTTTGAGCGAGGAAGAGTTAATAAGATGTGTTTTAGAGGTAAAAAGATTAGATTTAGACGTGTAGAGGATGAGTTGAAGACGTAATTTTTCAACTAGGGTATACTCACAGTAATAGGGTTCAATATAGGACCCTGCTGGTCTGATGAATCGTTCTGCTCCGGATAGCATGGCTGTACTGGAGGACATTTTGGTGGAGGGCACTGAGGTCCTCGATAAAAGTGCTGGTACGAGTGCGCCGGGCTGCTATAATAGCCGCTCCTAACAGGCTGTACGTGAGCCTGAAATAAAAAGTCGTAGAAAAAAAAATTAAATATTTGTGTAGATTTTTTTTTAGTGTTTTTGATATTTTCTTCAGTCATATCTAAAGTAGGAAATTTGGACTAAAATATAATTTGATTATTTTAAGTTATAGTTGGAACTTTTGGTGTATATTTATTCATGGCGCACATTACAAAAAATTGAAAAAAAAAAAAAACAATATTGAGATCAGTTAAAATTTATTTCCACGGTTCCCTCAGTTTCACCTAAGCGAATTCTGGGACGTGTACCATGGTCAACACCTCTTCCCTCCCTTATCCCTAATCATGACCCTGACTCGAGTTTCAAGCTCATGGGGGTGTAGGGGTGTATCCTTGTGAAAAAAAGTACAGTTCTCACCCGCTGATAATGGTACGGGTTGTGGCACCAGCATTGTAGCACGATGCAGGTCATCAGCACCGCAACAATCGACATGCAACGAACCATTGTTGTGGATATTGTCGGGAAAATTGATGATTTTACTGAAGTCTGTAACAAAACCAATAATCTACTTTTACATAAATTGAATTTACATGCATGATAGATAAGTAAAAAAAAAAAAACGATAAAGAATTTCGATATAACAGTGGGAATAATAAAATGTATTATGTCATGTTATTATATCAATGAGCATACAATACTAAACTTAAATTTATGTTTTTTATTAATTTTATAATAAATGCAATAATTTGTTCCATATCTATAATTTTTTAAATTTTAAATTATAGTATAATCATAGAGAATATGTTCAATATATTCTCTATGATACAATCTTCACTTGTTCACGTTACTAGCTTAAGATAATGTAATTTCTCCTTGTTTATAAATATTTTAAATGTCGAACGTTGCCTCATAATTTTATTTGTGGGGTTTTGGGTTAATTTAATCGTAAAGTTCTGTTATGGTCTTTCTGAATAAACAGTACTTTTAAAAACAAATTGTTTGATATAATTAAAGATAGTGTGAAATAGCAAAATTGCAGAATCACCAAAAATTAAAGAACATCAAAATTATTACATTAGATACATTTAATTGAGATATCTATAGCTGAGGGACATTACCCCTACCTCTACTTATTCATCTTAGAAGTTAATATGTGATATAGGTAGAAACTTATGCAAGAAAACAACATCGCACAAATTCAAATGAATTAATGGACAACTTACATGAAAATTTTTTATTGCAAAAATGAATTGCCACTCTGATTTTTTTTTTCAGATTTTTTGGAGTCCCAGAACTATTTTTAAATAATTATTGAAATTCTGTAAGTTAAGTTGGCACCCCTGAATCCTTAATAAAAAGGATAGGACCGAGACGCCTATTGACGCCTTCAGGGGGCGTGGCCGCCCTTTCCATAATTATTTAAAAATAGTTCTGGGTTTCAAAAAAATCTGAAAAAATTCAGAGTAGCATAATTTGGTACCCTCTATTTTTTTTTTTCATGTAGGTTGTCCATTAATGAAAGAAGCAAAAGCGGGATGGAAATGTTCTCAATAAAACAGTCCCCCCTCACTTACCCCCAAATTTTTAACATGCTACTACACCACTGATCTATACCGTTCAAGACTTGATTGCTATAACCCCTTGCTAATTAGAGATCATCGTAAAAAAGGTACTTACCTTTGCTTATGAGAATATCAACTAGTTGTAACAAACAATGAATCTGCTTTATATATATTGTCACCTTGCCCAGAAGGAAGTAAACCAATTGCAAGGAGGACCACTAAATTTTTATCCTGCAGTAACTGACCTTACACTACTATTGTAAATCGAGATAGAATTTTCGTAAAACCTTGCATTATATTTAGAGGTCACGATACACAATAATTATATGCCCTTCAGATATAACCAGATAAATTTGCTTTATGTGGTTCATATGATATTTGTGAAGGTGTGCATGGCGAAGTGTAATTGACCGGGTCTCGTCAGATCACCGAAGTCAAGCAACGCCGAGTGTGATGGTTAGTAGTTTGATTGATTTAATTGCACCGGTTCTAAATTTTTACCATATAATACGTACATATGGTAATTAATTGCTATTAATATATTAATTATACTTCCGTCTTGTTAGAATACTGATAAAGATCGCCATGTGACAGAATTATAATTAAAGATTTCATTGTTTTTAATTGCTCTAAAATTGAACCTTTATTTTTCATTCATTAATTTATTTTCTCAAATATAGTAATAAGAAACTCGCTCATAATTTGATAATGCGTAACTACGTTCATTGTTTAAGGGCATTGGGTGTAGCACCGGTAGTTGGCAATACTGACGTATCTTCACCATGTTAATTTTTGATCATTGCTCCTCGGAGTAATTTTTATGCTAGAGCTAAGCTGATTGCTGTAATATCAAGATAATTAGTAGCCCAAGTGCACAATTTGGCTAAATAAAGCCTGATTTAAAGAAAAGTATTTTTTTTTTATATTTTAGAAAAATGCATGTAAATTTAAAAAATTACTAAAAAATACTTTTCTTTAAATCAGGCTTTATTTAGCCAAATTGTGCACTTGGGCTACTAATTATCTTGATACTACAGCAATCAGCTTTGCTCTGGCATAAAAATTACTCCGAGGAGCAATGATAAAAAATTAACATGGTGAAGATACGTCAGTGTTGCCAACTACCAGTGCTACACCCAATGCCCTTAACCCTAGTATTACTAAGGGGAAGGGGGGTCGAGAGTGTGTCGAGACCAATCGTAACTCTTCTAAATCAGGAAAAAAGTGTAAAATATTGTTCCAAAATTTTTGAACAAATTTGTAAGCCTTAGTAAGCCACTCAGTAATGTATTTCCGATAAGGATGACATATTAAATTTCTTGAATAATTTCCTGAAGAAATAAAAGTCTTCCTATATGTATAATGATGTCATTGTTGGAATCTATATTCTACTCGTCATAAAGATCAGTATTTAGAATAGAATAGAATAGAATAGAATAGAATAGAATAGAATAGAATAGAATAGAATAGAATAGAATAGAATAGAATAGAATAGAATAGAATAGAATAGAATAGAATAGAATAGAATAGAATAGAATAGAATAGAATAGAATAGAATAGAATAGAATAGAATAGAATAGAATAGAATAGAATAGAATAGAATAGAATAGAATAGAATAGAATAGAATAGAATAGAATAGAATAGAATAGAATAGAATAGAATAGAATAGAATAGAATATTTTTATTCGACCACTGTATTGGACCAATACAGTGGTCGAATAAACTATTGGAACAATATATGGAAAAGTTGCATACAAAGATGGACTTAAATAGCTAGACTTCTTAAGTGTTTTAAAATCATCTCCCAGTCAATACAAGGAGTGAAAATATTATGATTGTGTTTAAAAAAGAAGGTGAAAAAATTTTATACACAAAGTTATATACAAAGTGGGTGATTTTATTAAAAATATAAACAATTATGGTTTCTGATTGTTTATTGAGTATAATATGTTAACTTGTCTATATTGGTAGATCAATAAATTTCTTATTTCTTATATTCTTTTTTATTTCTTGAAGTATTATAGCAGGAAAGGCATATATAAAACAATATATATTTTTTTTTTTACCATGTTTTAACTTGTAGAACCGGTCCATTCTGCCTCCTGTATTTATAAACATGTTTCCTCTTAGCATGATTTTTTGTGAGGGTCATCATTCGCAGACAATGTCATAAAAAGTGAACGTGCGGTACTTATAATTTAATAAATCGGTGATAATTACTAATATAATTGTTTTATTATGTATTTAAAACTATATAATTTTTATTGTACAATAAAATTTGGCATATAAATAACACTCATATATTTATGCATGAAAATGATATATATATTTAAAAAAATATAATACAAAATAAATTTACATGCATAACACACCGTGTACACTCTTAAAAAAATTTGGCTGCATTTTGACCTTATAATCAGTATATTTTAACGCCTTAAATCATGCTTTTTTCAGGTGTTTCGTTGCGCATTTTCAGTAGTCAGTATATGCTGACTACTGAATATTGACTACGAAACACCTGAAAAATCATGATTTAAGGCGTTAAAAATGCACTGATTATAAGATGTCAAAATGCAGCCAAATTTTTTTAAGAGTGTAGCAGTTGAATATTCAATATTAGTGTATCACATTTTGGTTATATTAAAACACTTGCCTCTAGTAAAAAAGGTTACAGGTTCAAATATACACGGGTATAATTATATCGTCCTTCGTCTGGAATAATGAGATCTATCTGCTATTTCAGGTGAGAGCAAATATGAGCTGTAAATCAGTATAAAATAAAGCTCATAATTGCGTTTACCTGAAATAGCAGATAGCTCTCATTATTCCGGACGAAATTCGATATTTTAAAAGATACAATTTTACGTGTGTCAGACTTCCTAGTTGCTACAAAATTCCATATGTGTCCTGAACATATTAATTATATTCTGAATGGCGGGAAATTTAAATAAAGTCATGGCCGTTCGCATTCTTACGCCGAGTTTCTTATTTATATATATTATATGTTACTGCAAGTGCACTTTTCTCGCCCCGCCAAGCCTCGCGCGACATCGCTCCATATGGAAAAGCGTCTTTATAAGGTAATACGCGTAAAACATACATAAAAAAGGGATTTCCAGCCTGCGACGCGAATAATGCGCACTTACTGAAACATCCATTGGCGGCCATATTTGATGATTTGAAGAAAAAAGAGCATCGTAATCAAAACGGTATATACCTGGCGAATTCACTCGCCGCATAGGATTTTACATCTTTTAAGGCGGATTCAGATGGCGACAACGGCGATGCGATGCGACGCGATTTTGTCACACAAGCTGTGAATCCTATGCGGCGAGCGAATTTGCCAGGCTGCGGCAGCGAATTCGCGTTAATTGCGATGCTCTTTATTTTTAATCGCCATATATGGCCGCCAATGGATGTTACAGCAAGTGCGCATTATTCACGTCGCGTCGCTTGATAAAAATCGTCATGTGAATCCGTCTTTACGTCAAAATCTCGTCGCATCGCCATTGTCACTCATGAAAATCCACCTTAATACTGTAGTTATAATAATTTTGAATAAATATTTAACGTTATTAGCATAAAATATAAAATTATTTGCTGTAATAAGGAAATATTGCAACCATATATAAGCGAAACTATAATCTGGTGTAGATATATATAATTATTATTTACCGTGACCTCCGAATGTAAAGCACCAACAGGTTTTTTGGGAAAATCCCAAGTCAATTTACAACCAAGATCTGTCATATATATAAGGTCACTTCAAATTGTAATAAACTTTTAGTGCTTATTCTTGTAATTTGTTTACATACTTCCTTCTTGTCTGGACCGACGTTATATATAAACCAGATTCTTGTTTTGCTACCAACTAGTTGATGAAAACAACAGCAAAGGCAAGTTTTATATTATGTTTTCTTTTTAATATAGTTAACAAGTATCTATAGCAATTAATGTATATATTGTATGTATAGCTTATTGTAGGTCTGTCTCACAGAGAATTGAATGATTTCGCAGAGTATGATAATAAACGAAAAAACCCATGTGATAATGCAGGTGTACGCACGCATACAGTTTCGTATCGCATCGCATGCGATCGTATATTTCTCAATTAATAAGGTGCATTTCAATGGAGCGGAGAAAGCGAGAAAATTGCGTGCCGTAGCCAATCAGAAACTCGGGATTATCTCGCCAACATGGCTGCCATATGAGATTGAAGCAGGTGCGCTTTTTTCGCCTCGCCAAACCTCACTCGACCTCGATCCATGGAATGGACAACATACATGAAAAAATTTTATTGCAGAAATGAATAGAGGGTACCAAATTATGATACTCTGAATTTTTTCACATTTTTTTGAGTCCTGGAACTATTTTTAAATAATTATTGAAAGTCCTGAGATTTCAGTTGGCACCCCTGCAGCCTTAATAAAAAGGATATAGACTAGACGCCTATTGACGCCTCCAGGGGGCGTGGCCGCACTTTCAATAATTATTTAAAAATAGTTCTGGGTCTCAAAAAAAGCTGAAAAAATTCAAAGTAGCATAATTTGGTACCCTCTATTCATTTCTGCAATAAAAAAATTTCATGTATGTTGTCCATTATAATAATTGATTCGTGTTTGTGCGATGTTTTTTTCCTGTAGTGAAACCATGATATGTTTTTCCATATGAATTAAAGGGGAAAGGCCTATATATTATCATCAAGTTTTGGTAATTCTACTTTTATATTTTATATTTCATAGCAATTGACGTCATAAAGCATCAACAGATGGCATTAAATACCTCCTCGATAGAATCAATATGACTACACGTGTACTTTAGCCAATAGCAAAGCTTTGAAATAATTATAATAAAAAAATTCCACTTAATTTTAGAACCACTCTTGGAAAATACAACAGATCTGATGTCCATATACCTGTCAAAATAACGTCAATTTTTTTTATATAATAATTTTTATGTTTGTAAAATACAACAGATCTGATGTCCATACCTGTCATAATAACGTCAATTTTCTTTATATAATAATTTTTATGTTAATGCTGATTATATTTAGAAACACCATGAACATATTATAAAAAAAAAAATAAGAATTTAAAGAATAATTTTACCCAAAATATAATACTTTTTAAAGGGAACATTTTTTATTTTATTACAAAAATGAGACGAAATTATTCTGTTCGTAAGTGAAAATAAAAAAAAATATATCTAGGACGAATTGTTTGGATAAAATGAGCAAAGAAAAAAGGAATTAATGATTAATTAATAATTGTATAATAATGACGTGATAGTTTAAAATATTTCATTATTAATCTTTTTCCTAAATTATTTTTATTTTGACGATTATTTCTGCTAATCAATCATTCAATGGACAATCTGCATGAAATTGTTATTGCAGAAATGAATAGAAGGTGACAAATTATGAATTTTTGTTTTTTCAGAATTTTTATTAGCCCAGGAAATATTTTTAAATAATTATTAAATCTTCGGCCACGCCCTCTGAAGGCATTTATACCCTATCCTTTTTTATGAATGATCCAGTAAGGCCGACAGTACAAATTGCAGAAATTTTGATATTTTTTAAAAATAGTTCCAGGACTCAAAAAAAATCTGAAAAAATCAAAATATTAAAATTTGGTACCATCTTTTCATTTTTACAATTAAAAAATGTCAAGTTGTCCATATTTATGTAAAAATTACGTAAAATATATGTGTCCACCACTAGAATCAAATCCCGCTTTTTCCACTTGCCAGCAAGGCTTCTTTTTAAATATTTTTACTTATAAAAATGAGCTTTATGGAAAGTGATTAAAAGCGGGTTTTGAAACTAGTAGACACTAAAATATATTTGTTATGTTACAGACTGCAGTAAAATCAAGAACATTTCTCTAAACAATATAGATCCACAACAATGATTCGCCGCTTATTGATTGTTGCGGTGCTGATGACCATCGTGCTGCAATGTTGGTGCGGCAAACCAGGATACTATCCTCAACCGGGACACTTTCCTCATTCGGGATACTACCCTACACCAGGACACTTTCCACAACCGGGACACTTTCCACAACCGGGTCACTTTCCTCACGTAATTTTAATCCTGAGAAGCAGTAGTTTTTTTGTACCACGCTTTACAAAAGATAGGGGCGTCGAAATGACTTGCTATTTAAATCACATGTTAAAGAATGTTAAAGTTTTTTTCTTACTATTTTTTTGTGGAATTAATTTTAACCTGGTTGAAAAATCACGTCTTCAACTCATCTTTTACACCTGTAAACCTCTAAAAAACACATCTTATTTCCTCTTCGCTTAAAGTTTGAAATGGAGACAACGGTACCACTCACGAAGCAGTTAGCCATGCAGGTTTCTAGTTTCTAACCGCGTTTAGCTTAATCCACGTTTAAATAAGTAATTTAACCACAGAGTTCCACATACTAAGGGGACTCTGTCGGTTTAACACGTAAAATAGGTATAGTTAAACGTGGTTAAGTTAAACATGGTAAAAAAAAAACCTGGCTAACTGCTTTGTGAATAGTATCCAACATTTCTAACATTTTATGCCTAGTAATTAAGAGGAAAGAAGACGTAATCTCGTCTTTTCCTCTAAAATGGTGCAAAATAGGACGGAATTTGACGAGGAGAGAGCTTTTGGCGAATAAAAGATGAAATTTACTTCAACTCTGGCATGCAGAGTTTAATAACTTGAGTCTTATTTAACAAGTGGAAATTATTCCCATGTATTCTTTATATGACTTCAGAGAAGAAACAAAAAATTCTGAGTTGAAATATAAATTTTATCTTTTCTTCGCTACTAAGCTCTCCTCTCTTCTCGTCTATTGTCTTTTTATTTTGCAACATTTTAGAGGAAAAAATATGAGATTACGTCTTTTTTCCTCTTATTGAGTATAAAATGTTAGAAATATTGTCTTCATTTCATTCTCCCTTTGAGCGAAGAGCACATAAGATGTGTTTTAGAAGTAGAAAATTAGGTTTAGACGTGTAAAGGATGAGTTGAAGACGTAATTTTTCAACTAGGGAAAGAATTTGAAAAAAAAAAAAAGACAATATAAAAGTTGTAATCTATTTTATTTTACGTCTTATATTGCAGGCTCCCTCACACTCTTTCGAGGGTGGCCCGCCGATGTGTGAAGGCCTAATGAAATTCTGTGGAGTAGGGCCACAAGTTCCTCTAGAAGAGTCTAAAGAGTGCCCACCAGTACCAACATGCCCACCAGTGAAGGAGTGTAAGTGCCCACCAGTTCCTACAGATGAAGAGTCATACGAGGATTTAGATGCAGAGCTAGAGGGCCCACCATCACAACAAGGTCCATCACAACAACAGGGCTTTTCAGAGCTGCGGGGCCCACCAGAACAACAAGGTCCATCACAACAACAGGACCCACCAGAGCAACAAGGCCCATTACAACAACAGGGCTTTTCAGAGCAACAAGGCCCATTACAACAACAGGGCTTTTCAGAACAACAGGGCCCACCAGAGCAACAGGGCTTTACAGAACGGTCCCCAACTGTAAGTGTACCCTAGTTAAAAAATTACGTCTTTAAATAATTTTTTTCACGTCTAAACCTAATATTTTTACCTCTAAAACACATATTATTTCCTCTTCGCTCAAATTGAGGATGAAATGAAGACAATATTAGGCGCGATTCACGAAGCAATTAGTCAGGTTTCTAACCACGTTTAGCTTAACTACGTTCAAATATACCTGTTTTTTGTGTATAAAGTTATAAACTACCTAGTTAAACGTGGTTAGAAACCTGGCTAACTGCTTCGTGAATCGCACCCATTATTTTTAATTTTTTTTTTTCAAGAAGAGGAAATAAGACGCAGTTTCGTCTTTCCCAATCTTTTTTCCTCTAAAATGGTTCAAAATAAGAGGAAAAAAGACGAGATGAGAGCTTAATAGCGAAGAAAATAGGAAATTTTATTTCAACTGGTGTATAGTTTTGATTGCGAACTAATTGATAAATGTTTGTTTGTTTGTTTGCAGATGCTTTTTTATTTATTTATTTATTTATTTATTTATTTATTTATTTATTTATTTATTTATTTATTTATTTATTTATTTATTTATTTATTTATTTATTTATTTATTTATTTATTTATTTATTTATTTATTTATTTATTTATTTATTTATTTATTTATTTATTTATTTATTTATTTATTTATTTATTTATTTATTTATTTATTTTTCTATGTTTCAGGATGCTGTTTGAAATCGTTGGGTCTAGCTGTGAAAATAAATTTTTAATCTGGACCATTTTGACCTGCAAAATAATTTCCCAGTAAAAAATAATTCCCAATATCCTTCGAGGTTGAGCAATATTTTTACAGTACTGTACACTTCATTCAAATATAAATGTACGATCCGACTATACTTCTCAACATGGCCGGATGTTACATTTTTATTTGAATGGAGTGTACGGTAAAGATAAGTTTATGAAGTCGACACTGCATGATTAAGGTTTACGGCAAACTCTCATTATATTAATAATAATATCATATTATGACAAAATTTAATTATAATAATTATATAATCAACAAAATAAAGCCTTAAATTTTTCTCCAAAATATAATTATTTTCTAATTAAATGCTTTCGTATAATATATGCCTCACATTTATATTTTTGTTATAAAAGTATTTTTGATAAAACGTTTCATATTATAAAATCAGAATACCTTTTTACTATATGAAACACAAAATATAAACTTCTTATAATTTAATTAGAAATATAGAAGCAGAGAATATACCCTTCTATGATCTATTACCTGATACAAGGCAGAGGTGGATGGTAAATAATACTTAGGCAAATTTTTTTCAGCATTTATAAATAAAATAAAACAATAATAATTATAGATAAAGTTTGTTGATTTGAAATTTTTTTACCTAGGAAATCTAAGGTATACAGTCAAATTAAATTTATGTTCCCTCCAGAAATACCGGAAGTGTGAAATTTTTGTCTTTTCTGTATGCTTTCCATTTTTTTTTTTTTAAATTTGGCGTTGTTTTGCAGTAAAATTGCTGATCTATATGTGAAAATGCAACGTTGAAATATGAAATGGAAGGAGAAAAAAACAACCTTTCCGGCTAGGGAATATGTAATACAAATTTAATTACAGTCAATATTTTAAAGGTCCATTGAGGTGGAACATATAGAGCAGGTGACTATTTTTTCAGTGCCAAATTTGTACTTGGATTAAGTGTTTTATAGGTCAAAAGTGCTGGATGTAAGACGAAATTGGAACAATTTTGTACTGACATAAAGTACTGAAACCAATTCAGCATCTAAAAGTTAAGTGTGTAGACAGCTGAAATTTGGCACACATAAAAAGCCAAGGGTTGTAATTTTTAGACATGTGTGTTGTTTTATTTTTAAAATCATTATTTAATGCCATTTTAAGAGTGAATTCACGATTTGCATTTCTTCTTTTAAATGGGATTTCCATGTTAAAGTAAGTTGATAGAAATTTTTTTGTCCGATCCGTACTAAAATTTATTTTTAAGGGTTTCAGAGCACGTTGAATATAATGTTGTTACTTAAATTTAAAACATGGTGAAAACAACCCCTACTGAGATAATGACTCTTACTAATTTAAAAAGTGAAGCTATCGTAATTTCGACATTGCCATTGAAATATTTTTTTTTTTTACCCCAGAAACCATTTTTAAATGGAGTATTAATTGTCCTTCATTTTTTTATTGCAGAAATGGATAGAGGGTGCAAAGTTATGCTACCCTGATTTTTTTCAGATTTTTTTGAGACCTTGAACTATTTTTAAAAAATTATTGAAAGTCCTTTTTGTGACGTCACGCGGCGGCAAGTCCTATCTTTTTCTTAAGGAGCGGCGTCTCGTGACGTCTCGAAAAGGACTTTATATAATTTTTTAAAAATAGTTTCCGGGCTCTGAAAATTCTAAAAAAAATCAGGGTAGCATAACTTTGCACCCTCTATCCATTTCTGCAATAAAAGAATTGAGGACAATACTCTATTCTCTAAATCGGAGCAGGTTACAGATTTAAATTCAATTTAAAATAGATATATGCATTTTTTGTGTTATATTACATGCAAAATTAAAAGACACATTGGAAATATTATATAATGAAATAATGATGCATATTGTTGAAAACAGAGTCGTCTACTCGCAATGGTTGTAACAAACCATTGTTCACGCGACAGACATTACACAACATTACTTTGTTTTTTTGTTTACTATAACAACGAGCAGAAGACCTTGGTTGATTTTTTTTTTTTTTTTTTTTTCCGTACGAGATGCAACGCACTTATAACGTTAGTTCTGATTTTAGTTCCCTAACCTGACACGGATGGCGTGTTCAGTGGCGTAGCCACGGGGGGGGTTTTCGGGGTTTAAACCCCCCCCCATGAAGATCGAGTAGTGACTGGATATAAGAAGAAAAAAGGAAAAATTATAGAAATTTGAAAAAAAAAAAGTTAAATAAAAAATTGAAATTTAGGGGTATCTAGTAGTCTTTTCTTTAAAATAAACAAATTATAAGTTAGTTTCCAATTTTAACAGGAAAAAGTGCGACTCATAAATAAATGTTTTATTTCCCTTACAAACTGCATGTGCATATATAACTACTATTGTATAAATTAAAACGCTCTCACGCGTGTGCCGCACTTTCATTTAATTGGTTGCTCCACGCGCCCGGTGCAGACAAAATTTAACAAAAATAAGAGAAGCAATTCCCTTTTTTATTGATTTATTTTTCACAATATCTTAATGATGTGAACTTGGAAATAAATTTTAAAAATCAAATTCAATTAAATGACACGTACACTAATTCTATAAAAATAATATAAAGTGGTTACATGAATTACTTGATTTAATTAAAATGATTTACTCAAAGCTTTATTTATTATATACGCACGTATTCAAAAGAAATTGAAAAATGGTGTGAAAAAAATATAAAATGTTAAAAAAATTGCATCAGGCCATATATTTTACCCTCTAATATAATAGTATTTTTCCATTATTTTACCCTAAAAAAGGGGCGTGTCCTTAAAAAAAATCGCGCCTGCGGCGGGCTATTGGGGGGCTTCGCCCCCCAAACCCCCCAGTGGGCTCTTCTCAATCTTTGTCCTGAAGAACCCCCCCCTTGGGCAAATCCTGGCTACGCCACTGGGCGTGTTTATAATTAAGTATATCTGTTAAGTGTGTCAGCTATTTAATAAAAATATATTTATTATTGTTTTAATAATATAATTGTGTAAAATGAAAGGTAAATGAGTCAATAAAAATCAACATAATTTAAAATATAACATTTTTATACAAAAAAATATAATAAAATACATTAAATCATAAAATACATTCAACACCACATCAAGTAAGTACAAAAAATTAACACTTATCAACATATAAATTTAAATAATATAATCTCAAATAAATTTAATTAATTTATTCTTATATTTAAATAAAAAAATTAATTTATTTTTTACAAATAATAACAACAATTTATTAAAGTATTAACAAGTTATAACTTCCAAAATTAACTCTTAAGGGCATTGGGTGTAGCACCGGTAGTTGGCAACACTGACGTATCTTCACCATGTTAATTTTTTATCATTGCTCCTCGGTGTAAATTTTTTGCTAGAGCTAAGCTGATTGCTGTAGTATCAAGATAATTAGTAGCCCAAGTGCACAATTTGGCTAAATAAAGCCTGATTTAAAGAAAAGTATTTTTTAGTAATTTTTTAAATTTACATGCATTTTTCTAAAATATAAAAAAAATACTTTTCTTTAAATCAGGCTTTATTTAGCCAAATTGTGCACTTGGGCTGCTAATTATCTTGATACTACAGCAATCAGCTTAGCTCTAGCATAAAAATTACTCCGAGGAGCAATGATCAAAAATTAACATGGTGAAGATACGTCAGTGTTGCCAACTACCGGTGCTACACCCAATGCCCTTAATTCGTCAGAGGGTTTTACTAATGAATACAGACTGTTTTCATTAACAGATTTATCAGATTTAAGGTAGTATCTTATGGAGAAAAATATCCCATCTATGAAATTTAATTATAAAAGAGACAGTGTACAGGTATAATTAGTTGTAATTTATTAATTGCTAAAACCAAATAATTTTAATCAATTTTCATTTATTTTTTATCAAATTTAAATGCTTCCATTTATTACAATGTTTAGTCTGTTTCATTATTTTATAATTTTGAGCTTTTTTTTTTTTTTTTCAATGAAGTCAAAATGTATACAATGTCATTAATTCAAAATGCAATATCAATTAATATTAAAATTGTGAAAAAATACGCGCAATATAGTAATTTTTATAAGAATTAAAAATTATTTCTTGTTATTTGATGTCAATTTCAAATTTTAAAAATGATTATTCACACTATTTAATATAACATGATAAAATTATCTATCACAACATTATTACATTATATTATAATTTTCATATCGAAACATTTTTTGTTTTTTAAATATTTTGTAATAAATTTACAAAGTTCTATAAAATTTAAGCTATAACGTTCATAAAAAAATGGAATGAAATTAACCTGTTAGTAAATGCAATTTTTACAATAAGATTTATTATTAGCTAATTAATAATCAATAAATATAATCCATTTTTAGAATGGAAGAAATTTACTAGTTACGTATATAATACACATGATTTTCAAAGTAGAGTGAGCAAGTGAACCAGAAACATAGTGTATCTTCTAAAGGCCACAAGATTGACAAAAAAAAACACACAGATTTACAATAATATCCAGAGATGGTAGCGATTTTCATACGCAGAAATGACATAATATCTGTGCTACAGTGGTGCTATCAACCGGGGAAATATGGAACTTCTGAATTTGGTACATTTTCTGGCCATAAAACGTTGGTCTCTTGGATTTTTTTTTTTTTTGCAGCTGAGCAAAATAAATAATAAAAATAAGCTAATACGATCATAATTCAACAAAAATCATCATTAATTATAATAATTTTTTAACAACGTTTCTAGTTTTTAATTAATAGTTATTTTTTTTGTAGCATAATTCATTTTATATTTTATCATTTGAGAAATTATTTTTAAAGTCATATATTTCTGCTCTACAAATTACTAAAGGTACAGTACTACAATAAGTAAAGTAGTGACAGTATAAAAAAAAGGTCTTATGTAAATCGATATACAGTATTAAGGGTAAAAGGTAACGCTAATCAGCTGTTTTTTTACTCCCATTTGATAAACATGTAAACCTCAGCAAATTCGCAAAAATTCTGAAAAAAATTGCAGATACAGATTTTAGTACCTAAAAGCCATAGAAAAAATTGCAAAACAATTATTTGAGCATTTTTTTTTTTATTTAATTTTTTTAATTTTCATCATATGGCTTTCCCAAGGAGAGCAAAACGAAAACATCAATTTAAAAAAAATTGACTCAAATAATCATCTTGAAATTTTTTTTTTATGGCTCTTTGATACTAAAATCTGTCTGTCAAATTTTTTTCATAATTTTTGTGAGTTTTCTAAGGTTTACATGTTAATCAAATGGGACTAAAAATCAGCTGATTCACGTAACCTTATATACCTTTAAGTATATTTTGCCCGTATGTGAAAATGACTTTAAAGGTATATATTTTCATGAGGAGGGCTTCGATCAGTTAGGTGTGGTATAAGAATATTTTTCACTATAATTTTACTTATATTTGTATAAGAAAGTGTCATAGAAGATTCAATAGCCAGTCCAATGGAATCAGCTCATCGCCAGGAATCTATTAAACTGGTTATTGGACCTTCTCCGATAACTCTTTGTTTATTATCCATGGAAGGAATTGTCATAGAAGATTCAGTAGCCAGTCCAATGGAACCAGCTCGTTGTCAGGAGTCTATTGAACTGGCTGCTAAACCTTTTACTATAACTCCTTCCATAGAAAAGGACAAAAATTAAAAATCTTAAACCACCCCATCGATCAATGCCTCCAATATTTAAGGTTACCAATGGATACGAAACCGGATTTAGATACTAATTGACATACGACCTTTTACACTTCACTTTGAGTCTAAAATAATATTATAAAACTAAGACAATTGGGACTATTTACAAGGTTTATAATTAATTAATATTAACTTTTAGTAAGGGTCTCTCATAGAGATCTCCCCTTCATAGGGTTGTGTGCACGGGGTAATACCATCCATAGGGAAGGGGTCTGGTAGGGGCATGCCCTTGGGGTTCTTGAAATCGAACGTATGGAGCAACGTGGAGATGAACAAAAAGAGGTTGGTCTTGGCCAGCGTGTCGCCGATACATCGCCGACGACCTGAAACATCGGAGAGACTTAGTTGAGCAGGGCTTGATGGGGGCGAGAAAGGCGCATTTGCTTTAATATTATATGGCGGCCATGTTGGCATTAAAAAATCACAACGATATTTAATCACTGCGGGAAAGTAATTTTTCGACACCAAAATAGGATATGATATTTGAATAAATAAGTTTGTCATTTCTCGCTTCCCCAAGCCACGCTCGACATATTTTATGGAACAACATTTTAAGCTGTTTTAAAGTCAGATAAATGCCATTGAGCAGAATAACATTCCAATTAAATTCCACCACTCAAATCCGAAGCCTAGATTTTCACTTGACATAAGTCGATCTATATAATTTCTTCTTGAGGTTAGGCAATTTGTTTAGCATGACTGCCTAAACAGATTTTATTTAGGTCAGTTTTTGGGTATAGACAATTATGGTTGCATTTCTTGTACTTCACAATTAGAAAATATACATAAAATTATGCTTTTCTGAATTTTTTCAGATTTTTTTGGGGTGCGGGAACTAATTTTTAAAGCAAATATTTAAAATACTTTAATTACGGTGATACTACCTGATGGGAAAACCGTGACGTCACTGAATCGCACTGTGATTGGCTATTAATGACGTCACTGTTGTCTGATCTAATAGAACTACCCTGATTCAGATATTTTAATTTTTTTTAATTAGTTTCTGAACTCCGAAAAATCTAAAAAAAAAATAAATTAAAAAGCATAATTTCATATATATTTTTCTAATTATGAAATAAAAAAAAAATGCATGAGCAAACTGTACCTACGATGATAAAAACTACCCCCTTCTCTCACCTAATCCGAAAGGTACGAAGTATTCAGGGACGCTCAGTTTGCCATCTTTGTCGAGGAACCTTTCTGGCTTGAAGGTCCAGGGGTCCTCAAAAAGCTCCTCGTTCATGTGGATACCGTTCATGTTGATGGCCAGGGTTGTGTTCTTGGGGATGTGGTAACCTAGCAGGGTAGAGTCAGCCAGGGCGCGGTGAGGGAGAGCAAAACTCTGGCCAGTAAACACACGGAGGGCCTCGCAACCCATCGCCTCGATGTACGGTAAACTGTGGAAAAATTAAACAGTTTAGTGCAAAGAATTATTTAATATTTTTAAAATAATATTATTAATATTATTATCACATTCAAAAGTAAGCAATAATCAACGTTTACGATTTAAAAAAAAAATAGCTCTTTTAGAAATTGTCAATTAAATACTGTCTTCTTTCTCGTCGGGCGTTCCTATTTATATATTGAGCATAATGGAGGCTTCAAGTCAGCTGATTTTTCGGTGATCCCACCCGCTATACCAAACCTATGTAAAAAAACCGTGAATTCGTTTTTTCACTAAGAATAAGATTTTTCAGGGATAATTCCTTTACGGAACTTTGGTCCAAACTGAAAAATAAAGTAGATAATTCAAGATTTAGATTTTTTACTTGATTTATAACCGAGAAAAGTTAAAAAAACACTTTGCTTCATTTTCAAGTGCAAGATGGACCTTAGCGACAAACAGTTGCGCAGCGAAAGCGCATCACTTGAAGCCTCTATTAGGCTGCGCATTTTCTTGAGTTAACTTTTCTTGAGTTGGGATTACGCTAACCATGGAATGTGAAAAATATAGATAATTTTCGCACGAAAAAAGTTGTCATAGAAGGTTCAGTAGCCAGTCCAATGGAACCAGCTCGTCATCAGGAGTCTATTGAACTGGCTACTGAACCTTCTTCTTTGACTCTACAGAAAATAATAAAAATATCAATCGATCAAAACACTGTAACTCACTCTAAACGGTCCGCCAGGGTAGGCATGCGGTCCCTTCCGACCACTCTGTCCATCTCTTCCTGTGCCTTCCTGATGACCTGCGGCTGCCTCAGAAGGTGGAGGAAGCAGAAACTCAGGGACTTGTTGGTGGTGTCCGAACCGGCCATGAACATGTCCATACAGATCGCCATCAGCTGCAGCTCTGTGCATCGATAACAACAGCCAAAGAGGCAACAAATATTAATACACAGTCACTATATAAATAATTGGGGTGGTTTTTAATATTAAGGCTATCTAGTTTAAATAATTATATAATAATATATTAGCGTCGTTCAAAAATGGTAATGTGTATCGCAGTGTGACGAGCTGGAATACACTCCCCCCTAGCCTCAAGATCACCCCCCCCCCCCCTGTGGTGTTTTAGCGCTTATGTACGATATACTTGATTGAGACTTAACACACTAAATTTTTAGATGCTGAATTGGTTTCAGTACTTTATGTCAGTACAAAATTGCTCCAGTTTCGTCTTACATCCAGCACTTTTGACCTATAAAACACTTAATCCAAGTACAAATTTGGTACTGAAAAAAGAGAGTCAATTTTTTGTACTTTTTTTTACTCTCTTTTTTCAGTACCAAATTTGTACTTGGATTAAGTGTTTTATAGGTTAAAAGTGCTGAATGTAAGACGAAACTGGAGAAATTTTGTACTGACTAGAGCAATTTTGTACTGACATAAAGTACTGAAACCAATTCAGCATCTAAAAATTTAGTGTGAATTATGTTCGCAGAACAATAATTAATTCTTTGATTAAAAGTGCTATATTATTTTATTTTTAATTTTGAAAATGTTAATAATAACAGACTTAATATACGTATTATATTTTTTAATTCAGTAACTTTAATATTTTGATGCATTTTGTTTATGTTTTTATTGTTGATAAAACGGATATAATACCACATAATATGTGTTATGGTGCTGCTTGTTAATAGGGTGACCAGACGTACCGTTTTGACCGGTACAGTACCATTTTAGAGTACCATGTCCCGGTGTCCCCAAAGAGGCTCTCGGGACGCCTAAATGTACCGCTTTCGGACAAAATTTATAAAAGGGAAATTTTTTAAAATTTTTATCATTAAAAAAATAAAAAATTCATAGGAATGTGGTTTTGAATATTTACGAAAATGTACTGACGCAAATGATTTTGCAACTCCATGCCCCTTTTTTGTCGATCGCATTCGCAAAACAGCATATTTCTTCCAAAATTGCGGAATATATATATTTTGCATATACGCGCAAGTATATGCATATACTACGTGAAATGAAGTCACTACTTTTCGATTAAATTTTGAATAAAAAATAAGTAAAAAACTTTGCACAAAAATATCATCTCCTTTAATATTGATGATATTCACTTGATGGAAATTTCCAATAATATATGAAATTGAAAAAATCATTCTTATATGCATTGTGACGAGGCTGAGACAAAAATTTCTTTGTCTTTCTTTTTTTTTTTTTTTTTCACAATACTCGTGCATGGATATTACGTAAATCGTAAATAAATAAATGGAAAATATAATATGAGGGAAAAACGCCACAAATATTATTCATACAATTCAGTAATTTTAGCTGTTATTAAGCCCTATTTGAATGCTATAAATTAATTCAGCTATTTCACTCTATAACAAGAGTTCACACTATTTGCAAAATGAACTGCAGTTCGATTAAAAGTATTAATTCAAATTAATTTCTTGCTTTATACTCAATTTTTTTTGTATAATTTATCTTGTGACATTATATTAAGTTTTATTTATTTATAAACAAATATATATTGCATTATTTAAGTAACACGTACATTTAGAAATATTGTGAATGGAGATGGAAAATTTGATAACGAAATTAAAAAAAAAAAAAAAATATCAATTTAAAATATTTAAATATAATTTGTGTATTGGGAAAGTATCCTTCGAAGGTATGCTTTTTGAGTGTAATAAATTTCTTGTATTGCTTTTGTTTCTTTTTATTTTACATGTAACTTTACAACATGAATAGAATCGTGGCCAGGCCAAGAAAAAAGGTTAATTTTAGGAAATCAACTCACTGGCACAGTTTTCTTGCATATATGGTGACTATAATAAATCTCTTTTTTTCTAATTCTATGAAAAATGTATAAATAATAAAATGCAATTATTTATATTATTTAAAGTAGAGTGAGCGATTGCATAATTTATTATTTTATTTCCTTAAAATATTTTAACCTGCCCTGCTTTATTGAGAAATGAAAACCAAAAAATTTCATCTCAAATAGCTTCATCGCAAAAAAATCCCAAAGTTTGTTTTCCTGAGCCCTTTAACATGCAGCCTTATGGATTATGGAACAGAAAACAGCGTTTTACTCAAACTTCGTCTGAACTATGGTAGCAATTAAAAAATACTTCCGTATAATCTATGACGAAAATTCTTTAATGGATTTACAAATAAAATAAATTTTTTAGGAAAAAACGGCTTCATAAAAAAAAACAATTCATTTGAAAATCCATTAAGAAAAAAAAGTAAAAAAGGGGGCGTGGCACCCAAAAAAATCGCGCCTCCGGCGGGGGTTTTGGCCCTTCAGGCCTCTATCTTGGGGGCATGTACCGTTTTGGACATCAAGATATCTGGTCACCCTATGCTTGTACCCTGTATTATATCCTTTTCTCCTCAATCATTTGTCAAATATAATTATGGTTTTTGTATAAGTACTTGGGTGAATAATAAATAAATAAATTATTGTCACATTTAGGGCATATAGTTACTACTTTGTCTTGAAATTGTGACTAAAACATAGCTTAAAATCAGCAAAATCGTGTGTTAAAAATGTAGCCCTTGAGCCTAAGAAATCTAAGAATCATTTTGAAAGGCTTTAATAATTAAAGGCCATATTTTTTAAGGTTTCATTTTAAGCGCTATTTTTTTCAATACTCAAAATAGTGCGCTCTAAATGCAGCCTAAAGGCTTCGTGAATTCTTCTATAAACAAAACAGCACACCAAGTCTATAGATGTATCCGGATTCTCAGGTTACAATATCCCACTGACGATTATGCGCACCTGAGAATGTTGACGAGTCTTTTCCTCGTAGCCTCAGCTCAGCCAGGTATACATCCATGAAGTCACGAGTCACCCCCGGAACGAACGTGGCCTCGTGACGTAGTAGCTCCTCCTGTGACGTCACAAGAAATTAATTCGTGAACTTGAGAGACTCAGGAATAAATTTCTACTATAACTTCAGAAAAGATCATTGACCTCAAAATTTTGTATTGCAAAAATGAATAGAGGTGGTTCAAAGTTATGCCATTCTGATATTTATCAGATATTTTAGAGACTGTAAAATTGCTAAAATGTTTTGCCGAGGTCTTTTTGTTCCTATTCTTTTATTAAAAGAGGCGTCAAGAAGCATCACTTTCTCTGTATTTTCAATAATTTTTAATAATACTTCCAGGACTCTAGAAAATCTTTAAAAAAATCAGGGTACCATATCTTTGCACCCTCTATCCATTTTTGCAATAAAAATTTTTAGGTACATACTCTATATATTTATTCTTCTATCTTTGAGACTGCATGTCTCTGTTGCTATAGATTTTATGATAGAATATCTTATTTCAACACGTTGTTACCTGTAGGAAGGTCCAAAGACTCTGATGTGTCCTCATGTACTGCGAGTACCCTGAAGCCTCGGGCGCCAAGAATCTCAGCAGTGGGAAGTGGTTGAACAGGCAGCCAGTCATGTCCATACTTTCAAACATCTCGCTCAAAATGCGTTGCAGTTTGCGGAGTTCAATATCGTCCGGATCGTAGCGGATACCTGGGAACAATGACCAGTATTAGTGGTGACGTCACTTTCAATGGCAAGTATCATTCGTGACGTCATATGAGTCTGTGTATTCTCCTTGGGCTTTATACAGGTAAAAGACACGCGTGAATTTCGTGCGTCATTTTTCCAGGACCCATGGAACCGCGAAATTTAAAAAAAAAAAATATGGTATTGCATGATGGCCTCATTCAAAGTTTCGCGGTACGATGGGTCTTGAAATACTTAAATCTGATTGGCTAAGCCTTTAAATATTGTTCAAATTGGTGGCTTAACCTGTATAAAGCCAACCTTAGGTCATATGACTCTGATATCAATGAAGATAACAGGTCTCCCCAACATTGGCCTGATAAATAAGCAGCGATGGGAGAAAGCAAGGATCTTATATCTTGACTTGGAAATAGAATATCAGAACAAAATTCAAATTTCTTGACGATTTTGTTTCTACTATAATGTTCCTTCCAACAGGCTTAAGGGCATTGGGTGTAGCACCGGTAGTTGGCATCACTGACGTATCTTCACCATGTTAATTTTTGATCATTGCTCCTCGGAGTAATTTTTATGCTAGAGCTAAGCTGATTGCTGTAGTATCAAGATAATTATTAGCCCAAGTGCACAATTTGGCTAAATAAAGCCTGATTTAAAGAAAAGTATTTTTTTTATATTTTAAAAAAATGCATGTAAATTTAAAAAATTACTAAAAAATACTTTTCTTTAAATCAGGCTTTATTTAGCCAAATTGTGCACTTGAGCTACTAATTATCTTGATACTACAGCAATCAGCTTAGCTCTAGCATAAAAATTACTCCGAGAAGCAATGATCAAAAATTAGCATGGTGAAGATACGTCAGTGTTGCCAACTACCGGTGCTACACCCAATGCCCTTAACAATTCAATAATACTAGTAACTAACCGGCCAGCATGGTCCAGATAGAGTTGAGCATGGAGACCCCGAAGGCGTCATGGAGAGGTACGGTGGCCACCCCGTCCGGAGTGTTGCTGATGGCCGTCCGGAAGTACTCGACCAGCGAGCTGACCTCCCTCTGGATGATCACCTCCATGTGGCTGGTTCTTCCCCACCCGAAGTCGCGGAGGTGGCGCATCAAGAAACGACGCTGCTCTTTCCAGAACTCCTCGTCCACCAGAAGAATACCTGAGAGATAATGGGGTTGAGAAAAGACAGTAGGGGTGGATAACTTTTTGCGATTGATTATTATAAATAAACATGCGCAAATCGCAAAATTTTCACTAACCTCTGCGCAGGCCCCAGGTACGAAACCTGAAGAAAGGTCCGGTTGGTCTTCCATCAAATTCCGGCTTGGAGGCGAGTTCCTTGATGGCCTCCAATGACGTGATCACCACTTGGAGGTCATTGCCCACACGAAGACCTACCAACTTTCCCCCTCCCCACTCGCGAGCCATCTGGGACGTGGCCATACATAACGTGCCCGTGCGTTTCCGTAGTCGCTCTATTGCCATTGCACTGCCGAGTATGGGCCACCATGCCGGTCCTGGTGGGAAAAAAAAAATGAAGATTAGTTTTACCTCGTTTAGTGTGTAAAAATATTGTTAAGGTAGGGGATCTTAATAAGTCAAGTGGATACTATATTTTGTCAGTTAGCACATTTGAACAGCATACATATGAAAGGAAAGCGGGCGGAGATCACAGCACCGGTTAGCTCAATGCGGAGTATACCGAAATAAATTTTTTTTTATTGCAGAAATGGATAGAGGGTGCAAAGTTTTGCTACCCTGATTTTTTAGAGCCTGGGAACTATTTTTTAAAAATTATTGAAAGTCTTTTTTGTGACGTCACGAGGCGGCAAGTCCTATCTTTTTCTTAATGAGCGGCACCTCGTGACGTCACAAAGAGAACTTTCAATAATTTTTTAAAAATAGTTCCCGCGGACATTAAAAATCTGAAAAAAATCAGAGTAGCACATAACTTTGCACGCTCTATCCATTTCTGCAATAAAAAAAGTTGAGGTTGATACTCCATTGGTTAGAGCACTCGACGTACTAAGCTGAGAATGTCATGGAAGGTACGATGTGGGTTCGAGTCCCACCTGGGTCGTCTTTTCTGCTAATATTTCCTTTTCACTAATGTATAGTATTCAAAATTGGATGGTGAAGCACGTCAGTTATTTAATTAATTGAACATCCTTTGATAAGTTATTACGTCTAAATAAGCATTATTACAATTAAGTTGTTACGTCTAAATAAGCCTTAATATAATATTGAGTCCCATGGGTCCAATAACAAATTTTCTACTTAATCTAATCTTGAAATTAAATAATCGTATATAGGAAAATTAAAATATTGACAAGTTTTTCGTAATCTAGAAAAAATAGTTAACTTGTTTTAGTATATATTAGTTGGGTTAAGTCTCGATGTTATTTATGTAGCGATTAATATATTAATTGAAGGCAGGAACTTTATCCTATTTTAAACTTACCAGGAACATAATTTGCAGGTTTTTTGGCATCCATGTAGGCGAGAAGCCCCACCAGAATTACGAACAACACCGCGGCCAGCCACATCGTGACCTGTGAACATTGTGTATGTTAGTTAACAGTATAAACCCTCCAGTTTGTTAATTTTAACTGTTGCAATAATCAACAAACTGGAGTTTGCCTAGTTACGTATCTTATCCCATGCAATTGGGTGATTTAGTGTCGTATGAAAATTAAAATAAAAGAAAACTTCTTTCGATTCACATTTCAGGGGCATAAATGGCCAAAAACTGCAGATTCCGGTGATATATTCATTTTAAAATTCTACGTATGTCATATATTGAAATCTGTATGTGATTAATTCTCACTTTAATCTACAGGCAAAAAAAAAATAATCATTTAATTTCAATACTGCGGTAAACTAAACGTTAAAAATAAATATATTTCAATAAATATTAATACGATACTTAATTTAAATAGTTTTGGAACAATGGACAACGTACATGAAAAAATTTTATTGCAGAAATGAATAGAGGGTACCAAATTATGCTACTCAGAATTTTTTCAGATTATTTTGAGACCCAGAACTATTTTTAAATAATTATTGAAAGTGCGGCCACGCCCCCTGGAGGCGTCAATAGGCGTCCAGTCTCTATCCTTTTTATTAAGAATTCAGGGATGCCAACTGAAATCACAGGACTTTCAATAATTATTTAAAAATAGTTCCGGGTCTAAAAAAAATGTGAAAAAATTCAGAGTATCATAATTTGGTACCCTCTATTCATTTCTGCAATAAATTTTTTTCATGTATGTTGTCCATTAATGGCATTTAATTTGCTATGAAAATACATCCCCCTAGTCATTGTATTGTATTATTAAATTTATTTAAAATTATACAATCTTCTTAATATTATAGTAATTTAATAGATACAAAATATAAAAATCATGTAAATTAAAAAAAAAAGAAAAATGCAAATTTAGTAAGTGGGAATATTATTTTTATTATATAATTTTAAAACTTTGTAATAAGAATGGATATGAAAAAAATTTTATTACAGAAATGAATAGAGGGCACTAAATTATGCTACACTAAATTTTTTTAGATTTTTTTGAAACACAGAGTTATTTTTAAATAATTATTGAAAGTTATGTTAAGTTAAGTTGACACCCCTGAATCCTTAATAAGAAAAAGGAACTAGACGCCTGTTGACGCCTCCAGGGAGCGTGGCCGCACTTTCAATAATTATTTAAAAATAGATTTGGGTTTTTAAAAAAATTTGAAAAAATTCAGAGTATCATAATTTGGTACCCTCTATTTAATTTCTGCAATAAAATTTTTTCATGCAATTTTTCCATTATAATTATATCAAAGAAACATATTGCAAGAACATTATTATTAAACACATAATAAAATTTTGCCAAGCCTGATCATAGTCTAGACATTCATCAAATTTTAAGCATTAAAAAAAAAAAAAAAAAAAATCGTACACATTAGTACCAAGCGTCAGAGATATTTTTTTCCAGAACAGAGATTTAAACGTCTTAATGTGGTAACTGTGATATATAATTTTGTAACCTACTACCATACAGTGTGGTCAACTTTCTTCCACGGCGTTTACTTTCTCCACGATGACTTTCATCAAACAAGAAATGTTGTTATATTTCCTATCTTTACAATAAGGTTCAAAATATCATCTTTTAACATTAAAATTTGACCCACATTTTTTTTTTTTAAATATTAATATTTAGTTCAATGTCAAGGTCAATTTAAAGTCAAGAAAGTTTAGTGGGTATACATAATTATGTTATTAAGGTTCATATAATATGGTTATAATTATATTATTTTAAACTTTATTGATAAATGATGAGTATTATAAAGATTCATTATTTATTAGTGAAAGTGATCATAAAAAATTAAAATGGTAATAAAGAAAATTGCAAGTAATGCGGAAATATCAGCTGAGAGTACCACGTGTATGTATAGCGGTGTCTTTAATAAATTATGGTACATCATCTGCACTTGTACACCATTTTCACTTCATAATTTATATAGAAAGTAAAATTATTTAATAAATTAAAACATTTAAGCATGTTTAAATTGTTTTCAATTTATGCATAAACTATTATAAAAAAAAAACTTGCTTAAGCCGGTATTACACGATACAATTTTTCTAATTATTTTGCACAATTTTTCCTTTCAAGAAAACTTTAACTCCATTTTTTTGCATGGAGATGAAATTTTCTTGAAAAATTTTCTTGCAAGGAAAAATTGTATGCAAAATTGTATCGTGTAATACCGGCTTTACATGCATAATTGGATTCAAGACCGCTGGTTCAAATTATAAAATATTCAAAAGTATTATCAATTTATTTCAAATTTTTTTAAACCTATTTATAATATTAATATTATTAAAATTCTACTGCAAAATGCTATGACGTCATAGTCATGCAACGCACAAGCGCAAGGAATTGTCACCTGCTTAGCAGTACGATTTTTGGCGATATTAAAAGTTAAAAAAAAAATGAGTTGGTTCATTTGATTATTGATTCATAAATAGAGGCTTACTTCAAGTGAGTGCGCTTCACGATGCTCATTTGTGTCGCTAAGATCCATTTTGCACTTGCAAATAAGACAAAGTGTTTTTTTTTTTTTTTTTTAAATAGCTATTATCGGATATAAATGACATAAAAAATGTAAATCTTGCATTATTCACTGTATTTTTCAGTTTGGACTGAAGTTCCGTAAAGGAATTTTCCATAAAAATGTTATTCTTAGTTAAAAAACGAACTCACATTTTTTTCTATAGGTTTATATGGGACGGTGGGAACAACGAAAAATCAGCTGACATTGATTGTATATATTTACGGACATACACATGACGTATTGACATTAAATATTGGAGCGGTATTTCAATTAAATTTCCTCATTTCAAATTATTTTTAATATTTTTGTTATGTAAGACAATAAAAAAATTATGTGACGTCACAAAGATTATTAAAATCCTTCCTGTCTTACTTCAGTGGTAAAAAAATATAAAATTACAACATATTAACAAAAACTTGCTCTTGCCTAATATTAGAGCAGTATTGCTTAATAATAATTTTTTCTCGATATAATTTCATATTTATATTGAATATTTATTATTCTTAATTAATATTACAAAGGAAAACAGGAATCAGGGAGTTTGGAGTAAACTACACCATATTTATGATGTGGTATGCACAACCAATTCGTCGTGAGTTCGATCCCAAACATCGTCAAAATTATCACAAATGGCATTTTCTAATTTTTATATAACAAAAAAAACACGCACTTGTGCATCCACGAGGTAATAATTGATGGCAACCTATATCAATTGCCGACCATCCTGATTGAGGTTTCCATGGTTTCCTCAGTGATACCAGGCGAATGCTGGGATGGATTGCTATAGACCATGATGGCCACCCCGGTTTGGAAGAGATCTACAATATGTTAGCAATATATTATTATGTTAGGTCTGGTTCACAAAAAGCAGTGAGTTAAATTCAGTCAATAATTTTGACTAACTGTAAGTATTCTACAAACATGATTTAGTTGGAGCAAAAAAATTATAAATAAATAACGATAATAATATGCTCCGTCGTGATCTTATGCATTATTTTGTATATCTCTCTAAAACCAGTCGATATCCGAGTTGAAATAAATTTAATCTTTTATTCGCTATTAAGCTCTTTTCATCTATAATTTCCTCCTATTTTGCACCATTTTAGAGAAAGAAAAAGACGAGATTACGTCTTCTTTCCTCTTATTGAGCATAAAATGTTAGAAATATTGGGGGGCATTCACAAAGCACTTTAACCCCCACTTTAGCATCAGGGATAAAATTCGAGGCTAAAGTTGGGGTTAAAGTGCTTTGTGAATGCCCCCCATTGTCTCTATTTCTTCCTCTCACTTTGAGCGAGAAGAAAATATTATGTGTTTTTGAGGTAAAAAGATTAAAATTAAAAAAAAATTAAAAAATTCAAAATTGTATTCATCTTCCAAAGACATGTCACAAAAATACATGAAAATTCATTTGTAATAATCGTCCATTTTATATCTGTTCATTGCCAGTAAATCTTCTTTTTAAAATGCAAAATATCACTTTCATTAGGTTTATATGTGTTAAGGATGAGTTGAAGACGTAATTTTTCAACTATTATAGACATAATTAAAGGTCATTGAAAGCTGTGATTTTCTTTATTATACCGTCTAGCATCTTGATCAAGGTGGTAGAATTTAAAATTGGAGGACCGGTTTTAGGTCCATAACCTGCACTATCCAAGTACATACCTCCAAATGCCCTCTGTACGGAACATAAATGTTACCGCATAAATTTAATGGTGAAAGGTTAAAAGTATTTTACTTTACGACTTTGTTATTGAAAGTTACGTAAATTATTTGGTAACAGACGTAATAGTGAAACCAGTTTCACACAGGAAGCAATTTTTATATTTATATTATATTTTCTAATAACAAAAAAATCGAATTCACACACAAAATTTTGAAGTTCAAGGAAAAATATTAAAGCAGTAATTAATATAAAATTAATAGATTAATTAAATAATTTATTTCCAAGAAAATTATTCATTATCATCAAATCTATAATAATACGTAAATTTAATATTAAAGGACAATCCTAACATTATTTTTTTTTTTCATATTGCATATTAATTAAGAAGATTTCAATTTATTTTAAATGTTTTTCAGTTTTTCAACCTTCTAATTAACATGTGCACACCTGGAATCATGCTGAAAAATGCTGTGACGTCATAGTCATGTAACGTCTCTTTCCCTATACTTGAATGTTAAATATTTGAATGACTATGACATCACAGCGTTTTTCAGCACAGTTACAAGAATGTTAGAATGTAGAATAAATGGTAATACGTAACCCAAAGGGTCATATAATCCGAATATGAAATACAAAATTCAAGTAAATTTGACATGTCCATCATTGTAAAAGTTTTATGTGTTATAAAATGCAGCCGAAACTTTCAAAACTCTATACGTGTGTGTTTAACGGATAATTGAACGAATTCATGGCAAAGTCCCCCTAATATGAATGTATTGAAAGCGATATTTATTTGTCACTGTTTTTTAGAGAATTGAGGGAACTATGGAAACTACAGTCAGGGTGAACCGCCTGATTTTTGTGAATGTTAACGAAAGTTATTAGAGTCCAAAATTCAAGAGAATCACATAAATAATCAGAAAGAAAACAATCTTTGGTTGGAAGCAGTACGATTTTTGTTAAAATGGTCACCAATCCAAATAATAGCCACCCTCAGTGATGCTTGACTTCAGTCACTCAGAAATTTCGGATCTAAACATGATTCTTACTCCACATATTAAAATCAGGCATTTGATTTAATTAAAGCGATATAACTGAAGGTCATGAAAGGTTTTTAACCCACAGTATTTTTTTATATCGTTGTACCAGGTGGCATGGTGATGTCATTGGCAACAGGTCTGGTTGCAAAGTCCCCTCCAAATGCCCTCTGTACAGGACGTATACAAATTTAAAGTTTTTACATTATAATATATGTTGATGAAATGTTTTATTTTTTTAATAACATTTACGATTTTGTTGAAAGTTTCCTAGTTGAAAAATTACGTCTTCAACTCATCCTTTACTCGACGTCTAAACCTAATATTCTTTTTAAAAACACATCTTATTTTCCCTTCACTTAAAGTAAGGATGAAATGAATACAATATTTCTAACATATTATGCTGAAGAAGAAGAAAAAAATACAATAAATATTCTTATATTTTTCCCTCTTTTTTTCCTCTAAATGGAAATGGTGCAAAATAAGAGAACAAAGGACGAAAAGAGAGCGTTAAAATGAATAAAAGATCAATTTTATTTCATCTCGGGTTACTTCATACGGGAAATTATTTGGTAAAGATAAATACTATATTGACAACCAGCATGACAATTTTCATTGCATTATATATATATATTATTATATATATGTATATAGTATATATATATGAATGTTACCAAATTATGTTACTACGAAGTTACTCATGTCAGATTTTTTTTTGAATCCCGGAATTTATTTTTAAAAATTATTGAAAGTTTTGAAAGTTTTGTTGGTCCCCCTGCATGGATCTTTAGTAAAACGGAAAGGGCCTAAGCGCCTATGGATTTCTCCAGGGGGCGTGGCCGTAGTTTCAATATTTTTTTATTTATAAACATTTCCTGGACTAAAAAAAAAAACTGAAAAAAATTAGAGTATCATAATTTGTCACTTTTATTCTTTTCTGCAATCAAAAATTTAATACGCAGTTTGTCCATTTTATTAATATTTTTTTAATTATTTGTAATTAATTTTGCAAAATAAATTCTTTGCGATCGATGTAATTTTCAAAAACTTCACATATAAAAATAAATTTATAACAAATATATTTACTATCACATACTTCAATTGATTTGGTTTAATTAACATTTATATGTTATTTTCAGGGAATTAAGTTGAAGTTAATTTTATTAAACTTTATAGATATATAAAAATCAAAATCCTTTAAGGATGTGTTTATTAATTAAAAAAAAGTAATTGTAATTCTAAAATGTAATATTTTTTTAATGAAAAATTTCACAAAAACATAATAATTTTATGTATATTTTTTAATTATGAAATAAAAAAAAAATCAACAATTAATTACTGTCTATTGTTTACTACGATAATTTTAATACATTTAATTTAAATTTTTAAATAAATGTAGTGTACTTGAAGGTCTAATGTAAAGTGTAATATATTATAAAATATTATATAAATCACAACATATTTTTAATATTAATATTTCAATTATGGGAAACAGTGGATAAAATAATATTCTATAATAATTATAAATATAATGTATAATTATCACATACAATAATATCAAAGAATGAAAGCAAAATACAGTATACTTTAAGTCATCTCTTCCGATTTCTAAACTTTTTTTTTTTTAATTAGTAGATCTAGAGGAACGTGCAGCCCTCTTCTACAGAATTTCATTAAGCCTTCACACGTCGGCGGGCCACCCTCGAAAGAGTGGGAGGGATCAACAGTATCACTTTGTGATAATTATTTTAATGTAGTATTGTCCTCGATTTTTTTTATTGCAGAAATGGATAGAGGGTGCAAAGTTATGCTACCCTGATTTTTTTCAGATTTTTTGGAGACCTGTAACTATTTTTAAAAAATTATTTGAAAGTCCTTTTTGTGACGTCACGCGGCGGCAAGTCCTATCTTTTTCTTAAGGAGCGGCGTCTCGTGACGTCACGAAAAGGACTTTCAATAATTTTTTTAAAATAGTTCCCGGGCTCTAAAAAATCTGAAAAAAATCAGGGTAGCATAACTTTGCACCCTCTATCCATTTGTGCAATAAAAAAAATTGAGGACAATGCTCCATTATAAAAGATTATACTTCACTTGTTTATTTTTTTTTCTTTTAATTCATGGACCTTAACACGTGATGGATGTAATTTTTTTGAAGCAACTTTACAATTAAATTATAAATTTATAATTATTATAAACCTGGAAGACAGATGCATGATGAGATCTGTTTCAGTCAGGGACCGGATGCACGCGTTTTTTTCGTGCATCCGAGATGCGCATCCGGATGCAAATTAATTTTTCGTGCATCTGTGGATGCGCATCCGGATGCAAATTTATTTTTCATGCATCTGGGATGCGCATCCGGAAGCAAATTTATTTTCCATGCATCTGAGATGCGCATCCGGATGCATTAATTTTTTCCCGTGCATCTGGGATGCACGGATGCGGATGCAAGCCCATTTTTGCGCATCCGTGTACATCTTGCATCTGCATCCGCATCCAATCTTTGGTTTTTATAATACACTTTGTTTCTTGTAATTTTTAAACGACAAGTGGCAAATAAAGTTAAAAAATATGCCTCGTGTTAAAGATTTATTTAGAGGCAATTAGCAAAAAACCTGATAAAAAAGAGAAAAAAAAAGTGTTAAATGGATGCAAATTTATTTTTCGTGCATCCGTGGATGCGCATCCGGATGCAAATTTATTTTTCATGCATCTGGGATGCGCATCCGGATGCATTCATTTTTCCCCGTGCATCTGGGATGCGCATCCGGATGCATTAATTTTTTCCCGTGCATCTGGGATGCACGGATGCGGATGCAAGCCCAATTTTGCGCATCCGTGTGCATCTTGCATCTGCATCCGCATCCGCATCCGATCCCTGGTTTCAGTTAATTAATTCAAACAGTAAATTTTAACTGTAATTTGAGGTGAAACTTTACATTATTACGAAAATTTAACATTGTAAATTTCGGACGATTGTTAACACGTTTGTAACATTAAAAACTTTTATCCCTTTCAAGTCCCACGATATCACGATGTTTACTTAATTTGTCAGATTTGGAGATAATTTTACTTAATTTATGTGAGATAAGGTTGATGGCGTGTGTTACAACTTTCTTAAAATAATTTAAATTTAATTTTTTAATTAAATATAACAACAGTACTTTCATATTTTTTTTTATAAAAGTTAGAAGAATTAAAATCAGAGAAGGTCAGCATAGAATAGAATGACTAAAATAAAATACATGTTTTTAACCACATGATGATAACGATAAGAAACACCACCTACTTTTCATTTCCAATGTAACTAGCTTGTAAAAAACGATTTGTAGTATACTTCAATAATTGCTGACCAACCTGATTGAGGTTTTCACGGTTCCCTCAGTTACAACTAAATGCTGCATTTAATATATTTAAAAGCCAGCTAATTATAGCTAATACGAGGTCCATGAAGAACTGCTAGGTCGTATCTCTAAGGCCAGGAGGTCAACTTCTCAACTCGCTTCCGTCTTTTTTTTTCTTTTTTTTTTTTTTTTTACAAGGATACACCCCTATGAGCTTAGACACTGCCCACTCTACCATGGAGTGATGGAGTAGGCAGTGGCTTAGAATTTGAAGCGGGGCAATGTAACGATTATAAGGGAGAGAAAGGATTGTAGTCATGGCCTGTTACGCATCCCAGAATTTACTAAATTGAGACTGAGGGAACCGTGAAAAACCTCGATCTCAGTCAGACACCTCTTATGCTTTTTTATCAATGGATCAAAAAGTGATGATGTACAAAGCTTGGGGAACCTTACCGAGTTCAGATACAAAAATATATAGACTGAAACTGAACTTACCAATATTAAAGTACGTAAATTTTGTATTCAAAATGTCACAAGCACTAATCCAAAAGTTTTCTGGACAAATTACAGCCCACAACAGCACAATAACTAATATCACTTAACTTCAAAAGTCGACTGATCAAAGTGATACTTTTGATGATCAGTCTGCGAATATTGAAGAATTATCAAACGTGTTTTGAAAGTTTAATGACCCTCAAAATTCTCACCCATTTGATGATCTCTTGTAATAAAAATTCCTAGATGTGCAAGTAGATGTGTGCATCAAAAAGTTCAACTTTTCTTTTTGTCATTCAACAGTGCAATTGACTGAACGAGTATAAAGAACTGAAGTGAAGCTACGTCGAGCGTGGATAGTAGTTGGATGGGTGACCATTTTCAACATAAATCACACTTTTACCAACCAGGGGTAAATCGTTGTTCCCTGTCTTTGGACCATTACTTCATTGAAATAAGTTGTAGTGACCATACTGACTGAGGTTTCCACGTTTCCTTCAATCACAAGTGAATTCTGGGATGAATTTTCTATATAATCCGTGGCCCAAGAAATGCACTATATGATCACGTTAGTGTTTCGGAAGGTTGAAGGTAGTAAACTATTAGTGAATAAATTGTAAATATAGATCATACACTCAATTGTGATTTGATTGTTGAAAAATATACATGCAAGATGAAATAATAAAATAATTTTTAACCACGTCTTTATATAATTATGTATTTTACCCTAATGGTTAAATTGCAATTAAATTTTTTCCTATATTATTTTTGCCAAAAGTGCATAATGTTAGTAACAGGTATATAATTATTATTTATACTGTTTAACATAATTATTTGGGCTACAAAATTTGTAAGTATTAATTAGTATAAGTAGAATACCAAAAAATTTTTGATAGCAAATAATAAAAAATATATTATTAGAAATTTTAAGTAAATTAGAAATATTGAATGAAAAGAAAGTTTAGTTATAGAGGCTTCAAGTCAGCTGATTTTGCAGTTTTACCACAGTCCTATCTAAAACTATATATTTTTATTTAGTGATAAATATATAGAAAATTAAAATTTCTCTTAGGTGTCAGGTCCTTTTTGTCCGATTCTTTGCTGACTTCTTCTTCAACTTCAATAGGACGTAGCACCAAATTATTTAATCTGCAATGTTGTACTTGTGGATGTTATATTTTATAATAGATATCCTTGAATTTAGAAATGAAGGCAAAATTCACAAACACTGAAATATACGACAAATATGTGAAAGTGTGATTATTTAAGTTAACTATTTATAATAATAAATTTTATTTAGTATAATAATATCATCAATTAACGTAGCATCGTATAAAGATTAATTGTGGTCTTATAAAACTCCCTAATTCTAAGTAAATTATATTAATTATATAGACAATAGTTTTAAATATTGTTTGGGTATGTATTTAAAATTCATTTTAAAAAGCTAATGTTAATTAAATGGAGTATTGACCTCAATTTGTTTTTATTGCAGAAATGGATAGAGGGTGCAAAGTTATGCTACCCTGATTTTTTTTCAAATTTTTTAGAGCCCGGGAAGTATTCTTAAAAAATTATTGAAAGTTCTTTTTGTGACGTCACGAGACGCCGCTCTTTAATAAAAAGATAGGACTTGACGCCGCGTGATGTCACAAATAGGACTTTCAATAATTTTTTAAAAATACTTCCCGGGCTCTAAAAATTTTGAAAAAAAAATCAGGGTAGCATAACTTTGCACCCTCTATCCATTTCTGCAATAAAAAAATTGAGGACAATACTCTATTATATATTTTATCAATTTTATGTAACAATTGACGTAATCCATGTTGTACGTAATACAGCCTAATATACTGTAGTAGAACGGAAATAAAATTTGAATTTGTAAATTTTGAATTTAAACTCCCAGTAAATAGATCAATATTCACAAAATTTTCCAAAAAATTAGAAATATCAAAATGAAGCAACCGTTATATTTATTTTCCTATTAGGTCGATTAGTTCTGTGGTTTTTTAACGCTACGAGGATATTGCCTCGCCATTTCCTTGGTTGCCTTTGCAAGCGTTGAGATTTCTTCATAAGAACACCATGCGAAGTTATATTGCATAACATGTCTAGATCTGATACTTTCAGTTTATCGCGCGGTGAAGTCGTTCTAAAACCGGCAGTGAAAAACAAACAAACATTGCGATTACATGAATGCGGGTTCGTTTAGAGACGCCTAATGTTATTTTGTAATGTGAGACGTAATAAACCGGATTATATGTATAGTCATGTATATACGTAATTTATGACTCAAATTTTGTAAAAATTTATCTGTTTCAAATATAAAACATAGGATTTTATAATGAAAAGTAAATAATAATGTTTTTATTAATTAGTAACTTAATTATTTTATAATTTTAAATTGAAATATTAATTATTCACCTCACTTACAAGTCAACATAGTATACTTTGCATAAAAAAAACATAAATTATCCACTATTGTAAAAATCGTAAAAATAAAATAAAAATAAACTGCATGATCGAAGTTTGAACATAATTTGAAAATAAAAATCATATTTTCGCTAATTAAAAATATTAAAAGTGAAATATTTTATTTTTAAGTACATATTAATTTTTATTTTCTCATTAATTTTACTGAAAGATATTAAAATTATTATAAAATGAATTAATTATATTGATCTGATGAATTGTATACAATAAAATTAATATTATATCTATTGCATTTTGTGATAATGGAAATTAAATTTAATGGTAATCAATTTGTATAGTATTTAATTTATTCATGGTATGACTTAAATATTTTGATCATCATAATTAAATTATTTTATTAAGTAATTTTTATAGAACGTGAAAGTTTAATGAATGAAAGTTAATTTCATCAAAAATTATATAACTTTCCTCAATTGATTAACAGTCTGATACGTAATACAATAATTAAAAATTATTATTTTATTATTTATCAATTCATTTTCTTTATCTTGAAAATTAACAAAAGGAAATTGAACATCCCACGAGTTGTTGAACAATTTTTTAATAGCTTACTTTTTGTATCCGCATATTGTTATTATGATTCTAATTCCAAAACATGAAAGTATGTATGAACCTCACTAGAATAAATAAATGTAGAAGATGAAATAAATATTTTTAATATTTCATCCTCAATATACGATCCGATGCACTATATATTCTCATATTTTTCATCGCAGAAAAAGTATAATATAACCATGAGAAAATAATAATTCAATTCTGTAAAATATAATATTAAAAAAAAAAGTTAAAATATTCAATTTATTTCAACTTGGGTGCCTCAAATTATAAATATAAAAAACAGAAACTCTTTAAATTATTGACATTTTCACGTTTTTTTCTTTACGATATTCCACCAAATTTTATTTAACAAAAAAGTTAGTATTGTTTTGCGCGTCGATTCAGAATGTAAAAGTTCTTTAAGCTCACGAGTATTTGTTGCAATTATAAACTTTATGTTCCGTGTACTTAAAGTCTATTTTCGTATCAAAAGTTTGAAATGCTTAGAACATTTGCATTCTGAAGATAATCGTTTAGTGGAGAGAGTTCAATACGCGGTGCACTTTTTAAATTTGAAAACTGTTTTTGTTCATTGCATGATTATGTTTTAACATATTTTTATTGCGTATATATTCATAAGTTTTATTAAAAAAATAACATAAATACCACAATTTTTTACTTGTTGTTTGTAATTTTCTTAAGTAATTTCTTTCAGTGAAAAAAAAAAATGGAACATCGGTTGATTATTTAAATGTTTAAATAAATTATCGTTAATTATAAAAGTGTTACAGGTAATAATGATACCATTATATACGTTTCGTGACCTGTTACACGAAATCAAGATGTTGGCGAAATCAAATCTCAGTGTTAACAATGAAAGAGGTTTCTTCCGACAGATAACAATGGTTTGTTACAACAATTACCATATTGCGTGGAGAAATGTTTGTTTAAAATCAATATTTACATGAAAATTTTAGTTTAAACAATGTTTCATAATAATAACTATAATTATATCTTTGTGTATAATAATTTAGATGATTTCTGTCTAGACGGTTTATAATTACACAGTTTCTAAAAGTTTGTAACAATGAGCCTCTATATTTCCACGTGCATTAGTTAGCTATTAGGTTATAATAACATATTTTCTGTTGTATTTCTATACTTCTGTACGATCACGATGTCGTGAAATTAAATTATTTTTCTTCAGAATGGTTTGATACTGGTATACATACAAATGCAATAATCAAATGGCGAAAAAGCACTAAAAAATCATTAATATTATAATAACATATATAGGAAAGTATTCGCACACTTCTTTAAACAATTTAACGATTGACCTCAGTTACTTCGGAGTCAAAAAGAAATTTTTATCATACAAGATCGAATGAAATAAATTTCAAAAATTATTTAAAACTTATGTTTGAGCAAGTTCAAGGGGGCTGTTTTCTCACAAAAGCTCCATTTCCACTTTCCGTTTGTAAAACCAATGTTAAACTTCTACCTCAATTTTCACAAAACTGATAAGACAGATTCACTTCAAAATTTGTATGCCACCTATTGATGGCACGAGTTTTAATTAAGTTATCTGCAAGTCTAGTATAGCATTCAAGAAGGCCGATTCTGAGATCTCAATCAACGGAGATTCACCCTTAATTTTTTAACGATATTACATCTTCAAAATTGAGATACAAGACTTTGTGAAATAAAGAATTCAAAAATACTTTAAAATCTTTACGATATTATAATTCGATGATTTATAAAATACAAATTTGCAACAACAAATATAATGCACGTTGCACAAATATTTGCAGTTTAAATCACAGTGCTTTCGTGTTTTTATGTACTATTATGATTTGAAGAATGAAAATTAAATAACAACATTCATTAAACAAATTGTTTTCCATTCTTTCGTTTTTAAATTTTAAAAAAATTACACTGTTGCACAAAAACTCTTTCTGATATAAAAAATAAAATAAACATATAAAGCTAAGAGCATATCAAATTTCACTTCCTATATATTAGAACGGCACTGCATATTTATATAAACATGCTTACATTTTAAAAAAATACAATCAATTTCCTCGGTTATAAAATAATAAAATCGCAAATTTCTATTCAATTTTCATTAAAAAACAAAATAAAAAAAATCGCAAAAAAATAATTAACAATAATTCACAACCTATCCTAACATAAACATAAAAAATATAACATTATATTCTATTGTTACCTGGGTTTGTCCAACAATACTCCAACAATGGTCTGGAGCTGCAGTGTTGCTGCTGCTTTCGCTGCCGTGCACCGTGTGTGTAGCTCTTCTAGATGTCTGGTCAGACACACGCTAGCTAGACAGGCAGGTAACTTCTAGACATACCTGCATTTAGGTTCACTTTCTAATTAATAAGTGTAGCATTGTGAACCGTATGACAGAGTGGGGGAGATATGTAGTAATAATGCATTGTTATTATATAATATAACTGACTCTTCAAAATTTTTATATAATAAAGAGATTATATAGAACATGGGAATAATTAGATTTCTTATTGCGAGACTTGGTATTATATACAAAAAAAAAAAAAAAAGTTTGTATGATGTTTTAATCATGCAAACTTTTTTATGAAATTATATTATTGTAAGGATTACGTAAAATATAAAATTAAATTTTTGTAGTATTTATTTATGCAAAATTGTTACTCCACATCTTTTTGTATTTAATTTTTTTCTTCTCTAAATTTTTAATTATTAATAAAATAATAAAAACCCAATTAAATTAAACAAAAATGTACATGATAAACAATTAAAAATTAATTTGTATGTAATTAAATTTTAAATTTTGATTTTACGAGTTTGTCTAAAAAAGTTTTTTTTTTATGAATTCAATGATAAGAATTAATTTTTGAATTGGAGCAATTAAACGACAGGAGAATGTAAATTGAATATAAGGAAGTTTCATTAGAATTTTAATGTTAATTAGTTGATAAAAAGTAATTGAAGGTATATAGTAATTAATTCTTATTATTTTTTATTATGCTTCAATTTTTATTTGATAATTTATTTATTTCAAAATTTGATTTGAATTTGATTAAACAATATAATTCCACCATATATATGATCATATTCATTTTGATATTTCTACTTCGATGTGAAATTTTCTAGACTTTTGTGTGGATTTCCAGACAATGACTTTCTTAATTAAGATGAGATGACTAGCTGTTTCTTTCCAGTAAATTACTTTTACTATAGTTACATTATAACGAAAAATATTAATGTTATGAAACTAAGAAACGTAATTATGTTTTTGTGAATTACGGTTTTTAATGTTTCACAATAATATGGACATCATGAATATTTTATTACACATTTAAAGTAGAGTGAGCGAGTTCATTTTTTTTTTAATATTTTATTTTTTTTAAATATTCTAAGCTGCCCTCTATTGAGAAATGAAAACCAAAAAATTCCATCTCAAATAGTTTCACCACAAAAAAAATCCCAAAGTTGGTATTTCGGAGGCCTTTAACGTGCAGCCTTATGGAACATAAAACCGCGTTTTACTCCAGCATTTTCTGAACTATGCTATACCATTTAAAAAATACCTACGTAATCTATGATGAATTCTTTAATGGATTTTTAAATGAAACATTTTTTTTACGGAGCCGTTTTTTCGGAAAAAAATCTTTAAGTTTTTGGGGGTTATTCCCATACGGATTTTCATGATTTTTTTTCCAAGAAAACGACCCCGTAATTTTTTTTTATTTGAAAATTCATTAAAGAATTCATCATAGATTACGTAAGTATTTTTTAAATGGTACCATAGTTCAGAAAAAGTTGGAGTAAAACGTGGTTTTATGTTCCATAAGGCTGCACGTTAAAGGCCTCCGAAATACCAACTTTGGGAATTTTTTGTGGTGAAACTATTTGAGATGGAATTTTTTGGTTTTCATTTCTCAATAGAGGGCAGCTTAAACTATTTTTAAAAAAAAAAATAAAATATTAAAAAAAATGAACTCGCTCACTCTACTTTAAATCATTTAATATACGCGTACAAGATACAAGATCTGGATTGTCAAATTTCTTCAGAATAATTTTTAAAGATTCAGAAAAAAAAAGACTGTGACGTCATAATTATTAAAAGTTTTTTTCCCTAAGCTTGCATGTTAAATATTTACATGACTATGACGTCACAGCATTTTGAAGCACGATTTTGAGGGCGCTCTGTTTAAAAAAATCTGAAAAAATACATAAATCGAGATCCGCTTTCCAAATATGTAATAACAAATTTTATTTTTAATTTATCAATGAAAGAGAGGCATATAATTTTTAGTTCAATGTTTTCCTAGTGTATGTAAATGAATGTATAAACGATGCAAACAACCTTGAACTTGTAACGATATGATCAGCTTGGACATTTGACAACTTACCTATAAGTTGGCTTAACAATGCCAATAACTTTATTACATAATATATATACTTAATACAAATACATTACATTACATAATATGATGACTCACAAATACATGAAATTTGCAAAAAATATGTAATAAAAATTAAGAAAAAATATTTGCTTCTAGTTGCTTGCAGGACGAGACAAAAAAATTATTGCAAATAGAAAATATATAAAAAATTATCCGTTCTATTAACCATTATATTATTACAAAAATGATCTAAACACACTACACAAATATTGTAAAAATTGATACGAAAAGCTGCAAATATCAACAATATTTAATTAGCCATTTTGCATAACATTATAATGATAGACAACTCACATAAAAAATATTGCAACAGTGGATGGAGAGTACCAAATTACGGTACATCATTTTTTTTTTCAGTTTTTTTAGAGCCTGGGAATTATTTAAAAAAAATTGTTGAAAGTAGTACAGAGGGAGGGGGATTTGGTTGGTTGGATTCAAATCCAAACGTTGTCCAATATTTTAGCAATACTTCTCGTGCAAAAAAAAATCTATAAAAATCAGAGTAAGATAATATATTTTGCACTCTCTTTATTTCTGTAATGAAAAAAAATAATGTAAAATGTTCAACATTTCTGCAAAAAGTAAGAAAATTAATTTTTAAATTAAAACAATTATAGCAGAAATATTTAAATCTTCATTTTTTGTAACCACATTTTGTAAAATGCGACAAAAAAAAACTGTCTTTATAATCTAAATTCAAGCTTCCATGATACACCACACGTCGCCACTATCTCTATGTTACCTGTCTACTATTTTTTACCTTGGTGTCTATTAAAGTTACGTTACTAACATACGTCGCTTACGTGAGAGATGGAGAAAGTCAAAATGTGGAAGTTACTTTCACTATATAAAAAGAGGAAGTTCATATAATGACGGAGCACTAGATTTTAATCTCCTTGATATTATGTCAAATTTAACCCACAGAATATTACGTAATGTGAACAGGTTCATGTAACCTAAATATTTTTATATTGTTGGATGTTATAATAATAAACAATGAGGAAAATAAAATTATATAATTATTATATAAAATGAAATTATTTTATATATAAAAATATGATTTTTTTTTTGGTTAGAAAATGCAAATATTTATCTGTGTCGATATTTTTTTATTAAAATATATTTTAGCTTTCATTTCCTAAATTTATTCATTTTTTATTTAAAACAAAGAAAGGATTATTAAAATAAATAAAAAGTATTAATATTTACACATATTTTTATTTAATAATTAACAATAGTTTGCTAATAATAATTATGTTCATAAAAAATATTTTAAATACTAAAAATTAACAGAAAAAAAAATACTTTCTACGGAAACTTAAAGAAATTTCTCTCTTATTGCTTGGAATGCAATTAATTTGTATAACTTTCAACTAAGGTTCATATTACTATATCAAATACATTAAAAGTGGACTTAAAAAGTATCAATATCGCAACTGGTGTAACTGTTTAAAAAACAGAATGACATCACTAAGTATATGACTCATACATTAGATGGATTGTTTTTTGTGGGTCAAAAGTTGTATGAAAATTTTAATCGCGGAAGATTCAAAATATTTTTACTTCAACCTTTTTTATAGCTAAAAATTATTTCATTTTTTATTTTACGTTAGTTATCAGTCTTTAGTTAACTTTTTTAAATTTGATACAAATCATGATGCATTTTTTGCAAAATAAGTTGTATTATTAAAATAATAATTACATTGTATCAAATAATGCTCTATTTTTTATAGTAGTCATGATATATTATACGGATGATATCAAGATATAATATTTTTAAGTTAAAAATAACATATTATACAGTATAATGTACTAAAATTAAACGTCAACCTCCATGCATCTATATGACGTCTATTTCTCAACCTGCAAATATATAATATATAATATATATATAGGGGACATAGGGGTATATAATACAATAAATTTTTATAGCATTTACTTAATTCCGAATAATATATTTCGAGGTTCAATTTGCACAAGTAAAAATCATCTCACACTGCTGGAAATAATTGCAATTATAAGTAAAACGTGGGGACGTTAATATTTATATTTGTATGTGCCCATACCCTATAGGACAATAAGTGAAAATTGCAGTGTTATTTATATGTTTCATAATTAATACAAGAGTCTCTGTATTACACCATACAATTTTGCTTACAATATTTTTTTTCCTTACAAGAAAATATCATCTCCATACAAGCAAATGGAGTTCAAAAGTTTTCTTGTAAGGAAAATTTGTATGCAATGATTAGAAAAATTGTATCGTGTAATACCAGCTTTATAATTAAAGGAGAACCGATCAAATAAAATAATATTTAAAGCAGTTTTGCCATCGATCATCATAATTTTTCTACACAATAACATGCACATATATTATAGTGTATATAATAATTGTGCATAGGAGATTATTGTTAACGCCTTTATTAAAATTTATTATAAGATAAATTGTGTTTAATTAACGTGTCCAAAACAGCTGTTTTTCCACCAGCCACCAATTTACTTTGTTATCATAAACACACTAAAGTGCTGTAGAGATAACGGTTTACCAATTCTATACTCTGGCCTTGAAATGATAATGTTTGAGATAATAAAATGTTTTAATTAGTTGCTGTGAGCTGTATGGAGGTGAACAGAGATTCGAGAAAATTAATTCATAGAGTAACAATTAATATTAAATATAAAAAAATAACCAGAAAATTTAGTGGCTTGAGAGTTAGATTAGAGGTGTGATTTTTGCGAAGAAAGATATTCATGCAGGCTTCTATAAAACTAATCACATTTTTTTTTTAAATCAAACCCTAGCTGTTGGGTACTTCTATTTACTAATTACATACTACTTTGAAACCCCGAACCTTCCGAAACCCTAACTTGAGCGTTTCGTGGACTCTTCCGGAACGGAGGCGGCCACGGCCTCGCAATGCATCCTGGCATTTGCCTGCGACTGAGGGAAACGTGGAAACCTCAGCCAGGATGGACGTTTACAGCTTTTGTCAATGAACTGGAAGTGTAATGGTCCAAAGCCAGGGGAACCACATGGTGGAAAAGGGCAACGATTTACCCCTGGGTGGGAAACGTGGTTTTTAATTGTTGAAAATGGTCACCCATCCAACTACTAACCATGCTCGGCATTGCTTGACTTTGATAATCTGACGAGACCCGGTCAAGCGCACTGCGCCACACTAAGGAATGTACCCCTATATTTATGAGCTTTTGGTGGGGAATCATGATATATTACCAAAAATAAGGGAGCATGCAGGGAAAGGATGGTAGCCATGAATGGTATTCACAGTGAGACTCTGAGGGAACCGTGGAAACCTCAGGCTCGATGGACATATCTGCTTTTTATCAATGTCCAATGCTTGGGGAACCATGCACAGAAAAGTTGGTGGAAATTTATAATGTATGAATTTATCCCAGTATAAGTTTTTTTTTTTTTATTATTACTTTTACTCTAAAAAAACTAAAAAGTTTCAAAACTAAATTGCATGCAAGTTCCACAAATTTTGCACTTCCTGTGGGAATATTAAACCAATTTGACTGTACCTCTAATCTGTCTCAGATTCACTCTCTGAGTGTACGGCTAATAATAATCTCATTTTTATACTGCTGAAACAGGTGCAACCGTTTTATTACTAATAGTCTAGATAACTTATTAATATATAATATCTTGTAATAATTATAAATAATAAGATAACGCGAGCTGGTTATTGAACTTTGCACTGATTTAATAAAATTTCTTGAAGTGAACACATTCAAATGGAGTATTGACCTCAAAATTTTTTATTGCAGAAATGGATAGAGCGTGCAAAGTTATGCTACCCTGATTTTTTTCACATTTTTTTGAGTCCGGGAACTATTTTTAATAAATTATTGAAAGTCATTTTTGTGACGTCACGCGGCGGCAAGTCCTATCTTTTTGTTAAGCAGCGGCGTCTCGTGACGTCATAAAAAAGACTTTCAATAATTTTTTAAAAATAGTTCCCGGTCTCTAAAAAATCTGAAAAAAATCAGGGTAAACTTTGCACGCTCTATCCATTTTTGCAATAAAAAAAATTGAGGTCAATACTCCATTAATATTTAATATGGCCTCTGGAAGTATATGTATGTAAAAGTTTGTGACTATTATATATATATATATATATATATATATATATATATATAATTATATATATATATATATATATATATATATATATATATATATATATATATATATATGACTATATGATATATATATGATGACTATATATATTAATTCTGTCATCAATTCAGTTTTGAAACTTAACAGAGGGGTTTACAATAAAAATACTGACCTATGTATAAAATTGCAGCTCTGAAATACGAATAGAAAAAGTTGAAACCTTACACTTAATTCCGTTTACTTCTGGAGGAAAATAAATATCATGTAAATTTGACTGTATAATTATATTATACTTAATTGATTTTGTTTTTCAGATAAGAAATTAATATCTTTGATTATATTTCATAGCGTATATAAATTAATATAATGTATATCAAGGCATCATATATATATAATATATATATATATATATATTATAGTATATTAAAATAATGTATAATATTAATGTCCTTTTTATTATAACATAATTAAATTTAAACGGGACAATTTTTTAATTTTTGTGTTAAATTCTTTATTTTAGCAATGAGATATTGTAATTTAAATGGCAATATATTACGCCATATATTTTATACTGATAATTATGTAGCAAACTATATAATATTATATGACATTTCCTATAATATTATTTTAAGTTTATTGCGTATTTTTACTCATATCTTATTATTTTCTATTAGAAATAAAATTATCAACTGAAGTTGCTTAAAGAATAAAATAAATTTTAATTGAACCCCAAATACTTTAAAATTTACGCTTTTGCATGCAGCTTGTCAAATTTAATGAGTATTAAATTAATATTACATGCATTAATTTACCGGGAAATTTTTTAAACATTCGATCACTATAATATTTAACCTGGTATATCGTATGCAAAAATAATGGAGCCTGGATATTTAAGTAATTTCGTAAACCATGGTACACCTTTAATTTGCTTGCATTATGCCGCCCGCAAGCCCCACTTTCTTACACCAGCTCGATCAGAGGTTGGAGTAGGAAGAACAGTGCAGATGACGTCACTTTTTTTGTTTGTTATAACTTTTTCTCAGAGTACTACAACAAGCAGGGTTTAAGAATAATAAATCTATATATTATTATACACCCGGCCTGCGCACCAATGGAGGCTTCAAGTGATGCGCTTTCGCTGCGCAACTGTTTGTCGCTAAGGTCCATCTTACACTTGAAAATGAAGCAAAGTGTTTTTTTAACTTTTCTCGGTTATAAATCAAGTAAAAAATCTAAATCTTGAATTATTTACTTTATTTTTCAGTTTGGACCAAAGTTCCGTAAAGGAATTATCCCTGAAAAATCTTATTCTTGGTGAAAAAACGAATTCACGTTTTTTTTACATAGGTTTGGTATAGCGGGTGGGATCACCGAAAAATCAGCTGACTTGAAGCCTCTATTATATGTGTAAAAACTATAATATTACTAATTGTGTGTGGTTTCCCATGCAGGCTTTGGACATCGCTTTGATCCATTGAGGAAAAGTCCGTCCTATCTGACTGAGGTTTTCCACGGTTCCCTCAGTCTCACCTCAGTGAATGCTAGGACGCGCGGGAACAGGCCATGCCATCATCCATTCCCTACCTTATCCCTACCCATTACCCCGCCGCGAGCTGTAAGCTCTTAGGGGTGTATCCTTGTAAAAATAAAATAAATAATTTTCACCTATAGCTCTATTAAATAAGCAGCTTTAATCCAATATAAAATATAATATAATTATATAATATACAGATCGAGACTCCAATAAAAAAAAATTATAAAAACTACGGAACTACTGAGCGTATGATTGATTTAACTAATATCTTGTGTTGCAACAAAGTTAAAAATTAAATTAGATCGTATTTTGCCTCGAGGAAAAGAAAGTAGGAAAAGTTGCATACTTTACAGGCGCTTAATTTTCTACGAGACAGAAAAACATCGCTGAATTGAAATTTGTTTAGTCATTTTTTAATTAATTTATGAATTAGGAAATTTAATTAAAATATTATAAAAGAAATTAAATTAATATAATTATTGTAATTTTTTATTAATTAAATTATTGAACGTAACGTCACAGCTAGTTATAAATTTTAACTGTGCCGTGATGAATTTTTTTTATTGCGGGAAATTTAAAACTTTTAAAAATCTGGATCTAATTTACAAGATTTATCATTGATTGCGATAAGCAAACAGTAGCTACTGAAACGTTAGCTTATTAATTGCCACATATGTTTGGTCACATGCTGGTAAGATAAGATATGAGCCAGCAAGTTAACAAACACACAAAACGGTCCCGTGATCCGCCCATTTCGGTCAGATCAGCTGAGTTTGACACATCAGCTGGCGTGATTTGTCGAATAATTTGTCTCATTAAATTATTAAAATTTACTTGTAATTGCCAAAATGTCGTTACCACAACCTTTGGAGAAGCTTTTTAAGTAAGTATTCTATCAAATGAACGTATAATTAGCATATTTTTAAAGCTTAAACACTGAAATATAACCGTGCAAATTTGGTGGTTTCGGTCAATATCTTTTACACGGTTTGCTTACGTGTAAATATATTGTTAATTTTGGGCACAGAGCCAATTTTATTACCAAGCAATTTTCGTATTTGCCATTTTGTTATGAATACTTGTAAATACTTAATTAATTCACAGAAAATTATCTGTGATTAATTCACGATTGATTTATTATTATTATTCGATATCATTTTGTTGTTATATGATTTTACCGGTGTTACCGGTAAATGGAAGGGATGGGAATGGAGTTGTGCATTTTTAGAAAATGTTATAATTATACGGCAAGAGTTTGATTTAAATATGTTATTGATTTACTGTTTATATCAATGATTATAAAGAATCTGCTGAGTGCTTTACAGATATGGTTATCAAATAACTTTTTATCTATTTTTTTTTAATATTTAAACAATGAACGATGTAATCGGTCCAATATTTAAACTTTTGCATACATGCAAAGATACACGTACAGAATATACAAGATCTAGTACACAACTAGTACTAAGAGTATGCATATTATGCCTGTTCGTAAACCCTGCTCGGTGTACACTTTCTACACCCAATCGACCTTACGTACATGAACATAAGGTCGATTAAGTGCAGAAAGTGTACACCGAGCAGGGTTTACGAACAGGACTTTTAATATTTATAATTACAACATCATGTAGGGTTACAGTATACATGCATAAATACATCAACCCTGAGAATTTTTAGTTTTTCATTATAGTTTTTAAAGCAGATGAATAGCAGGATTTAGTAAATCTTAAACAAAACTGAAGTACAGTATGTTGAAATCCATGCTGAGTATCAAATTTAACATACAAAAGTTAAGGGTAAGGTAACACCACCAATGTTAAAAAAAATCCCTCTCGCAAAAATTCTGAAAAAAAATTAAAATGTTCTCCTCTACACCCCCTATCAGTAGCTAAAATATCAGGTATACAAATACGATCTAGTTTTTGAGTTATAAAATTTTAAAGTTGACTACTTTAACATGGAGAAATGAAACTCCCATGTTAAATTGGTCAACTTTAAAAATTCATAACTCAAAAACTAGATCGTATTTGTATACCTGATATTTTAGCTACTGATAGGGGGTGTACGTAGAGGAGAACATTTTAAATTTTTTTCAGAATTTTTGTGAGAGGGATTTTTTTTAACATTGGTGGCGTTACCTTACCCTTAACCAGTGGTGAAAGTAGTTTCAAATTCTTACCAGTGCGCTTCAGATAGAGGCCTGAAGCAGAGCGTACTTGTACTCAAGTTCGCTCTGCCTGAAGGGCCCAAATCCCCGCCGGAGGCGCGATTTTTTGGAAAAAAGGGGCGTGGCTTATTTTTTTTAATTGAAAGTTGCACTAAAATTGGTTTATAATTAATTTTTTAAATAGAGTGAGCGATTACATTTTCTTAAAGAATTTATTTTCGAAAAATATTTTAAAACCTGCCCTCTATTAATTAAGAAATGAAAACCAAAAATTTCCCAAAGTTGGTGTTTCGGAGGCGTTTAACATGCAAAATTTTGGCACAGAAAACAGCTTTTTACTTAAACTTTACTTGAACTATGGTACCAATTGAAAATACGTACGTAATCTATGATAAATTCATTAATGGATTTTTTAATTATAAATAAAATATTTTTTTACGGAGCCGTTTTTCCAGAAAAAATATTGAAAATACTACAAAATAAGTAAAATTAAATAATTATTCAAACTTTTAACCGATTAAAAAAAAAATGTAGTGTCGCATATTAAATTGCATGATAAAAAAAATATTCAAAAATATCTGTGCTGGCTAATGAAAATTAAAACATAACTTTTAATATGAAAAAAAATCGCAAACAAGTTGTCTATGTCTATAGCAGCAGTGTTAATACAATAAAAATATTTTAATGAACTGTTTCACAATTTAGAATATTCTATAAATTTAATTAATTTAATAAATGATACATTTTTTTAAATAATTAAATTATCGTTTAAAATGTCTCAAAAATTAATTTAATAAAAAAATTCCAAAAAGCGATGTATAGGTTTTACAATTTTAAAAAAGTGATAACGACTACCAATTTATAGGAAAATTGAAGATAAAATAGTAAACCCAGTAAGCAGTAAACCTACAGATATTTAAAAAATATATATAAAACATTTTTTGATTAAAAAAATTTAAAAAAATTACATAATAAATAAATGTGTTCTCAGGCTCGCGCGCCAATAAAAAAAAAGCTAGGCGTTAGCTAGCTAGTTAATTTTTAAAAATATTAAAATTAACTTTTTTATCCTAGTCTTTTAAAATAATGTTTTACTGTAGCACTTACTATTTATTTATAATGCAACAATTTTGTATCACAAATTGTCAATTTATTTTTATCTTTTACCCAATGAAAAATATAAATAAAAGTAAATACATTCAACATGGATTTCAATTACTTTTTTTTAGTACAAAATTTTGACTTTAAAAGAAAGTACGTGCAAGTTAAAACTTCGTGAGATAAATAAAATCAAAGTACAAGAACATTTATTGAGCATGATTATAATGGTTTATAATGTGATCTGTTCACACTTGCAAATATTGTTTTTTTCATGAAAAATTATTGATTTTTTTAGTAAATTTCGATCAGTGTCTTACCAGTGCGCCGCACTGGCGTCAAATGTCTTACCAGTGCGGCGCACTGGTGCGCACCGGCTTACTTTCACCACTGCCCTTAACTATAAACTTTTCAAGTTAAAATTGTAATAAGCATCAATTCAATAATTCAAAATAAAGTGGACTTCATAGGGAAAACCCCTCACAAAGATTTTTACTCATCCTGCTCATTATTATGAGAGTTATCTGCTACCATGATCAAGTGCAGTATGAGTTATCTGCTTTACCTTTAAGGTAGAGATAACGCTAAACAGCTGATCAACGTAATGCCTTTTGATTAACATATAAACCTTAGCAAATTGACAAAAATTCTGAAATTTTTTTGAGAGGCAGATATTAGTGCCTAAAAGCCATAGAAAAAATTTCAAAACGATTTAACGAGCCGATTTTTTTTAATTAATTTTTTTAATTTTCAGCATAGGGCTTTCCCATGGAGAGCCAAACTAAAAAATTAATTTAAAAAAATCGGCTCGTTAAATTGTTTTGAAATTTTTTCTATGGCTTTTAGGCACTAATATCTGCCTCTCAAAAAAATTTCAGAATTTTTGTCAATTTGCTAAGGTTTACATGTTAATCAAAGGGGATTACGTCGAACAGCTGTTCGACGTTATCTCTACCTTAAGCTCATAATTGCACTTGCCAGATATAGCTCATTACTGAATACGATCTTGCTAGATAGACGGCTCATTAGCTCATTATTCTAGACTAGAATGATTAGAGGCTGCTTGTGCTGCACCAAACCTAAATAGCTCAAAATGGCACAGCTGTGCTGATTGAACTTGCTAAAGCCGGTATTACACGATACAATTTTTCTGAATATTGTGTATACAATTTTTCCTTGCAAGAAAATAAATTTCCTCTCCATACAAACAAATAGAGATTAAATTTTCTTGTAAGGAAAAATTGTATACATTCAGAAAAATTGTATCGTGTAATACCAGCTTTACATAATATATATATGTATATGTATGTATGTATATATATATATATATATATATATATATATTATATATATATATATATATATATATATATTAGCTGTAGGGCTAGTTGGAATTCTTGTAAATGGGAGAATATATTTATAAAGTCATCAGCCCACTTACTCCCCCTCCTCCCGTTCTGTTTATAGAAATGACCCAAGACAATGCTCATGTTTTTTTTTTTTTTTTTTTTTTTTTTATTTCATTTTAAATAAACATGATACATTTCATTTATACAAAAAGACATTTATACCTCAATGAGCTAAAGCTCGAGAAGAGGAATGAAAATTTTGTTTCATCTGGAAAAGAAAAACATGATGACAGAAATATTTCACTACATAATTAACAATAACAATTTAGTTAAGAAAAAAAAAGTTGATGTAGCTTATTCATATAAACACTATAAGTTTGGATTATAATATATTAAACAAATAGTCAAAGCTAACACAAAATTGATACATAAATTACATACACATGTTTTAGAAATAGTATTATATTGATTGAATATTAAATATTATCAAATCAATAGTTATTTAGTATACATATTGTATATTATAATAAGGTTTTATAATTATTAGGCATAATATAATAATGAAGAATATCTACATGTTTGCATATTTCTACTTAGAGCAAATTGTTGAGCAATATAGTATTTTTTTACTCTATCTGAGAACATTTTTATCGAAGTTATATTTTTTATGTTATCAGGCAGAGCATTATATAAATGGGTAGCTTTACATAGGATGGAGAATTTACCTAGGTTAGTTCTTGTAAAATCAATATGAAAATTATTTGAACACCTAGTATTGTGGCTATGTACATCACTATTTAGTACTAATGAGAAATTATTTTTGATGAGATTGTTCATAATTTTATACACAAATAGGCAAAGATTTTTTGAATTTAAACCTGTAATATTCAGCATGTTTGTTTCAGTGTATAGTTCAATAGTATTTTTCCTCCATTCATAATTATACAGTATTTTTAGAGCTTTATTTTGTAGAATTTGCAAAGGTTTCAATATAACTTGGCAGGCATTTCCCCAAATTCCTACCATGTAATTTAAATGTGAATGGACTAAAGAGTAATAAATTTGTTTTTTAACACTGGGAGGGATATAATGTCGAGTACGCCATAAGATTCCAATAACTGGGAGATTTTTTTTTTTTACAAAACTAATATGATTTTCCCATTTTAATTGCGAGTTAATGATAAATCCTAGATATTTGTATTCATCTACTTGTTCTATTAAAATATTATCTACTGAAGGTAAGGTATTACATATTATGTTGTGTCCTCTTTTTATTATCATAAATTTAGTTTTATTTGCATTTAGCGTTAAGAAATTAGTTTTAAACCAATTATTTAGTAAATTTAGGTCATGTTGTATATCACTTATTATATTTTCTTCACTTTTAGAACTGTATTGTAGACAAATATCATCAGCAAATGTTGTCATTGCAGCAACCAGATGTAATGGTGACCTTTGAAATATTGTCAGTAAATTTAATACGTACTTGAGAATTAGTAAATTTGAATTATTGCTTGCTTTTTGAAACACAAAGTCTCTGTGATATATATTAATTTAACATGGTTGCTGGAAAAGAGATAACAATATTTAGTAAGAAACTCAAATACTACTGTATGCACAGTCCACATGCTTGAAGATTTAAGCTCTATTATCTCCTTGACTATAATTAGTAATTTTTTACAATTTTTTTTTTTCTATTTCTACTTCCCCACTCCCCCTCTCCTGCATGTTAAGTTTTTTGACAAATTGACTGCAGGCAAGGATCTAGAAAAAAAATCTGGGAAAGGTTTATTTATCCAATTTATTTATCCAAAAATTGGACCAAGAAAAAAAGCATACACTGCCAATGTTAAATTAAAAACACTCTGTGTGTGTGAATCACGGATAAAATACCCTTTGATAAAATACCCTCGGATATAACACCCAGACAAAATACCCTAGGACAAAATACCCTTGGACAAAATACCCTCGGACAATTAACCCTTGGACAAAATACCCTTAGACAATTAACCCTTGGACAAAATACCCTTAGACAATTAACCCTTGGACAAAATACCCTCGGACAAAATACCCTGGGATAAAATACCCTTGGACAAAATACCCTTGGACAATTTACCCACAGATAAAATACCCTTGGACAAAATACCCTTAGACAAAATACCCTTGGACAAAATACCCTCAGACAAAATACCCTTGGACAAAATACCCTTAGACGAAATACCCTTGGACAAAATACCCTCGGATAAAATACCCATCACTTTGAGGTTGGGAAAAATTTCAGTTTCAATTCAGGGCGAGAAATTCACATTTTTGAAAATACTGGAATATTTCATTTGCAATACATTCATAAACTAGCTCATTCAAAGAATAATCATCGTTTTGAATAATATATAATAGATATATATGAATCTCAATTCCAAAACGCTTGGGTAAAAATGCATGTCCCCACTCGTGTTCAGTTCGTTCATATATAGCCGTCTCACTCAAATATCTTTTAATATACTATACACATCAATGCTCGTTTTTTCCTAACGGGGCCGGCTCCGTAGTCTGGTCTTTTTGTCAAAATTATATAACTAAAAGTTCGGTAAGAAAGAAGTATATGATTTTTTTCCCCGGTGTCTCAATATTTTTAAGTCACTAATATGCATTAAGAAGTTATAAAGGCTTTTTAACACAACTAAATACTTTTTAAGATAATTTTATTATGTACCATGTGTACATGTAATTCTATATCTTCAAAAATATAAAATTTCTTCTCATCATTAAAAATGTGAATTAAATATAATTTTTTCTGGTAAATAATGATTTTGTACAATAAAATAACAAATAAATAACTGAAATAGCAATACGTATTTTACTATCATGCTTTGTGCTGGTTGTTACCCGTGACAACATAAATTTTAAAACCATTATGAACATTTAATTTTATAGCTGGTTTCCATGAGTAAGTTTATAGAACATTCTACTGCAAAAAGCAATGTATCTCTTGTCGACCTTACAATGTAACATTATGTTAATACGTAAAAAATTGGGTGGGGAAGCAATGTTTTCTTCTATTCATGAGGTGACGATTTTTTATTCTTACTTTTTGTTTTGTTTTTGCTCTTTATTAAAAAATAATGAAAAAAATGCATTCATACATTCATTGTAAAATAATTATACCATAATAATTATGCGATGTTTTATTTAGTATCCCCTGTTCATTTATATTTACTTATTTCCCCCCCCCAAAGTCCTTTTTGCCTGGGTTGGCTCAAATTTATTGCACCCAAATTAACCTACATTAAGGGTAAGATAACACGAACAATCGATTGTTGTAGTCCCATTTGATTAACATGTAAACCTTAGCAACCTCATAATGATTCTGAATGTTTTTTGAGAGACAGTTCTTGGCACCAAAAAAATATGGAAAATATTTCAAAACAATCGGACGATCCAATTTTTTAAAATTATTTTATTAGTTTAGGTCTCCATGGGAAAGCCCTATACTAAAAATTTAAAAAATTCGTTTAAAAAAGTTGGATCGTCCGATTGTTTTGAAATTTTTTCCATATTTTTTTGGTGCCAAAAACTGTCTCTCAAAAAAAATTCAGAATTATTATGAGGTTGCTAAGATTTACATGTTAATCAAATGGGACTACAACAATCGATTCTTCGTGTTATCTTACCCTTAAAAAAATAACATGATAAATAATAAAATAATTAAAAGGTGCTAAATATTTAATTATTATACTCTACAACTAAACGTATAAAAAAATAAATTATGCTGTGAAAGTATCATGCGCAGTATTCAGTTAAATTTATTCTACCTTTTTCATGGGCAATTCGCAATAACATATTATAAATTATAGAAATTATAATCATAAATTTATGATTATAATTATTGGTACTGTTGAAATCCGAAATATCATATATTTTTAATTTTGGTTGGTTGGTTGGTATTTTGGGGCAATTGACACATTATATTTTTAATTTTATTATATCAATAGGAAACTTTTTATGCAACATGAAAATTATTGTACCCTGTCCCTTTAATAATAATAATATTAATACTGTACTGTACAGTGTATATACAATACATGTGTGCAAAATGTTTGCATGATGCAGGTATAGTTTTTATCATTCTACGAAATACCTAAGATGCTGTTATGTATTATAATATATGGTAAATTGTCTGAGGGTATTCTGTCCAAGAGTGTTTCGTCTAAGGGTATTTTGTCCGAGGGTATTTCGTCCAAGGGTATTTTGTCCATGGGTATTTTGTCTGAGGGTATTTTATCTGAGGGTATTTTGTCTATGGGTATTTTGTCCTAGGGTATTATGTCCAAGGGTATTTTGTCCAAGGGTATTTTGTCCTAGGGTTAATTGTCCAAGGGTATTTTGTCCTAGGGTAAATTATCCAAGGGTATTTTGTCCTAGGGTATTTTTTCCATGGGTGTTTTATCCCAGGGTATTTTGTCCAAGGGTATTTTGTCCTAGGGTTAATTGTCCAAGGGTATTTTGTCCTAGGGTAAATTATCCAAGGGTATTTTGTCCTAGGGTAAATTGTCTGAGGGTATTTTGTCCTAGGGTATTTTGTCTGGGTATTATATCTGAGGGTATTTTATCAAAGGGTATTTTCTCCGTTTACCGTGTGTGTGTGTGGAGGGGCCAGGCACTAATCCCCCAGAATCTATACCAACACTGTTTCCCTAATGGAGGCTTCAAGTCAGCTGATTTTTCTGTGTTCCCACCATCCTATCTAAACCTATGTAAAAAAAAAAAAAAAATGTACAGTAAATTCGTTTTTTCAATTTTTATTTTTTATTTTTTTAGAGAAAATTCCTTTACAGAACGTGAGTCAAAACTAAAAAAATACAGAGTAGATAATGCAACATTTAGGTTTTTTTACATAATTTATAACAGAGGAAAGTTAAAAAAAACACTTTGCTTCATTTTCAAGTACAAGATGGACCTTAGCGACACAAATGAGCATCGCAAAGCATACTCATGAAGCCTCTATAGTCATGTTACTTTTGAGACTTGACTCATCTTGTTTCAGGCACATCGATGCCCACAAGAAGCAGTATATCGACACACTGGCGGAGGTTGTGGCCATCAAGTCTGTGTCTGCGTGGCCGGACACCAGGAAGGATATTGTCACCATGATGAACTGGGCCAAGACGAGGTTGGAGAAACTGGGAGCTACCGTGGAGCTGTGTGACGTCGGACAGCAGGTATGATAACTGTACTACAGTTACCGTCATGTTAAGGAATTTTTATGTTATTCTTATGAGAAAATCATTTTTTAGGGGTTGTCGCGGTAATCGGCCATCATGTTAAAAAAAAAAAATTAAAATAGTCTGATCTTTCTGAAATTTTCTGTGCGTGTTCAGACCACTATCGCCATCTATCGGTCAAATGGGTGAAACTCCGTCAAATGACGTGAAGTGCCTCAAAAGTGGGGTGGCCGATAACATAGTGTGGCCGGTAACTAGTACAATTACCATATATGTTCATAGAGGCTTCAAGTCAGCTGATTTTTCGGTTATCCCACCCGCTATTTACATACCAAACCTATGTAAAAAAAAACGTGAATTAGTTTTTTCACTAAGAATAAGATTTTTTAGGGAAAATTCCTTTACGAAACTTTGGTACAAACTGAAAAATAAAGTAGATAATTCAAGATTTAGATTTTTTACTTGATTTATAACCGAGAAAAGTTAAAAAAAAACACTTTGCTTCATTTTCAAGTTCAAGATGGACCTTAGCGACAAACAGTTGCGCAGCGCAAGTACACTCACTTGAAGCCTCTATTGGGTGTCTAAGTTTTATTCTAGACTGGGTATAGAGGCTTAAAGTCAGCTATTTTTTCGGTGTTCTCATCTGCTGCTTTCTGATTGGCTGTTATCATCAAAGCTGTCTTTTGATTGGTCCGCAGGTGATGCCTGATGGCACAAAGCTTCCTCTACCTCCCGTCCTACTGGGAGATCTGGGCAAGGACCCCAAGAAGAAAATGCTCTGCGTGTACGGACATTTAGACGTGCAGCCTGCTCTCAAGGTAGTAATATTCAATAGTTCCGTTCACTGGATGTGTTTTTCTATTAGCCTGATATCAGACACTTTACTCCCTCTATATGTGTCTCTATGCGCAATAAGCTACATCCTACATCTCACATCATTGACCTGATATTTGGAATGGTAGTGGAAAACAAATTTCCTGATATCTAATGTAGAAAATGTAGAAAAATGCAGCCACTGTATAATTTTATCTGTAAGGGACTACCTGAATGTTATTTTTAAATTCAAATTTGGTTAGAAAACTTTGAGTTATGTATTACCAACATTTTTTCAGATTTTTTTTTAGCCCTCTAAAACCCTTAAAATGAGTGCAAAATGCTGCGATGTCACAGTCATGTAACATATTTTCTTTAACATGACCATGAAATCACATCTTTTTGCAACATAATTAAAGGGTGTCAGAGGATTAAAAAAAATCTGAAAGTAAAATGGATATTTTTAACTTAAGGTCCTCTATCCAAATTTGCATTACAAAAATTTCATAGAAGTTTTCCATCATAACAATATATCGTCGTTGTAGCGCTTTTTTGGCCAATCTCACTTCGTAATACTTCACATTTAAATTTTTTGCGCCATGGAGACCATAATATGTGGATTAAATTTAGTATTTTTAGTCGATTGCGCCATCTGTTGAGTAAATTTAGTACTAAATTTGATTTGCGTATTGGATGACGTTATAGCGCAAAAAATTTAAATCCGAAGTATTACGAAGTGAGATTGGCCAAAAGAGCGCTACAACGACGATATGAGAGTCTGGGAATCAAATGGGTTTCTAAGTAATTTTCACTACAGGATGTTATCAGTGAAATGAGATATACCCAGCAATGACATTATATTATTATATAACCTTTACCTGCAATAGTTTATACCCGAATGATCACCAAGCCCTGAATTTAATCACCTCAAAATATTTTTATGCAAATATGAGTTACATGTACTGTAACATAAAATCTCTTATTGAAATAACAGCTCTAGGTGTTGAATATTTACATTCAGAGGATAAGAGGGCACCAAGTAATGCTACTCTGAATTTTTAAGTTCAGGTTTGATCGATCGAACCCATGACCGTTTTAGTCCTATCTTTTTATTAAAAAGCGACGCCTCTTGACACCTCTTTCTGTACTTTCAGTAATTTTTTAAAAATAATTCCACGCCTCTAATAGATCTGAAAATTATCAGAGTAGAATAATTTTGCACCCTCTATTCATTTCTGTAATAAATTTTTTCATACAAGTTGTCCATTTGAAGAAAGTGTATAAGTTTTATTCGAGATTTAATAGTGCAGAGACTTGTTTGTAACCATAGTTCCAATTCCTTGTCAATAACACCTCTTTTGGTTCTCAGGAGGACGGTTGGGACACGGAGCCCTTCGTCCTGACAGAGAAGGACGGCAAGCTGTACGGAAGAGGCTCCACTGACGACAAAGGACCCGTCCTGGGCTGGATTCACGCCATCGAGGCCTATCAAGCCCTCGGAATAGAAGTACCTGTCAACTTAAAGGTATGTCTTTTTCTACTTTGGTCTACTTTTTCTTGGAACCACCAAGGTGGGTAGGAAAGTGTTTTGTGGCCACAGCCAGGATATCCATCTTAGCATTTGCCTAATTCAACTGAGGGAACATGGAAACCTCAGTCAAGATGGTCGGTAATCAATTACCTTTCCAATACCTATTGCATTATGAGTCACTTTGTCTTTCACAATGGAAAATCTGAATATATTTTTTTTTACTGTGGATCAAGATATGTAAGCACTGTCAATTCTTGTCTGATTTTTTGAACCCTCTAACACAATTAAACCATGCTGCATTCAAATATTTAACAATGCAACCATTTGGACAGATGTTGCATCACTGTAATATTGTCTTTATATTTCCCTCGCTTTTAAGGTAAAACACCCGATGTTAAAAAAATTCCCGCATATGAAAATTATGAAACATATCTTTAAATTTTCTCCTCTACATCCCGTATCAGTAGCTAAAATATCAGAAGGGGCATTCACAAAGTCTTAAGGCCACATTTAAGGCTCAATAATTTAAAGCTTGATTTTAGACATGTTTTTTAGACCCAAAATTTCTGGTCTTAAATTATTGAGCCTTAAATGTGACCTTAAAGGTATACAGGCCTCAAATTACAAATTAGACAGACATTAAGTGTTGCTCGAGTTTATAATAAACATTCGTATTATTTTTACATGCGCGCGGTGCGTCTGTGCGAAGTCGCGCTACAAAGAAAGTCCTAGCTGACGTCACAACTCACAGCTAGCACCGATTAGCATTGAGTTGTGACGTCATCAAGGACTTCATGACGTCATCAAGGACTAAATTTCTTACTTTGAACTGCGACTTCGCACGGATGCATCACGCGTGGAAAAAAATGATGCGAATGTTGATTATTTACTCTAAACCCACTTGGTGACTATCTAATTTGTAATTTGAGGCCTGTATGCCTTTAAGGTTTTGTGAATGCCCCTTCAGATGTGCAAATACGAGCTCCTTTTTGAGTTATGAATTTTTTGACTAATTTAACATTGAAGTTTCATTTCTTCATTTTAAATAAGTCAATTTTAAAAATTCATAACTAATGTGATATAGTGATATTATAATACATTATACTGTATATAATTATAACTACATTATATAGTTATATGGTGTATGTTGGGTAGCATATATCTTACCCTTGTAAGTTTTTGAAAAAAATTGATGATCCTTTTTTCCAAATTAACATAAAATAAATTTTCATGCAGGTTGTCCATTATCAACGCGATGATTTGAATCCAAAGTCATTGAACCTATTTGTATGAATTTATTTTCAGTTCTGCTTTGAGGGCATGGAGGAGAGTGGCAGTGAAGGTCTGGACGAGCTTCTCTACAGCAAGAAAGACACTTGGCTATCCGACGTTGATTACGTGTGTATCTCTGACAACTATTGGCTGGGAAAAAACAAGCCGTGCATCACATACGGTCTGCGAGGAATCTGCTACTTCAGCATCGAGATTGACTGTGCTACCAAGGACCTTCACTCGGGGGTTTTCGGGGGAACACTGTGAGTCATTAGGTTGTAAAATTGGTTGGTAACTTGTTTTTCAACATTGTTCACACTGCTCTCTAGGGCTCCTAAAACCCAGTCTGCACGCTAGACAGTTAAGTACCGTTTCTAAGTGGGGCACGTATGTTGTTTGCACAACATTCCGCGGTCTTAATCATTCCAGCGGAGTATAGACAGCCGTAAGCTGCCTTCCTCCTACCAACTCCTTCATCTCGTAGTCAGTCACACCCATGGCATGAAAAGTCTGCCTTGTTTGGGATTTGAACCAGGGACCTCTTGGACGAGAGCCAAGCGTACTAACTACTACACCAAAGAGCTGGTTAATAATAGTAATGTTGTTTATTGAGTGGAATCAGACAAGATACTGTACGTAATATTGTCACCGTTAAATGTAGAAATAATGTCCATACAATGCTATAATACCTTGACCCTGCATGCTTGTAAATTACCGATTCACTCTATAATGCAAGTACAGTACTATTTTTTTTTTTTCTTTTCTTAAGCCTTGACAAAATGTTTTTGTTCACAATTAACTTATTGATAAAATAAAGAAGTTTTGCTGCTACTAAAAAGTGCAATTTGCATTAAATTCATTAGATAGATTGAAATAAAGAGAACAAAGAAATAAATATTGACTCCATATTTAGTGCTGCATGTTTTCAAAGTTTTTTGACCTTGCACCTGGTATGAATCTTCACTATAAACTTCTGTCGGTGTTGCAATAACTCCATGTTGTTAATCTCCTATTGACTCCACACTACCAATATCATTTATAATTGACTCCAAATGCTTTTTCATGTTAAACTAACTCCACATTAAAACTAATTATAAATGCCATGTTATAATGTATTAGCTGTCTATTGCTAATCTTATTGACTCCACACCTAGTACCTGTCAAATTTACCCTAACCTTAGTGCGAATGTTTAACCCTAGCATTAGTGAGAAGTTCAGACCTGATTTACCCTGATGAATGCTCCGGTGGACCGTGATGACAAGATTCTGGTTTCCAGCATATCTAGTACTAAGCTGTCAAATTGACCCTAACCTTAGTGCGAATGTTTAACCCTAACTTTAGTGCGAACATGTAAAATTGTCCCTAACCTTTACTAGTGCTGTCGAAATTTTTCGGATTTTCGGATTCCGGATTTCTAAAGCTCCGGAATCCGCTTTTTTAGGAGATCCGAAATCCGAAATACGGATATCGGATTCAAAGCGGATTTCGGATTTTATCGGATATCGGATTCAAAGCGGATTTCGGATTCGATCGGATATCGGATTTGTAAAAACTTGTAAAAAAACGAATACATGTATTTTGACTCGAAAAAAATAAATATATTTTGCTGTGTTACGTAAACTAAACTCAATAAAACTGTAAACACTATATAGCTGTTTGTAACTAAATACTGAATAAAATAGTTTAATTAATAGTATTAATAAATACACTGCTATTACGCTATTACTGCTATAACATAGAAAATCTGTAATAAATATACGTATTTACTAAATAGTGTAAATAGAATGGATACTATATTAAATATCGATTTTTGCTGATGAATTAACCTTTCAACCTTATGTCCCATATATATATATATATATATATATATATATATATATATATATATATATATATATATAATAATATATATATATATATTAATTATGTATAATTGCAGTACATTGTATAATTAATGTATAAATTGTAATGTATATGATCATATATATATCTATATATCTATAATTAAGTATCTAGATCTACAGGCTACACGTTCACTATAACTATAGTATCTGTATCTACTATATATATATTATATATTATAATATATATATATTTATAGCTAGCATTTCATTTACGCATTCATATAGCCATTTACTAAAGAAATGTATAATTGTTATTTATTTTAATATTTGTAATGCGAATTTGATTCTGAGCTATAATATTGGAGGATTTTCGTTGGCTATATATATATATACTATATGGTATAGATAGTATAGAAAATAAACTATATTTAATATTCATATTATTATATATATTAATATATGATATATTATATGATATAAAAATATATACTATATATATTATATAAGCATATTATATATATATTTAAATTTAAAATATGCGATTATGCGAATGAATATACGAGCGGTCATTATATTCAGGCGCGCGGTGGGCGATGAGGGCGATCGCCCCCCCCCCCCCCCCCAAAGTTCCCAAAATATACATTCAATGTGTTACCACCCCCACCATCCTCGCACTCAAAATTTTAACATTGCGAAATAGGGCAATGCGAGCTGGATCCGCCCCTGATTATATTTAGAAATTAGATTATTTAGATTTTAAGCTATTTACTAGTTTATTAATTAATAGCATTTCATTTACGCATTTATAGAGCCATTTACTAAAGAAATGTATAATTTTTATTTATTTTAATATTTGTAATGCGAATTTGATCCCAAGCTATAATATATTGGAGGATTTTAGTTGGCTATTTTTTTAGCTCGCATCAGGTTGGGCTGTGCAGGTTCCAAAACTTGCTGCTAGTGGAATTTGTTTGCTTTATAGCTGCTATAGTGCTTACCAACCTCGTAATATCATCATGTGTTTATTAGGGTTCAAAACTCTCTATTATTTTTGTCATGAAATTTGCAATCAAATTTGTAATATAAAACATGAAAACTAAACAAACGTAACGCAGTTTAAAGCACTTTAAACATCCTTTATTTTATGGTCCTTTACTTTAATTTTCAATATTTTGTAAACAAATTAAAAAGCACCAATATTTAAAAATTGTTAAAATTTTAAAAACGTACCGTATTCCTGCATCATTTCGTCCGCTACATTCGACAATTTTACTATTCGACGTCTACATCAAGCACGTGCAGTGATTCTGCGGGATTTGGTCTTGCATTTTTTTGCAAGCTAGTCTGTTGAAATTTTAATAGAGTTGAGTTTAAAATTATACTTGTTTCGTTCTTATACAAGTTATTTAAATATTAATGAATAAAAACTAAAAACTGTATTCCGATTGAATCCGATATCCGATTTGAATCAGAAATCCGTTTTGAATCTAAAATCCGCTTCAAATTCAAAATCCGAAATCCGATTCAAATTCGGAATCCGATTCAAATTCGGAATCCGATTCAAATTCGGAATCCGTTTCAAATTCGGAATCCGATTCAAATTCGGAATCCGAAATCCGATTCAAATTCGGAATCCGATTGAAATTCGGAATCCGTTTCAAATTCGGAATCCGAAATCCGATTTGAATCCGATATCCGTTCGCAAAGATCGGATTTTGAATCCGCTTTCCAATAGGAATCCGAAAAACGGATTTTCGGATTTCGGATTTTTTAAAATCCGGAATTCGGATATCAAAAAAAGCGGATTTCAACAGCACTAACCTTTACACAAATTTTTTGCAGCAACGAGGGCATGTCCGACCTTATTTACTTGATGAACACCCTGGTGGACCGTGACGGCAAGATTCTGGTTCCCGGCATGATGGAAGACATCCCCCCAGTGACTGCTGAGGAGGAACAAACGTACCGAGACATCGACTTTGACGTTGGCGTATACCGTACCGACTTGGGCTGCAAGAAACTGCTGCATAATGAGGACAAGGTACAACCAGAGACTTTGCAACATGTTGTCAACTAGCCCTCCAATCAAAACCAAACCTCCAATCTAATAAATACTCTCTGTCAATTTCTTTGCACTGTAGTTTGTGTTGGTCTTCATTGTGTATTATCAACTGTACTTCGGTTCTCATTTGAGCATTGATATTTATGGGCAATGACTGCTTGGTCCATAGATTCGAAAAATTCAATCTAATTCAACTACATATACTGGGGGGCATTCAAAAAGCATTTTAGCCCCACTTTAGCCTTGATTTTTATCCCTGGTGCTAAACATGGTACTAAAAAATGTGATCTAAATCGGTGCTAAGCAATGTTAAACAGATAAGTTGGCACCAATTTAACACACATTTTTTTATTTTTTTAGTACCATGTTTAGTACCAGGATAAAAATTGAGGCTAAAGTGAGGCTAAAATGCTTTGTGAATGCCCCCCCTTGAGTTCCTCAAAAGTTAAAACTTTTGCTGCCAATTGGCAGTGCCTATATATGATCGAACTCAAGGCCATCCGATTATGAAACATTGGACAACCTGCATAAAAATTTTTAATTGCAGATATATGAATAGAGGGTACCAAATTTTGCTACTCTGAATTTTTTCAGATTTTTTTTTTAGTCTCAGACTCTCAGAACTATTTTTAAATAATTATTGAAAGTGCGGCCACGCCCCCTGGAGACGTCAATAGGCGTCTGCACCCCACCCTTTTTATGTAAGACTCAAGGGTGTCAACTTAACTTACAGATATTTCAATAATTATTTAAAAATAGTTGTGGGACTCAAAAAAATCTGAAAAAATTCAGAGTTTCATAATTTAGTACCCTCTGTTCATTTCTGCAATAAAATGTTTTCATGCAGGTTGTTGGTGCAGTGCTCTGTAAAATGATCATCACAATAATGTCTAATTTCCATGAAGTTGGGGGGCATACATGACCAAAATGTGTCAATTGTCTCAAAATACCAACCAATCAACCCATGAAGTCAAGTCAGCCTTTCTTCAAACCCGTCTTGTTGCGCAGGTCCAGCTGCTGATGCATCGTTGGCGTTTCCCCTCCCTCTCTCTTCACGGCATCCAGGGGGCTTTCTCGGAGCCAGGAGCCAAGACGGTGATCCCCGCCAAGCTGGTGGGCAAGTTCTCGGTACGAATTGTGCCGGACCAGACCCCAGAGAAGACCGAGAGGCTCGTTGTGGCACACCTCAAGTCCAAGTGGCAGGAGAGGGACAGCTGCAATAACATGAAGGTAGGGGGATGACTTCATGACACATTAAAAACTTGTTATTACGTTAAGAGCATTGGGTGTAGCACCGGTAGTTGGCAACACTGACGTATCTTCACCATGTTAATTTTTGATCATTGCTCCTCGGAGTAATTTTTATGCTAGAGCTAAGCTGATTGCTGTAGTATCAAGATAATTAGTAGCCCAAGTGCACAATTTGGCCAAATAAAGCCTGATTTAAAGAAAAGTATTTTTTAGTAATTTTTTAAATTTACATGCATTTTTCTAAAATATAAAAAAAGTACTTTTCTTTAAATCAGGCCTTATTTAGCCAAATTGTGCACTTGGGCTACTAATTATCTTGATACTACAGCAATCAGCTTAGCTCTAGCATAAAAATTACTCCGAGGAGCAATGATCAAAAATTAACATGGTGAAGATACGTCAGTGTTGCCAACTACCGGTGCTACACCCAATGCCCTTAAGTCAAGAGAACCAGAAAATTAGGGTTGCTTTATATCGAGTACACACCTTATATCAAGTTTTTCCAATACCTGCAATGCTAATTATTTTTACGGGACCACAACCTCCTTTACTCAAAATCAAGTTTTACCTAAAAACAAATTGCATAATAATGATTTTTTATTGTAGTTGATTTTACACTTAGCAGACTGTGTAAAAATAAAACACAAAAATCACTGTTTTAGTCATAAAGCAATTGCCCAATTCTATAGATAAAGTTTAGTTTTATTTTTATTGTTGCAATCAACAAATTTAAATCTGGTCTAAAATTAAACTTCATCTATGCAATTCAGTAAAAAATGTTTTTACTGCTTTTTGAGGGGGAAAAAACATATAATTTTTTGTTTATTTAAAAACAGAAGACCTCTAAATGGGGTACTGTACTGTATATTATGTTTTCAAAACAATAGTTTTTATATACTTACTGTTTAAAATAAATAAATAAATAAATAAATAAATAAATAAATAAATAAATAAATAAATAAATAAATAAATAAATAAATAAATAAATAAATAAATAAATAAATAAATAAATAAATAAATAAATAAATAAATAAATAAATAAATAAATAAATAAATAAATAAATAAATAAATAAATAAATAAATAAATAAATAAATAAATAAATAAATAAATAAATAAATAAATAAATAAATAAATAAATAAATAAATAAATAAATAAATAAATAAATAAATAAATAAATAAATAAATAAATAAATAAATAAATAAATAAATAAATAAATAAATAAATAAATAAATAAATAAATAAATAAATAAATAAATAAATAAATAAATAAATAAATAAATAAATAAATAAATAAATAAATAAATAAATAAATAAATAAATAAATAAATAAATAAATAAATAAATAAATAAATAAATAAATAAATAAATAAATAAATAAATAAATAAATAAATAAATAAATAAATAAATAAATAAATAAATAAATAAATAAATAAATAAATAAATAAATAAATAAATAAATAAATAAATAAATAAATAAATAAATAAATAAATAAATAAATAAATAAATAAATAAATAAATAAATAAATAAATAAATAAATAAATAAATAAATAAATAAATAAATAAATAAATAAATAAATAAATAAATAAATAAATAAATAAATAAATAAATAAATAAATAAATAAATAAATAAATAAATAAATAAATAAATAAATAAATAAATAAATAAATAAATAAATAAATAAATAAATAAATAAATAAATAAATAAATAAATAAATAAATAAATAAATAAATAAATAAATAAATAAATAAATAAATAAATAAATAAATAAATAAATAAATAAATAAATAAATAAATAAATAAATAAATAAATAAATAAATAAATAAATAAATAAATAAATAAATAAATAAATAAATAAATAAATAAATAAATAAATAAATAAATAAATAAATAAATAAATAAATAAATAAATAAATAAATAAATAAATAAATAAATAAATAAATAAATAAATAAATAAATAAATAAATAAATAAATAAATAAATAAATAAATAAATAAATAAATAAATAAATAAATAAATAAATAAATAAATAAATAAATAAATAAATAAATAAATAAATAAATAAATAAATAAATAAATAAATAAATAAATAAATAAATAAATAAATAAATAAATAAATAAATAAATAAATAAATAAATAAATAAATAAATAAATAAATAAATAAATAAATAAATAAATAAATAAATAAATAAATAAATAAATAAATAAATAAATAAATAAATAAATAAATAAATAAATAAATAAATAAATAAATAAATAAATAAATAAATAAATAAATAAATAAATAAATAAATAAATAAATAAATAAATAAATAAATAAATAAATAAATAAATAAATAAATAAATAAATAAATAAATAAATAAATAAATAAATAAATAAATAAATAAATAAATAAATAAATAAATAAATAAATAAATAAATAAATAAATAAATAAATAAATAAATAAATAAATAAATAAATAAATAAATAAATAAATAAATAAATAAATAAATAAATAAATAAATAAATAAATAAATAAATAAATAAATAAATAAATAAACTATAGCTATGTATCAAACAGGCCTAATTACCAAACTCACTGATGCTCGTATTTAGCAGAGAAAAGAAAACTTTGACTTTTTTCACACATGCAATACTTTAATCACCAAAAGAGGGGATCTTCAAATAACACCACTTGACCTAAACTTATCCTAAAACTGTCTTAGTGCAACAATGAAGAATACTCTAAGATTCTCATATAAGTTATGATGTTCAGGTGTCGATGGGACACGGTGGACGTCCATGGACGGCTGACCCGAACCACCCCAACTACCTGGCCGGACGCAAGGCCACCAAGCATGTGTACGGAGTGGAACCTGACCTGACGAGAGAGGGAGGGTCCATCCCTGTGACCTTGACGTTGCAGGTAAGGAGAGGGGACTGTTCGTAAATACACAATCAGGTGATTTATGAATCAGAATGTATTACCTGTAAATAAGGTTCATCTGATTGATTAATTGATTGTGTATTTATGAATAGAGCTATACTGTATTATAAATATGGACGTTAAGTTGCAGTCAAACTATCTTAGGAAATCCCAAGAATTTTCCTCTCTTTTATTAATTTAATTAAACAGGTAATTTATTATCCCTGATAAAGTGGCTGCAACTTACAGCATTTAATTTTAGTATTTTTGTATTCTGTATGTAATATGTATCTGTAAAGATGGATACTACCCTTACTCATCTAATATTGATCCCTATTGGAAGAAAATGATGAATTTTAAAATGTTTATAAGGTTCATTTCCCTACCTTTAAATGTTTGATATTGACTCTTTAATTAAAGAATGAAATTTGACATGTGCATAAAGTTCATTTCTCTACCCTTACACTTCTGATATTGACCTTATTGGAAGATAATGTAGAAATTTAAAATGTTTTAAGGTTCATTTCCCTACTCTTGCACCTCTGATATTGACCCTTATTGCAGGAGGCGACTGGCAAGAATGTGATGCTGCTGCCGATGGGAGCAGCTGACGACGGAGCTCACTCTCAGAATGAGAAGATTGATATCCGTAACTACATCGAAGGGGTGAGATGACAAGTCGTGGCATGTCGCAGAACGAAGGGTTTTTGTCTCCTGTCTTTTTGTTTTGCTTAACAATGGCAACTTATTTGAACATTTTTTTTTATTACAGGAATTGATAGAGGCTGCAAAGTTATTTTACTCTAATTTTTTATCAGATTTTTTAGAACCTGGAAATAGTCACTACGTTTACATGACGGTGTTTAATGCGTATTCGTTGATGACAGATAATGTTATTCTTATGAGGCGTCGTCAACTATTACGCATTAAACACCGTCATGTGAACGTACTGATTATTAATAAATTATTCCAATTATTGGAAGTACAGAGTGAAGCGTCACTTCTTAATAAAAAGATAGGTGTATTCAAATCCAAACTTTGCCCAACTTTTTAATAATACTTCCATGGCTCTAAAAAATCTGGAAAAAATCAGAGTAGCATAATTTTGCACCCTCTATCCATTATATACTTAAAAAATAATAAAACAAAAACAAAACAAAAACAAAAACAAACAAACAAACATGTAAATTGTCCATTTGTCGTATCAGAATAAAAGTGTAGTGACATAAATTGTTGTCGCAATGGACAATTTGCATCAACTTTTTTTACTAGCTCAATCGAAAGAGGAGGTCGAAAAATACACCTGTGAATTTTATGCGATTTTTATTCGTACTGCATCATGGCTAAAAGAGAGGTCACGTGACCTGGAGCCGGCGCCCGTGTCGCCCGTGACGTCACTTAACTGTTCCGTCAAACAAACGATCGACTTTATAACGCTTGCAAACAACCACGTTGCTATGGAAACAAGCAACAATTAATTTATTGTTTACAAGCGTTGTATAGACAATCGTTTGCTTGACCAGACAGTTCAATGACGTCACGGGCGACACGGGCGCCGGCTCCAGGTCACGTGACCTCTCTTTTAGCCATGATGCAGTACGAATAAAAATCGCATAAAATTCACAGGTGTATTTTTCGACCTCCTCTTTCGATTGAGCTACTAAAAAAAGTTGATGCAAATTGTCCATTGTAGAATTTATGCTACTTTTACATTAGGTTTATAATTACAACAAAACCTTGTAGTACTGTATATGAAACTTTTCTTCTGAGGTCACAAATTAATGTCACTTTCAGCTACTACTTCTTTTTTAAACAAGAATTTAAAATATTAATAATTTCAACTTAAAAATCTAGAAGTAAAAACTTTCATAGGTGTATCACTTCAAAAAAAAAAAAAAAAAAAAAATGTATGAATGACGTGATGTTTCTATGTTTTAGACCAAACTTCTGGGGGCGTACATTTACGAACTGGCCCAGCTGTGAGAAGAAACAAACACACATCACAATCAAACTGTCTTTCATTGGCATTGCCAGAAGAGTCAAACTCATAAGGAATAAACCAGTATTAATTAGAACAGAACTAAAATTCTGTGGTTTTGTTCATATGAGTTTGTCAATTATAAATAATGCTTGATATACTTTGAATAATAAAAAGACTATAAAATCAATAACATAATATATAAAATTGGAATATTTAATCAATATGTTGTTGGCAGCAATTTGTTACATTTTTGTATCTTCTAATAAATTTATATATGGCATACAAAATATTGAAGTTTACATTTTTATTAAAAAACTGCATGCAGTCAATAATCCTCTATAAAATTTAAGTTACATGGCAGGTAGTATATATATTGTCTTGTCCGGAATAATAACTTTTTCAAAATCCAAAAATTCCCAAAAATTCCCGGGGGGTATTTCCAAAATTCCCGAAATTTCAAAAATTTCCGAAAAATGACGTTTTGACCCCAAAAACGGCTTTAGGTAACATGCGCTACCCCTACTTTTTGCCTTCAAAGATGGCGTCCGGCGCACCGTTCGCCCGCCATAAGCGATAATGTTAATTTTTTTAAAAAACCACCGGTAAGCGGTTTTGAGAGTTAGAGCTTAGGTCTCTATGGGCGAAATGTAGCCCGGGACGTAAACTTTTATATGGGAGGTGTTATTTTTGAATTTGTGCCCCAAAAATTTTTTATGGTCGTTTTAGTGATTTTTTCAAAAAAAATCGCCGTTTTTGCGGTTTTTGCCAAAAAAGTCATTTAAAGTTGGTAACTGAAACATTTTTCGGTCGAATCGTTTAGAAGACTGTGTCGGGCATCTTTTAGCTTCATTTGAGCTCCCTCCTATCTGTTTTGATTCCGCAGCTGTGGGCCCCGGAAGGTTGGGACCTCGAAAAAAAGGTGTTTTACGGCCCTTACCTTAAATCATTAGATTGAAGAGCTATGGCGAAGGTTTCCACGGCAAAAGTGTGTCCCGACAGACGACGCAGCTTCGCCAAATACAAACATGGCACCTCCATAGCATACTTACCGTGCTATGGCCAGATCTGTACAGTATGGCACCCGAAACCCCTAGGGGTGCAACTTTTATTTTTGGACCCCATAAAAGGTGCCCCGAAGGGGCCCCCGGTTTTTGTATTGGAACCCATCAGGATTCAAATTTAACGGGCTATCTGACCAATATCAATTTGGGCCCCTGGGGCCCCTTGTGCCCCCTCCAGAGGGGTAGTTTTCAAAAGCTTTTTTGCAAGCTTCAATCTGGTGAACCCCCCCAACAGTTTCGGCAATTTTTCGGCTAGGAACGAGTTTAAGACCTTTTCTGAAAGCTTTTGGCAAGTCCTAACTTTTCTTTGGCTCGATTTTTCGATTTTCAAAAAAGTAAAAAAATCGCATGGGAACATAGGGTTTACGCATGCTAAAAATCGACCACTTTCCCCCTCGAATAACTTTTGAGCACACCTGAAATCGAAAATTCCGCGCAGTATGAAAGTTGCCCACACTCTTTTTCTTTCAGAAACTTTTTTCAAATCGATGCCAACTATGAGAATTAGCCCAGGCAAGCGGGAAATGCAAAACAACCTCCTCCCATAAGGATAACATAGGAAACGCATCCTTTTCCCGAATAACTTTTTTTTTACGTTATTGAAATGGTGTTTTTTCATCGAACCCTGTTAAAACTAAGCTTCTTACGCCTAAAAATATGCGTTTCAAGAATGTGGGTCTTACGGGGCCCGCAGGGCCCCCCCTTCAAAGTACGCGTTTTGGATCCAATATGGCGGCAGAGCGCAACGTTCTACAACTTTGTTCTGACACTTTATGGACTCTACACCATGTGCCCTTCAATTTGATACCCAACTCGACCCCCTGCGACCACCGAAAGTGCGTTTTTTTGAAAACGAAAGCCTGGTCTCAAATCCCCATAAGAATAACATGGGGCCATTTGATTAGCATTGCGGGCGGATCTGCCGGCCAAAATACCCATTTTTTACGGGTTGCGCCAAACTTGGGGAAGGAATTTTTTTTCGAGCAAACTCTCGACGGGAGGTTGTAGGGGACCCAAAACAATGCCCAAAAACCAAATTTGGGAATTTTCCGGCACATCGGGGGCCCACGCGGCCCGATCGAAGATATGAATTTTTCGATATCCAAAATCCCGATTTCGGGAAAGTGTTTGTCCCGAAAAATTATTTGTCCAACTTTTCTAGACCAGTTTTTTGAGCCAGACAAGATGCAGTCTTCAGATTTAAGCTGCGACCCATAGTTCTTGAGATTTTTGGACTTTTATGTTTTTGACAAAAATTTCAGAAGGGGTACCCCTTCTCTCACCGCTTATACATGGGGAAGATAGGGGGAAAAATCGAAATTGAGTTTTCGATGGTTTCTGACTATATCGACCACGCTGATCACGAATCTGGCCTCGGATTTTACCTATCTCGAAAAACAAGATGGCGGCGGGCGAAATACCAATTTTTCGTATATGCACTATGCTGGATTTCATGCATGATTTCAATGTACAGGTGTTATTTAAGGGTAAATAAAATATTAAATTGACTTTCTTTACGTAAAAACATCCCTGGAGTTTGAAAATAACCATTATTTAACGCTCAGATCAATATTTTATTTGATATTCAATTTTAAGCGAGGCGAGGAATGAGCCGAGCTGCGTATGAGTTGGCAATGTTATTCATTGCCCGCACGCATCTATCCAAGAATTTTAAGCGAGGCGAGGAACGAGCCGAGCTGTTTTTCGAAAGGCCAACACTATCTTATTCCATTGTATGTTTAGGCGAGGTCTCCGAAGGAGCCGAGCTGCGTATGAATGGCGGACCCGTGACGAACGCGTGTTTTTTATTCTTACGCGTTGCGAGACATATCAAACTTATTCCCTCTACAGTCCAGTTTCATGTTAAATTATGCCAGAAACTCGAATTTAGTACTGTCGGGAACCGGAAATGATCGAGGAAGGCGGGAAAATCAAAAAATAAAGCGGGCGGCAATATTTAAATCTGCTGGCGATCATTATTGGGTGGGAAACACGTTTCATGCATATTATATCGCGCGTGCACCGCGGTTTGAACGGTTTCCCGCCAACATTCGAGAGGCCCCGAAATGTGCATGACGTCACAGCTTGTGGATCGTCGTTGCCATGGCAACGGGTAAACAAGCATTGTTGGGAACGGCGAGAGGACGTGATTACAACATTTCTGAGAATGTCGTTGACGTTCTCAACAGTCATTCGTTCTCTGACCGCCGACTATATAGCGAGGTTGACTCAGATACCAAGACTTGCAAGGTAAAATGTGAATGGTTACTGAATTTATTTTAAATCTCTGTCCGCTACCAGGTTCCTTCTGATAAGCCCCCTTCCGCTTTTCGGTTTCCCGGTTTCATCCGATTAAAAAGTCCTACCGAATTCCGCTTTCCCGGTTTCATCCGATTAAGGAGCCCCACCTCTTCTACGATTCGCTTTGCTGTTGCTGACGACTTTGTAATAAATGGTGACAAAAGAAAGTGGACCTACTCGACTCAGAGGTGCTGTATCTTCGCTTTATTTATTATTTTTTATTACTATTTTTATTTATTTTTTATTTCTGTATATATTTTGATGCAAATATTTTTCACAACATGAATATTATCAAATCCAAGCCCCCTATTAAAACCCCTGCAATTTCTTCGAACCCGTTGAAACTTTTTTTGAAAAATTAAGACTGGCATTGCAAATGATCACTGCACACTGATTTGGGGCCTTTTCGTAAAGGCCCCCCCGCCCTAGTATATATATTATATACATATTATTCATCTATCTAAATCTTAAATTAATTAATATAATAAAGATTGTTTTTTAATTATTATAAATTTATACTTTAATTTAGGACATTTTCTTTTCAAAGATAATAAAAAACCGTATAATATATATGATCGAGCTTTGAGTTCGAGGCGGGGTTTAATGCATGGGTAGGGTAAAGGTATATATTAAATTGTTATTATAATATATTATATCCCAGGACAATAAAAAATGTGATTTTAATAAGAACATCAGCATATATATGTATTGTATATATATATATATATATATATATATATATATATATATATATATATATATATAATTTTATTGACTTCTACTATATTTATAATTTAATGTTCACTGTTTTTAACCTAGAGCCTTAAAATAACCTAAATTGAGCGTTTCAAAAGGGCTCGAATCTGCTTTGGTGGCAATATTTTATTTCCTTAAGGAGTTCTATTAAATGAAGACTATAGAACCATTATACCCCAAACCTTTGACAAGTAATGAAACAATAACATATATATATATATATATATATATTATATATATATATATATATATATATATATATATATATATATATATATATATATAATTATATTATCCCGATTATCCGACTTATTATGTTATGCCTTTTGTACCCGTTCACGTTAATTAATTATGTAATAAACTTGATACATATTTAAAAATTGAAAATACATTTTATTTATATATATATAAATATACAGTAATATATTTTATTAAAAAAAATCTCTTCAATTTAAATTTTGGGCCTTTGGATTTTACATAATTCATTTCAATACAATATTAATTTATACAATGTAATAGCTAGGTTATGAAATAATTTATTTACAATAGTTTCACAAATCACTTTTGGCAATAAATTAAATAATACTTCTTGCCGTAGTTACGACTGCTTCTTGTGCTTGTCCATCGAGACTCCAACAGGTTCCACGCAGATCCAGCAGGCGGCCATTTACAGAAAGTCTGCAAACACAAAGAAGTACTGTGAAGTTATTGTATGAATTATGTACCATAATTTATTATAGAAAAGTAGTACATGTAATGTAAAGTTATAATGTTATAAAGTCTGATCAACGACGTAGCCTCGTTGGCGGGGTAACTTTGATCAGCCTCAGATCATTGATTTTTTTTTTCTCGAGGACATGCTTTAGGTCAATGAAAGAGAAACCGCTTTCATATCTCTCAATAGTGCTAGCTATTAAGCCCTACCATGGTATGCATATTTTTTTAATGATTAACAGATATTTACTTTTCGAGTTAATCACTGTAGTATAATTTTGCAATATTTTTAATTATATAATACTGTACTGTGATGTAATATAATATAAATGCACAATGAAGGCATTAAATTACCTCATTATGCTAAAATATATAATATACATGGCATAATTAGCCAGGTTACGCCAGGGCCAGGTATGCATTATGAATATAATATGTATGCATATCTTATCATACTGGACGGCAATCTCAAATCTCTTTCACAAGTAGCTTGGGCTCTTATTAATAACAAAATCATACAACTTAAATATTCCTTGTTTATAAAAGTATAATAAAACAACTAAAATTTATTGATAAAAATTGTCTAACCCAAAACATTTACTGATAAAGAAATATTTGCAAGAATATGACTCAAAGGAAATATCAATGGGTCTCTGTTTTTGCACTAAACTATAAAATACATGCATAGGATATGTATGATAAAAACATCCCTATCTCTACGGTCTGGTTGAACCTGGTAAGGTGCCTGGTAACAAACTTGGCCATCTGCAGGTACAATTTAACATTATATCCGTACCAGCTTGGCTGGTAAGAAATGGTCACTCTGCATAGCCTGGCTGGTAAGATTTTACCTGGTGTGCTGGTATGGGATACCAGGTCTTACCTGGCAAGCTTAGATCAAAATTTCCCTCCCCCTCCTCCTGCCTTAAAATATGCTGTTTGCTAGTTTTTTTTAGTATCAAAAATCATTTTTTAATTTTCTATATACGAAAAAGTACGGAAAAAATAAATTAAAAATTTTTATTTGGTACTAAAATGATACATTCAAAACTTGTTTTGACTTATGCAGTGCTGACATCTGAGAGGTGGGGACGGGGTGGGGATATGCGGGTAAAATGGCGGCCACAGAAATCATATTTAGAAATAAATTTAAGGAATGGAAGAAAACTTTTTAAAGGGACTCTTCTTGCATCTCTTCCATCCATAAAACTGTAGTCTGGGATCTTTCAGTGGCTCACAGTATGCCAATTCCTGCAGGGCACAGTATATTAAACATTAAAACTTTGATTCAAAATGTTGTGGCAATCTTGATCCTGATCATTCAATTCGATCTTTGAAATAAATAAAAAAAACATGAAGGTATGCTTTTATTAAATATTTGATTTTAAATTGAATGATGAGAAACATAAAATATTCAAAATAAAAATATGTACTTACCATGCAAGAGCAGGAAAAACAAACTGCTGGCATTGTGTCTGCAATGATCTGCAGTTGACTTATGGTTTTTCCTTGATTATGGGTTTCTGTGAGCACAAAAGTAAATCATTAATGCCTACACCTAAGCAGCATGATTTATTTATTACTGTTAAGATGTTTTTTTACCTCCAAAATCACTTTATAACACAATTTTAACAGTAAAACAGGTCATTTTCACGGTTGTTGACATCTTCAATCACTTCCATATGTTTTGCTATGATGTTTCACTTTTTCACCACCAGGTGTCAGTGTCTAATAAAAACGACTGAAAAAAAATTTATATTAATTTTTAAATAAATTATTAATTAAAATAAATCAATTCATTCCATAATTAATGTGCAAAAAAATTGTTTTTTTTTTTTTTTTTTAGTATTTTGGTAAATTCTCATCAACAGTCGATCCACACAGTATAAAAATTAAATTATATAATTAATCTATATATATTTACAGTGTATATCAATAAATTATTTAAATAATCTATGTATAAATTATAAATATAATATAAAATATTATTATATTATAATGGAGTATTGTCCTCAATTTTTTTTATTGCAGAAATGGATAGAGGGTGCAAAGTTATGCTACCCTGATTTTTTTCAGATTTTTTAGAGCCCGGGAACTATTTTTAAAAAATTATTGAAAGTTATTTTTGTGACGTCACGAGACGCCGCTCCTTAAGAAAAAGATAGGACTTGTCGCCGCGTGACGTCACAAAAAGGACTTTCAATAATTTTTTAAAAATACTTCCCGGGCTCTAAAAAATCTGAAAAAAATCAGGGTAGCATAACTTTGCATGCTCTATCCATTTCTGCAATAAAAAAAATTGAGGACAATACTCCATTAATATGTTAAATTATTAATATTTAAAAAATAATAACAATTTAGTATATAGTTACAAGATCTTCTGGTAAATCATACCAGGCAATACCAGACAGTGGCTGGTATTGCCTGGTATGCCCTGGTTCGGCTTATCAGCATTTCATGATGGCTGGTAAGAACAGGTACGGCTTACCAGCACTGCTGGTTTAGTGCTTGTAAGAGTCTACCAGCCACCTTACCAGGTTCAACCAGACCGTAGAGATAGGGATGTCAAGTATGCAACATTTACTGCTAAAATTTAAAGCCAGAGGAAGAAAATATGAAATACCCACTTTTGCATAATATATAATATATGCATATGTATGATACATACAATATATTATACTGTATGCATACCACGGTGACACGCATATGGCACGCCAGGCAGCACGCGAGCAATGTTCCATTTATTATGCTGATTGAATAACAACTGCAATTAATACCGTGATATTTTTTTTACTAGTGAAGAAAAAATAAAAACGACTTCTTTGTTAAAAACCCTGTTTTTATTCGTTTTTGATTTTTTTTGAACCAGAGTAAAAAAATTATCAATTAAGAGGTATTGCAGTTGTTATTTTCATGGAAGGGAGCTAGGGTTTGGCTAATCAGTTACAATTTTATTTATTTATTTTTTTTTGCCTATAAGGAGCCTAAAAGCAGGTCGGAACCAAAACAGGGCTAAAATCCAAAACTGGGCTGCATGTGCACTGTATATTATATGCATATGATACTGTATGGGTGAAATTTTATAAATATGGATTAATTTATGACAAATAAAATTTCTACGTACCTTTGAAACTAGAGTATGCACACTGTGGTATGCATATTTAATGCATACTGTACGAGGGCAGTGGAAGATTCTGGGTTAATCGAAGGTTCTTGTCTCTTCATCTGAATAATGCGGGTTCTATTCATAAAAAAAAACTTTTCATACACACACACTATCTTCAAAATTATCAAGATTTATATAACTGTTAGTAGTGTTTTCTCTCTGCTTAGTAATTGCAATTTATTCGACATCGAATTTCTGCATCTCGATCTATTATCTTTAAATACGTGCTATTTTTTTCAATGGCTACTAAAAGCTACCATAATGAATAATGACGTCATATATAAACAAGAAAAATGTAAGAACTGCACAAGTGGAGACATCTGTCAGTTACTTTACGAATTGATTTTCTTTTAAATCGTACATTGTGGTCTGAATTAATATGCTTCAAACTAACATTTAATTTAATTTCAGAACTACAAAAACCACATGGTATACAGCTTATTTATTCAACTTTTTTTTCAAATCATTTAACTTGAAATTAGATTTGTTTCCTTTTTGAAATAGTGCATAACATAAAATGACCTACCGCCATTTGATAACACATTAAATTCGCTGTGGCGCGAAAAAATCCGGACGACTAATAAAAAGAGTGGTGGGGGGTAAGACGGCCTGTAGGAGACTGCCCTGCTCTGGGCTTGCGGATGCTCGGATGAGTGTTGGTGTGTTCAGGGAGGGGCTGAGAGAGTCAGCCGCAAGCAAGCGAGCCACCGTGGTGGAATACCCACAATAGCCGCAAGCAGGGGTGTATGCATGTAATGTGTGTACACACTGCTATTTATCTTTTTATCATCAAAACAATTTTGAAATTGGCAACTTGTTGATTATTCTAGTGATATTTATAGCATAAAAGTGTAGCCAACGTAATAAAGTTACTATTAGTACCTATTTATATCTTAAGTTGTCTGTAAATGTTGATTATAGTTTCAAAAGTGCTAAACATGTCTTAAATTGATATAAATATAGTATAGCAACTCATAAATACAGAATACAAAGCAGTGCAATAAATTTGAGATCAGAATTGTGTTGAAATTATTTTTATCATGTTGGTGTAAACAAAAACAGCTGATTATTAGCATGGAACTGTCTGGGTCTACGCCGGTCGTAGACGCATTAAATCTACGCCGGAACTTTTTCAATGTTCAAAACATCCATGACGTCACCCGACGTAGCTCTATTAAACCTACGTCGGTTGTATAAAACATATGATTCATGACGTCACTAATATAACAAATGCAATAAACGGAGCTAATTGTTCAAATTTTTTACTCCACTGACTTGTACGTGTAATTATATTATAATTGATTGTAATAAATGGTATTATATATATGCAGAGTCTGTAGTAATTTTTATATTTATTAACAGTAAATATATTATATTTATATAGTGCATAATATACACTATAATATATGCACTAATCATAATTAAATTATTAAAATATTATTAAAAATTCGCATCTGCTGTATAATTAATTCTGTATATAAATAAATATATATTATAATATATATATATATTATAATATATATTATATTATATAATATATATTATAATATAATATTATATATTATATATATTATATATTATATATATTATATATTATATATAATATATTATATATATTATATATAATATTATATATATGATCATATACTAAATTAATTTAACTAAAAGGCAGCTATATAGTGCAATGGAGTATTGTCCTCAATTTTTTTTATTGCAGAAATGGATAAAGGGTGCAAAGTTATGCTACCCTGATTTTTTTCAGATTTTTTAGAACCCGGGAACTATTTTTAAAAAATTATTGAAATTTATTTTTGTGACGTCACGAGACGCCGCTCCTTAAGAAAAAGATAGGACTTGCCGCGCGTGACGTCACAAAAAGGACTTTCAATAATTTTTTAAAGATACTTCCCAGGCTCTAAAAAATCTGAAAAAAATCAGGGTAACATAACTTTGCACGCTCTATCCATTTCTGCAATAAAAAAAATTGAGGACAATACTCCATTAAGTGACGACGAAGGTATAAAATAAAAACTTTCCGGCAAAACTACGAGTAGCTGGCATAAGAAATAAAAGCATACGTGAATTATTGAGTGCATGCCATGATATATATATATATATAATTATATATTAATGGGAAGCTGTGACCTTGACGTCATCGCGACCTTTGTCCTGACATATATATTATATACTTTTACAAGAAAACAGATGGGGCGCACTACACGTAAAAGATCCTATATTATATATAGGGAGCAATTTTTCGATCGCGGTATTATATAATATATTATATATATTCTTTACACAAGTTCTGTTTCCGAATTGAAAATCACGTATTGTCACTAACCTTTTACATTTTTGCCACTATTAAAATATTATTTGCAACCCCAGCTCAGTTTAAGTAAAAAGAAACTCTAAAAAAAATTCGCGGTACTTGTATTAATTCTAATTTTGGAGCGGGAAATTTGCGCAATATATATATGCCCATGGTGTCAAAATCTGCTGATCTTCAACATACGAATATCTTCCAGTAAAAATATGGCGACCAAATTGGCAGGTCAAAGATTCCCATTGAAATATTCCTTATGGGCAATTAAAATTTAACCCACAAAAATTCCAATTTTTTTTCCAGGAAAATGGTCCGTAAAAAAATATTTGAAAATGCATTGAAGAATGGAGTATCGTCCTCAATTTTTTTATTGCAGAAATGGATAGAGGGTGCAAAGTTATGCTACCCTGATTTTTTTCAGATTTTTTTGAGACCTGGAACTATTTTTAAAAAATTATTGAAAGTCCTTTTTGTGACGTCACGCGGCGGCAAGTCCTATCTTTTTCTTAAGGAGCGGCGTCTCGTGACGTCACGAAAAGGACTTTCAATAATTTTTTAAAAATAGTTCCCGGGCTCTAAAAAATCTGAAAAAAATCAGGGTAGCATAACTTTGCACCCTCTATCCATTTCTGCAATAAAAAAAATTGAGAACAATACTCTATTCATGATAGATTATATAGCTAGATTGAAACTTTTCGGACCAGTTAATTAATAAGTTTTGAGTAAAAAGCTGTTTTCTGTTCCATGTTAGACTACATGTTAAAAAATTAAAAGACCTCCAAAACGGACCAAAACACCAACTTTGGTAATTTTTTTGGTGAAGAATTTTTTATCGGAACAAAATAAAATGTTAAAAAAATGCAATCGCTCGATCGTCACTCCACTTTAATAAATATTAAATATATAATAAACTGCATGGTCTGCATGACGTACATACGTACTTCATTACTTCGATTATTTGGTAATACGTCTATAAATTAATTCATGTATTTTTCGAGTACTAGCTTATAGCTCCAAAAATGTACTATATAGCTATAACCTTCTAAAAGCAACATCGAATATTATGCCATTTCACGTCATGTGGCCACCTACACCACCAAATATTAAAGTTCTTTGATTTTAATAAAATTAAATCACAGGACATGTTTGTATAATGAACCTACCAAAATGGTTTTTGTATTTTTCAAAAATATTCAAAATTGAGGGACAATGGGCCTCGTATTTACGAAATGGCGTCAGAATTCAGAATGCAAATGTAGCAAACGGCGGCTCCAGTAACTCGGAAAATATTATGCATAGATTAAATTTGATTTTTTCTATGGATGCATAACCATATGTGTCTACAACATCCTGCTTTCAGATTTTCTCTATGGGTTTTAGTTTTTTTGTTATACCGGTTCCCGTAAGCCAAGTATGACGTTTTTGAAGCATTTGCTTTCCGCAGCCCAAATAAAGGCTAATTTTTTTTTTAAATAAAAAATTGATCCTATATAGCTCCTAAACATCTCTTCTTACCATAAAACTCCTAAAAATAAAAATATTTTTTTTTCTCAACTAATGGCACAGTAAACGAAAATTCGTTAAGGTACCTACTTTGCGGGCCAAAAAAGTCGATGTCATTCAAACTTTAGGAGAATTTTAATGACACGACTGGAATCCTCGTATGTTAATTAGTAAGAATCAAAAATAATCTCGATGTACCTCTCGAGTATTTCCTTGCAAAAGCTATACTGGGGGTTAATATCAGGTCAGTCCAATAAGGAGATGGGCTTGGGTCAGAATAGATTTCGATGAATTTCACATAAATTATGTTACACATCTAACCTAGTTTGATGAGGTTTGGGCATTATTTTTCAAAATTTCAAAAAAAAAAAAAAAAAACGAATTTCAGGAATTTTCAAAAAATCAATAAAGAGGGCAATCTCGAGAGATAAAAAAAAAAAGTATCTTCAATTCTGCTACACATAGAATTATAATTTAAATTTTTTCAAGTTTGTAGTCAGATTGCCAAACTTTTTTGCATTGAAAATTTTGACCTTGAATAAATTAATAATTATTAAGGTAAAAGTTCAGAGGTCAAATTACAAAAAGCGTATAACTTCATACCAAAGCACATTGTTAAAAAAAAATCAAGACATGGGTTTTAAACAATGTTTATCCTTCTATAAAAAACCGGTTTCAAATTTATGGAGAAATTCAAAATTTTGAAATTACGATTTTTTTTACTAATTATTCCGAGGTTTTTAGAAAAAAAAAATCGAGTTTTGTGATGAATTTTACACAGGTTACTCATCTGACCCAGGTTGATAAGATTAGGAAATAATTTTTTCAAATTAAAAAAAAAAAAAAAAACGAAAATCGAAATTTGACCGTGAATTTCGATTTTTTTTTTTTTTTTTTTTTTTTTGAAATTTGAAAACATTATTTTCAAACCTTATCAACCTAGGTCAGATGAGTAACCTGTGTAAAATTCATGACAAAACTTGAAAATATTTTTCAAAAAACCTCGGAATAATTAATAAAAAAAAATCGCAATTTCAAAATTTTGAAATTCTCCATAAATTTGAAAATGGTTTTTTATAGAAGGATTTAAACCTATATCTTGATTTTTTTAACAATGTGCTTTGGTATGAAGTTATACGCTTTTTGTAGTTTGACCTCTGACATTTGACCTTAATAAAATTTTAAGGTCAAAATTTTCAATGCAAAAAAGTTTGGCAGTCTGACTACAAACTTGAAAAAATTTAAATTATAATTCTATGTGGAGCAGAATTTAAGATACAAATTTTTTTATCTCTGGAGATTGCCTTCTTTATTGATTTTTTGAAAATTCCTGAAATTCGGGTTTTTTTGAAATTTCAAAAAATAATGCCCAAACCTCATCAAACTAGGTTAGATGTGTAACATATGTGAAATTCATCGAAATTTATTGACCCAAGCCCATCTCCTTATTGGACTGACCTGATATTAATCTGGGGTAACTCCCTCTATATAGTACTCTATACGCACCGCGTGCGCACCTCGTCAGACCCGTGATAGCACGAAGCGGCAGAGTGCTGTTGTGTTTATTGACATGAAATTTATGCAAAAATAATATTTTATTGCATCTATGAAATAAACTTGCTACTAAATTATGTCACTAAGATAATTTTCCTTCTATATATTTGTTACCATTTTTACGCAAAATTCAATCCCACGTACCTATCTTAATTATAATAGCAAATGGAAGGAAAATGATCTCAGTGACGTAATTTAGTAGCAAGTTGCAAAGGTTATTCCATAGATACAATAAAATATTATTTTTGCGTAAGTTTCATGTCAATAAACACAACAGCACTCGGCCGCGGCGTGCTATCACGGGTCTGACGAGGTGCGCACGCGGTGCGTATAGAGGGAGTTACCCTAGTATAGCTTTTGCGACGAAATACTCGAGAGGTAAATCGAGATTTTTTTTATTCTTACTAATTAAGATACGAGGATTCCAGTCGTGTCATTAAAATTCTCCTAAAGTTTGAATGACATCGACTTTTTTAGCCCGCAAAGTAGGTACCTTAACGAATTGTACCCTTTTTCGTTTACTGTGCCATTAGTTGAGAAAAAAAAATTTATTTTTAGGAGTTTTATGGTAAGAAGAGATGTTTATGAGCTATATAGAATCAATTTTTTATTTAAAAAAAAAATAGCCTTTATTTGGGCTGCGGAAAGCAAATGCTTCAAAAACGTCATACTTGGCTTACAGGAACCGGTATTACAAAAAAAAACTAAAACCCATAGAGAAAATCTGAAAGCAGGATGTTGTAGACACATATGATCGTGCATCCATGGAAAAAATCAAATTTAATCTATGCATAATATTTTCCGAGTTACTGGAGCCGCCGTTTGCTACATTTGCATTCTGACGCCATTTCGTATTTGCCCATAGTCCCTCAATTTTGAATATTTTTGAAAAATACAAAAATTATTTTTGTAGGTTCATTATACGAACATGTCTTGTGATTTTTATCAAAATCAAAGAACTTTTATATTTGGTGGTGTAAGTGGCCACTATGACGTGAAATGCATATGGTTCTAATAATATATAATATGTATAAATTTATATATATATATATATATATAAATATATAAAAATTTATTTGAAAATCCATTAAAGTATTCATCATAGATTACGTATGTATTTTTTAATTGGTACCATAGTTCAGACGAAGTTGGAGTAAAAAGCTGTTTTCTGTTCCATATAAGGATGCATGTTAAAGGCCTCCGAAACACTAACTTTGGGAATTTTTTGTGGTGAAACTATTTGAGATGGAATTTTTTGGTTTTCATTTCTCAATAGAGAAATATTGAACTATTTTTAGAAAATAAAACATTCAAAAAAATTAAATCGCTCACTCTACTTTAAGTCATGATCTATGCAACAGCATGGTAGCATGCCAAAAATATTTCTAATATTTTTTATATATTTTTTTCCTATACTATATAAAGATAACCCAATGCTCAAGTAATCGTATTGATTTTGTAAAATAACACAATTCGAATTATCAAAAGACAGTAATGGAATTATGAGACGTACGTCCATATTTGTCATGGTTGCGCTTTTTTTTATTATGTACAAAAAAAATGCATGCTTAGCTCATTTTTGTTCCTTACAATATGTACCACGGCTATAGCCTAGCAATTGTAATATTGGTCAGAAAAATTCACAATAAAAAATATTAAAAAATATATTTGCCAAACGGCAGCGACGCAAAGTTGGCTCCGAGCACTAGGTGCAAGAATGGGCTTGCCTAAAAACCTCGCCGCAATAAAGATATTTTCTATTCTATTCTATATAATATATAACAGTGCGCCAGGGGACCATTTTATGCTTATTTCGTAATATCGCTTTAACTTTTTAGTTTATATCTACGAAATTCAAAAATATTATTAATTCATCTTGGTACGTCCTTAATTCTTAGGCCTTCCTATAAAGTCTATAAACACATCAGATTTTTTTTTAAACGAAATCTGAGGGGGGGTTATATTTTTTTACGGGACTATTTTTTCCGGAAAGAAAAAATGAGATATTTTATAGAATGTGAAAATTTTAGTGGCTTAATCGAAAGAAGGGGTAAAAAAATATATTGTACTGCGTACGTGAATTTTTTCAGATTTTTCTGAGACCGGGAACTATTTTTAAAAAATTATTGAAAGTCTAATTTTATGACGTCACGGGCGGCACAGCCCTATCCTTTTTCTTAAGGAGTACCGCACGTGACGTTATCAAAATAGAATTTCAATAATTTTTTAAAAAAGTTCCCAGTCTCAGAAAAATCTGAAAAAATTCACAGTACCATATTTTTACCCCTTCTTTCGATCAAGGCGATCAAGCCACTAAATTTTTCACATTCTACTATCTCATTAATTGTAATTTTTGTGGGTAAATTTCTCATAAGGAATTTCAATTAATATAATATTTCGCCTATAATGGACAACATGCATGGAAAATTTTTATTGCAGAAATGAATAGAGGGTACCGAATTATGCTACTCTGAAATTTTTCAGATTTATTTGAAACCCAGAACTATTTTTAAATAATTATTGAAAGTGCGGCCACGCCCCCTGGAGGCGTCAGTAGGCGTATCCAGTCTCTATCCTTTTTATTAAGAATTCAGAGGTGCCAACTGAAATCACAGGACTTTCAATAACTATTTAAAAATAGTCCCGGCGTGCACAAAAAAATCTGAAAAAAATCAGAGTAGCATAATTTGGCACGTACCCTTTATTCATTTCTGCATTAAAATTTTTTCATGTATATGCAGTATATGTTGTCCATTCACGCTTTTATTTCTTTTGCCGGAAAGTTTTTTTTAAAGTAGAGTGAGCGAGTTCATTTTTTTTAATATTTTATTTTTTAAAAATACTTTAATTAAGCTGCCCTCTATATATATTGAGAAATGAAAACCAAAAAATTCCATCTCAATTAAATAGTTATTAATTCACCACAAAAAATTCCCAAAGTTGGTGTTTCGGAGGCCTGCTTAACGTGGCAGCGCGGCCTTATGGAACATATATATATAAATCCGCGTTTTACTCCAACTTTTTCTTCTGAACTATGGTACCATTTAAAAAATACTTATATACGTACGTAATCTATGATGAATTCTTTAATGAATTTTCAAATAAATTTTTTTTTTTGCGGGGTCGTTTTCTTGGAAAAAAATCATGAAAATCCTTATGGGAATTAACCCGCAAAAACTTAAAGATTTTTTTCCGAAAAAACGGCTCCGTAAAATATATATTTTTTTAAACTCCATTAAAGAATTCATCATAGATTACGTAGGTATTTTTTAAATGGTAGCATAGTTCAGAAAATGTTAATTGGAGTAAAACGCGGTTTTATGTTCCATATAAGGCTGCACGTCAAAGGCCTCCGAAACACCAAATTTGGGATTTTTTTGTGGTGAAACTATTTGAGATGGAATTTTTTGGTTTTGATTTCTCAATATAAAAGGGCAGCTTTTAAACTATTTTAAGAAAATAATTAAAATATTAAAAAAAATGCAATCGCTCGACACTCGAATCTAGCTACTTTAAATACCTCTCCGCTTAATTTTGCACTGCCTTATTTATTTTTATTTTTTTTAGTATTTATATATATTATAATTGCTACATTTAATTTAATAATATATTTTAATAAAATTTTATTTACTTAATATAATATATACACTATATATATATTATATTTACAGTAAATAAATATAAAAATTACTATATATTATAGACTCTGCATATTAAAATACCGTTTATTACAATTATTACAATAAATTACTATAATATATAATTAGTTATTAATTACTCGTACGATCGAGTCATTGAATCGAGTAAAAAATTTGAACTTCAGCCTCGTTGTTTGCATTTGTTATATCAGTGACGTCATTAATCATATGTTTCATACAACCGACGTAGGTTTAATAGAGCTACGTCGGGTGACGTCATGGATGTTTTGAACATTGAAAAAGTTCCGGCGTAGATTTAATGCGTCTACGACCGGCGTAGACCCAGACAGTTCCTATTAGCATCGTGATTTTTTTGTCGCTATCAAGCCGAATTTGATTTTGAAAGTATAAATTGAGAATAATTTACGCTTTCAAGCACTGTAATTAATATATAAACATATAAGGTATTTTATATTGTACATAGTGATTGTATTTATTTCTCAATGTGTTAAAAAATTCGTAAAATATCGACTGGAAAACGTTGCATCATCCTTCGGTGTTCCATTGACTTTACTGTTTTTGTCTTTTTTTGGTAGATATTTACGTGTTATGCGTGTTAATTAATACGTATGCTTCTTATGAAACTTAACTGAAACTTATTGAGGACGATATCCCCTCTACCGATACCCCTAAACGGCAGTCCAGCTAAACAGAAACACGGCTTATCTGAGCAAAGATCTGAGGTGTTTTGTCTGTAATTAAACAATGTATTTGATTTAACAAGGTACAATAGGGCTGGTTCGAAAGAAAAGGCCAGGAATAATCCTCTAATAAATGGCATATAATCAGGTCTGTTCGTAAAATCGTAAACCCTGCTTGGTGTATACTTTCTACACCCAATCAACCTTATACTATGGAGTGTATGGACATAAGGTCGTTTGGGTGTAGAAAGTGTACACCGAGCAGGGTGCACGAACAGACCTATCATTCCCTTCCGGTTTATAACGGCCAGTTCTGAATTTTGATTGGCTTAAAAAAACTCTTTGTTTAAATGCCCTCCTATTGGCTAAAAAGAGGTATTTTGCTTCTTTTTTTACAAATTCGATCCAATAATTAAATTCTTATTAAAGGAAAGGAACTGGTTTCCCTATAACAAGCCCAGTGTAGGAGAGAAGGGGGGTACAGCACATGTTTATTTATTAGGCTCGATACCAGAAACCATATCATTACTTTTACTTTTCTGTGCGGCAAAAATGGATTTGGGAAACAATTCCTATTGTACTTTTTTCATTATTAGTTGAAATGCTTTTCTAATCTGATGTTTTAATTTTCAGATGGCCGAGCGAGAACTCCCCTCTGACAGTGAAGAGAGTGACGAGGATTATGTACCATCAGGTGAGACTAAAAGGGTCATTTGCTGGCCTGTACAATAGGAAAACAGATAAAGTTTGCTATCTCACCCTTAATTAGGTGAGATTAATAGAAGTCATTTTCTGACCTGTGCAAAAGGAGAACAGACCTTTTGTACCTCTTGTGTGAAAGGAAGTTTTATTTTCTGGAGTAGGAAATTTAACCTTACTACATGCAGTCTTTCAAATCTTAGTTCGCTTCCACACACACACATGGTGTTTAAGGAGAAGACAGCTAATTTGGATTTACATTGAATGAATATGAATTACTCGGTGCTGCCAAAGGTTCACTGACAAAGGTTTGAAAGACTGTACTTGTATGAAATCAAAGTTCTATTTTCTTGCTGAGTATAGAATAATAAAAATACTGTATACCTTATGAGGGGGATTCAAAAAGACTTATCCGCGAGACTTGGCCGGCGGATAACTTGTCCACGTTCTAGTCTGGATAGCCTAAATACTTAGCCGCGCGGACAAGTATAAGGCTGGACAAGGGTTTGGATATGTCGGTCTGGACAAAAGTCATTTGGCCAAGCCTGTTGGCTGAAGTCCCGCGGACAACTAACCGCACGGCTAAGTCTCGTGGACAAATCTCCCACCTGGATAAGGTTTTTAATTACGCCGCCATCTTGGATTACGTGTTAAATACGGTGATAATTAGACCGCCATATATCGTGATTTTATATTATATTACGTAAACATTGTGTTTAAAATTAATGTCATTTCAATCTTATTATTATTGGGGTGACATGGTTTAAAATTTTTGGCGCTTTTAACATTTTTTGTTATATTTCTCTAATTTCCCGTTCTGTGCGAGGCGCTGGTGGCATAATAATAAATTCATCGAGCCTCGCTGAATAACCCACGTTTTTTTTCAATAAATTTATACCTTATACCCAATATTTGGATTAAATAATGGATTTTTATTATCATATGATAATACTCTATTACAATTAATGACGGTACGTGAAATATCCATTAGAAAATTGCTTATTTTGACGACATTTGAGGGCTTGATTTCAACCTCCCCTTGATTTTAGTTCATTTTCTGTTTGCCTCATTTACTTATTTTTAACATACAGGAGTTCATACTCCTTAATTAAATGCTTCCAGACTAATTATTAACTTAAAAAGAGCTTTATTTTTAATAACTGTTCGTGTTTAAATATGTAATAAAAGTATCAAAAATTCGCAGATGAAGTATCAGAAAATTACAGATGAATGGTATCATATCATAGAGCTATCATAACTCGTCAAATTAAGCAATTTAACGTTAGATATTTCACTTACCTTTATGAAATGTCATAGAGTAGTGTATTCTTGGGCTGGCCTTGAGCAATTATAGACAAAAATATCAGGTATTAATCGTCTAATTATTGAAAAATGAGCATAACAAAATGTGTGCCAACAAAGAGGGCGAGGCTTGCTGATGATCATCATGATGATGTAGAAAAGGGGGAGCGGGGGGAGGTAAACATTGAATATAAGCGCTAAATGTTTAAAACTAATTTTCCTATGTCTTATGCAAACTACACAAATTGATATTTAATCAAATTTGAACACAGTTGTTTAATAAATTAGCAATGAATCATCATATATATAGATCCAATTACCTCCATATTTAACACGTAATCCAAGATGGCGGCGTAATTAAAAACCTTATCCAGGTGGGAGATTTGTCCACGAGACATAGCCGCGCGGTTAGTTGTCCGCGGGACTTTAGCCAACAGGCTTGGCCAAATGACTTTTGTCCAGACCGACGTATCCAAACCCTTGTCCAGCCTTATACTTGTCCGCGCGGCCAAATATTTAGGTTATCCAGACTAGAATGTGGACAAGTTATCCCCCGGCCAAGTCTCGCGGATAAGTCTTTTTGAATCCCCCTCTATATGTCCATTTTATGAGACTGAAGGTTATTTTATGGCTTGTAAAGTAGAAAACCAGACTTTATATTGTCCTTTGTTCAGAATAAAGAGCTACAGTATCTTGATAGTCTACCTTGATCTTCTGCATTAATTAACTACAGTATTTAACACATAAGGTGAATGCAATTATGAGCTGTAAATTGGTTAAGCATAAAGCTCATTATTACCCTTGCCTGATATGCAGATAGCTTATTTTTGCAATAAATTGTGGTGCAGTAGAGATTCCAGACGATGTGAGATATAATGGTAATTTTGTGTACAATACAGTATCTTGTTCTGTCGACTAACACAAAATGTGTGCAGGTGAAGAGCACCAACTCTCCGAGGAAGACTCTGACGGGGAGGAGGGGAAGGAGGCGGGCAGCGGAGGAGAGGGGGAAGACAAACCCACAGAAAAGTCCCGCAAGAGAGGGAGGAGTAGCGGCAAGAAAGGTGCAAAATCAAGGTAACCACTTCACCTGTGACCTTTTCCATGTTTGCCAAGCAGTTTATAATCAAAAGGACTGACAGAAATAACTGCAAGAGAGGTTTCTAGTGTTTGATAAAGAACAAATGGGCTCTTTGTTAGCTTAGCAATGACGAAACCAGCATAGCAAGCTAACGTTCACACTTGACGATTATGCTTACTTTCACACCATACTTGCTCATCACTCATGTTTCCTTATACTATCTAGCCTAGTTTTATATTACATATATATATTCCTTAGAAAAGTAATACCAATGGTATTCAACTTACTCCTATGCTCTTTTTGTACCCACATCTCAGACCTGTACATTTAAATTGGTATTAGGACGGAGTTGTACACAGCTAGCTTAGCCGTATCTCAACTCAGTGCGAGACAACCCTACCATACTACCCACAATTCTCCTACCAGCTCTAACTCTCCTATCAATCTCTCCATCTACACTTCCATCCTAAAATAATCTTCCCAAATATACAAATTCTTTCATCCATTCCAGCTGCTTTCCTTTTAGCATGTAATTCCTTTAACCTCATTATTATCTGCACTACCAAACATCATCACTTTTTTCTTGCACAGATATATTTTTAGAACCATGCAGCTCAAGCTCACTTTCAATCTGTACCAATTTTATTCTTCTTTTCATTTCATTACTTTCAGCCATGATACAACGATAATAGATAGGTCCATCAGCCCTACGAATTTGGACTGATCTGCGCATTTTGACCAAAAACACCCAAGGTGACGTCATGTAGTGAGCTCAAAACAGCTGTCTTGCTGCACGAGGGGCCTCTACCGGAGCAGAGTTTTTGTTCAACATTAGCGAGAACGTTGCTTTTTATCTCATCTCAAATTTGATATTTATTTGCAATACTACAAGCCAAACCGGTTGCAGTAACGTATTAAAAGAATTTTTAAAAACACTGCAATTCGCAAGCAATCTGGGATAGAAGTTCGTATCTTTGTTCATTAAGCAAACAAAGCTTCTAATGGCTGTGAGCAGATTAGTCACCTAGCGTTTGCGCAGCTTCATTTGGATTCAAGCTTTTTTATCATGCACACTTTGCAGAGCCATGCACAGTAGACTACTAACATTTAAAACTCGTTTCTGCGCAGCTTTTCTAAGCCATGGCTATTAATTTACGGAAAACTCTATAATAGAGCAGAAAAAATTAAACGTATGCACCGTGCGCATGGGACGGCCCTGACTTTCAGCTAACATCAGTACATACTAATCAATAATAACAATGTAGAACCCACACTAATTCCACTCTCTCCTATATTATACCACACAATCTTACTCATTTATCCATGAACATATTACTGTATAATTTTTTAAAGAGATACAGGCCTCAATTTACAAACTAAACAGACACCAAGTGTTGTTTGAGTATATAATCAACATTTGCATAATTTTTCTCCACGCCCAGTACAGGCAAGCGAATTTGTGATGCAAAGTAAGAAATTCAGTCCTTGCCTATGTCACAAAGTCCTTGCGTACGTCACAACTAGATGATAATCGGGGCTGGCTGTGAGTTGTGACGTCAGTAAGGACCTTCTTTGCAGTGCAATTTTGCACAGTCAAACCGCGTGCAATTAATGCGAATGTTAATTATAAACTCGAACAACACTTGGTGCCTGTCTAATTTGTAGTTGGACACATGTTGTCATTTAATAATAAAATCCCCATCAATTGTACAATTATTGACGTCTGACATTTCCCCACAGAAAACGTGCTCGTGCAGTCTCGCCTACACCTGAGGAAGCCCCAGCAGCTGAAACGGAAGAGACGGAGGAGGAACTTAAAAGAAAGGCAGACGCTCTCTGGGCAGGTGAGACTTTAATATTGTTGTGGAGATGAAGGAACACCAAGGGACCTGCCGCTGCAAGGCATAAAGTTTTCCAGTTTAAGATGAGCACCTAGTCTAAGTATCCCAAAAATGTTAATGTTCACAAAATTTCCATCGACTTCATGACAGTGTCCACAAATCTAGATGGCAAAATGATATTTGTGTTGTACAAGAGTATTGCAGTAGAGTATATTAAATTTGAATATTTTTTTATTTCATTTTCTGAAAATAAAAATTGAGTACCCTTTCTTCAAAGTCCATAAAAGCAGATAATACATTTTCTGTTTCTTTTTAATGTTAAATAGAATTACAGTATTGTGCTTAAAATTCCTAAAATTATCCAGTTTGTTAAGAAAATTAATAAAAACCATTATACCTCAATTCCTATTTTTTTTAGGACAAAAAACGGAATATTTTTCATACTTCAAGTAGCATCCTTTCAGTTTTAAGCTTAACAAAGTCTTTTATTTTTCAATAAATCCCCATCTGCTGTGTAAAATTTTGTCTTCTTCTTTTCTTATGCCCACGTTTTGGCGTTTAAGCCATTTTACTTCTAGCAAGCCAATAGAGATAGGATTCCTGCTCTTCCCGCTTCATGTTGCCAGGCAACAAGTCAAGTTCCGCTTTTAATGCAGAGCATCTAAATAGATGCCCTCTGTCTTGGGGTTCTTTTTTACATAATTTACAAATATCACTATCTTGGATTTTAACAAAATTTTGTAACAAAATTCCAGTTTTCACACCTCACTCCCCAATCTGATTTTTTACCTAGAACCACGTGCATTGTGTTTCAGATTTCAAGCAGTCTCCGGGCCCCAGCAGCAAGCCAGCAGAGTCCGTGCAGTCTGAAGATGGGGGGGTGGAGAAAGAGGAGAGCAAAGCCGAGGAGATTGTGACCCAAGTCTTTGAGTTTGCAGGAGAGAAAGTCGAGTGAGTGGAACAGATTTCATCTTTCTTGAAATTATTACTGTTGGTAATAATTTCAATAATAATAATAATTGGTTATTCTGACCAACAGTGTGCATAGAAAGCTCTTAACAGCAATAGAGGCTCCAAGTCAGCTGATTTTTTGGTGTTCCCACCATCCTATCTAAATCTATGTAAAAAAACTCGAAATTTCTTTTTTTGGCATAAAAGAAATTTTTTAGAGAAAAATGAGTTCTTGATTCATTATCAGAAGACCCCTAAATAGGGGGGGGTAGGAGATGTTTTCAAATTGATTCCTTTAATAGTGACCTTTTTTTTTTTTTTAATTTCCTTACATGGAGGCTTATGGAGAAAATTTTCTAGCTAGGGTACACTTGAAGCCTTCATTGAGCTGCTAAACTAACAAACAGTTTGTGATGCACAGTGGCCAAAATATGAACAACAAAATCGGACTGCTTTGTATCGGTATTTAACTACATGAAATGTAGTGTTGCTGATTTTTTTTTTTTTATTATTTATTTATTTGGTCAATCATTCTACCCATGTCACATCACCTGCTGTTGGCATCTTTCTGTCATTCGTTGTTAATCTGTTTGAGCGTTCACCATAAATCATAAATGCTGTTAGTCAGAATTGCTATGCTATTTTGTACAGTAACTTAAGGGTAAGATAACACAAATCAGCTGATCGATGTAGTTCCATTTGATTAACATGTAAACCTTAGCAAACTTATAAAAATTCTGATTTTTTCTTTTTAGAGACAGTCCTTAGCAACAAGAAGTTGCAGCAAAAATTTCAAAACAATTGGACGAGACGATTTTTTTAAATAATTTTTTTTAGTTTAGCTCTCCATGGGAAAGCCCTACACTGAAAACTTAATTTAAAAAAATTGGCTCGCCCGATTGTTTTGAAATTTTTTCTGCAAATTCTTGGTGCTAAGGACTGTCAATTAAAAAAAAAAAATCATTATTTTTATGAGGTTGCTAAGGTTTACATGTTAATCAAATGGGACTACGTCGATCAGCTGATTTGTGTTATCTTGCCCTTAACCTGATTGTCTACCTGGCATTACTGTGAGTTAATATTATCTTCCTCAAATTATAATTGTCTACTTGTTGTAAGATTGCTCCACTTCTATCTTTTACTATAACCTGCCCTCTACTTCACTAATCTGTGCCGTGGTTTCAGGGTCAAGCAGAAAGTGGCAGCACGAGGTCGCGGTCTCGGAATTCTTGGCCGTGGTGGAGCCGGCATCAAGAGCCGCGCTGGACTAGCCGGCGTTCTGGGCCAGATCGGCAAGAAGAACAAATTGAGCACCCTGGAGAAGTCCAAGTTGGACTGGGAGGGCTTCAAGCAACAGCAGGGCATATCCGAGGAGATCCAAACACACAACAGGGGCAAGCAGGGGTGAGTCAATATTCACACTAGATCTAGGGTCAATGTTGGGGGGACTTGAAGCAACAGCAGGGTATATCCGAGGAGATCCAAACACACAACAGGGGCAAGCAGGGGTGAGTCAATATTCACACTAGATCTAGGGTCAATGTTGGGGGGCTTCAAGCAACAGCAGGGCATATCCGAGGAGATCCAAACACACAACAGGGGCAAGCAGGGGTGAGTCAATATTCACACTAGATCTAGGGTCAATGTTGGGGGGACTTGAAGCAACAGCAGGGTATATCCGAGGAGATCCAAACACACAACAGGGGCAAGCAGGGGTGAGTCAATATTCACACTAGATCTAGGGTCAATGTTGGGGGGACTTGAAGCAACAGCAGGGATGATAACTTAGTATGTATAGGGTCAGATTAAGAGGATCTTGAACTTCAAGCTGGGGTGCAGGAGTAGGAATTTTTTATTAAATCATCACCTCAGACTGCAAATCACCTAACTACAAAAAAAATATGGAAAATTGACCTTATCATCTAGTGAGATAAGGTTTAGAGTTGCATCAAATTTCTTTGTAGTTATGTGATTTTCATTCTGAGTTGATGAAATTATGATAGTTAAGATTCACCCTAAATTTAGGGTCAAAGATTTAATGTGGGAGGGTTTTAAAATGCAGCAAGAGTGAGTTGTGATAAACTGTGTGCCCCACTTCATATATTTTTGACAAGGTACCTTGTTTGCAGGTATTAGGGTGAATGTTTCTCTCGCCCTACAGGGTACTGTCTGATAAGGTACCTTGTTTGCAGTACTAGGGCGAATGTTTCTTTCGCCCTACAGGGTAGTGTCTGACAAGGTACCTTGTTTGCAGGTACTAGGGTGAATGTTTATCTCGCCCTACAGGGTAGTGTCTAACAATGTATCTTGTTTGAAATATTAGGGTGAATGTTTCTCTCGCCCTACAGGGTAGTGTCTGACAATGTACCTTGTTTTCAGGTACCTGGAGAAGCAGGACTTCCTTCAGAGAGCCGACCTCAGACAGTTTGAGATAGAGAAGCAGATGAGGAGCAACTCTCGACGTAGCAACCGATGAGCTCGCAGTGTGGACCCGAGTGTGTCTTCAGCCTAACAAGTCTACCTTTACACTGGATTTAACCAGGTGTTACACCGGATATAACCAGGCGTTACACCGGATATAACCAGACATTACACTGGATTTAAAGGGCATTGGATCTCAAATAGACAACCTACATGAAAATTTTTTATTGCAGAAATGAATAGAGGGTACCAAATTATATGCTACTCTGAATTTTTTCAGATTTTTTTTGAAACCCACAGAACTATTTTTAAATAATTATTGTAAATGTGATCACACCCCCTGGAAGCTTTAATAGGTGTCTCAGTCCTATCCTTTTATTAAGGATTCAGGGGTACCAACTTAATTTACAGATCTTTCAATAATTATTTAAAAATAGTTCTGAGTCTCAAAAAAATCTGAAAAAATTCAGAGTAGCATAATTTGGTGCCCTCTATTCATTTCTGCAATAAAAAATTTTAATGAAGGTTGTCCATTTTAAGATTTGACGGTCACCAAGAGTTGATAATTAATATTTACACCTTTGCAAATTTTTGACAGCACCACCTGTGAGTAAAATTAATGTAAAGATTAATTATCACCTCTTTGTGACTGTTGAAGTTTAAATTTGGCAATAGAACAAAATTCTGGCTCCCTTGAATGTGATTTGATGTTCGTTTAATATTTAGAAACGTCAAGTAGAAACTAAATTTGTTAAAAAATGTTCCGTATTTCTAAACTTGAAATCAATAAAATTATGTTAACTTTTTTTGCTTTTAAAAAAATTTTAGGAGACAAAATTTTATTGTAAAAGAACTTTGTACCCTGTACTATGGTCCTTATTTTATTATAATTATTATTTTGCTACAAAAGATATACCCTGGAGCTTGTAGGACTTTATACAGAGCTGTTCTGAGACTTGCTGAACTAAGCAGCTGTGAAAGATATCCGAGTCTCATTTTAAGGTTTTTCAATTGTGAAAGTTGGACTTAAAATTTTGATTTGTAGGGTCTACAAAACTATTTTACTGATTTAAATTGTCTTAGAGAAGTTTCTGACTTCAGTTGTAACATTATGATGCTCTACTGCTGTCAGTGATGTTAGTCCTCGCATATTCGCGGGCAATCTGCGGCCGCATATGCGCGCATATTCGCGAATATTGAAATTTGACTTTCCCGCCACAAAAATAACACTTTTAGACTGGTCAAAGCTACAGTAAATGCTACAGAGAGTCTTTTCTTATTTTTCTTGGTATAATCCCTTGCTTAATTAGTGTTTGGATTAAATTAGAGTTAATTAATCATGGAATTAAAGCAATCGGCCTTTCAGGCTGCCGAGGTGCTCACGTGAATTTAATTGCGCGTGGCCGCCATCTTGAAAGTATCTTTCACGCATATGCGCGCATTTGCTCGCATATTCGCGCATATTCGCATGCGCATATTCGCGGACCAATCTTCGCGCGAATTTCACATCACTGACTGCTGTTGTGGTAAAATTACCATTCTGTTTGCTTGATTATGTTTCAATTTATAGCCATATTGAAGTAGTGTGCAGTTAGTACGTAATCTGCAATGTTCATCATTATCGTACGGTTAAATAAGAAACTTAAAGGTAAGATAACATGAATCCGCTGATCGATGTAGTCCCATTTGATTAACATGTAAACCTTAGCAACCTCATAATAATTCTGAATTTTCTTTGAGAGAATGTTCTTATCGTTAGTACCAAAAAGTAGCAGAAAAAAAATTCAAAACAATTGGGGGAGCCGATTTTTTTAAATTGATTTTTTAAAGATTTCAGTATAGGGCTTTTTCATGGAGAGCTAAACTAAAAACTTAATTTAAAAAAATCGGCTCACCTATTTGTTTTGAAATTTTTTTCTGCAACTTCTCGATGCTAAGGGCTGTCTCTCGAAAAAAAATCAGAATTATTATGAGGTTGCTAAGATTTACATGTTAATCAAATAGGACTACGTTGATCAGCTGTTTTGTATTATCTTACCCTTATGGAAAGCTATACAGGCATAAAAGATTCTCGCAAGCTCTTTAAATACCTCGGAGATAAAGATGAACATTGCAGGGTACCTATCTCCCTTCACACAACTACAATGTTGTATTTCTTAGGTTATGTTATCTTAAAATGCAACTTGTTCTCATTTCATTGTGGTCAAGAAGGTACTTTTATGATATTGTCTCAATTTTTGCATGGAATCGTAAATGAGCCAGACTCAGTAGCAGATATTTGTGATAAGAGTCATTTTCTTATTTTTAAATGTTAAAAGTAACCTTTATCACAAATGTCTGCTTTTGTATCTGACAGTAATTGTCATCTGAGTAAAGGTGCATTTCCATGGAGCGATGTCAAGCGGGGCTTGGCGGCGCGAGAAAAGCGCACTTGCTTCAATCTCGTATGGTAGCCATGTTGGCAAAAAAACGCTCCCCGCAAGGCGAGGAAATTCCGAGCCTCTGATTGGCTATGGCACGCGATTTTCTCGCTTTCCCCGCTCCATGGAAATGCTCCTTTACACTTTGATGAAAACATTTTACGCCGACTCCTTTCATAACAAATTTAATGATGAATGTTGTTAATTGTTCACGGTGGTTGTAATTTATTTTGGTTACTGACATTAAATAATGAGAGGGTAATTAATTGTTATCATAATTGTTTTTGTGTTCCTATTGAAAATAACTGTCAAAAAAAATTAAATTCTTTGTTCTGTGTAAAAAAAAAAAAAAATAAATAAATAAATAAATAAGCAACACTCCATTAATTGGTAGTATTGGGAAAAACTTGCACTTTAAATTTCTAGGTTAAAATTCATGTTGAAGTTGTTAATGAACATCCCTTTTTATGTAATTTTATTTCTGCAATAAAGAAAGCAAGGGACTTAGATTTAGATTTAGATTTAACGCTCTGCGGCAAATGTGGCTAAACCACGGTGGCTCGCAATATAGTGCTCAACGCACTCTTAAATCCCCCGTAACTCTCCGCCCCCACCACCTCGGACGGCAGGGAGTTCCACTCCCTCACTGTTCGGTTTATGAAGGAATACTTTCCCACATCGCTTCCACTACCCCTGAACTCCAGCTTCCACTGATGATCCCCCCTCCCAATGTATCTACCTTTCCTAGTTCTATCGCTAAACTCGCTCCAACCTGCCATCTCCCTGTTAACTTTAAACAAATTTCCTAATCGGTTGTACCTTCTAAGTTGTTTAAACAAACATTTGTTTATTTTAAAAATAAAATATAAAATTGTGATGAATTTATTCTTAGCTGCAATAAAATTAAATTTTCTTCCTTTAACAACTGAAAAATGCTTGAAGATTTTTTTGTGAGTACAGAAGTTGAATAGAGCACATGTTGTTGATGATATTGGTCTTCATTTTAGCTAACTAAATATATGTTAATTGTTTCACAATAAATACAATGTGAGAATGAATCAAGACACATTTATTTTTTATTTTTATAATATTACTTTTGGATCACTTTTTTTAAAATGTCAGATTAATTGGTATGTTGAAATTGAAGTTTTTTTTTCCCCTCTCCCCCTTCAAAAATTGTTAGTTGAATGATGGCCCAAATAACTTTTAAATATGACAGTTCTGATGTTTAAATATTATTGATATAAATTTATCAAATTATATCCTAGCATGACACGGCTAATTTTCATTTGAGTTATTATTGCATTACAGGAGAGAAATGGCCCCAGAAAGATATTTTTATTGATTTATAAATAACATCAAAACTTGTTATTGCAAGTTGTAGCAGTCTGGATGGTGGAAATTCAAAATTCACTGAGAAGTGCATCATGATATGTTATCACATGCAACACAGCAGCCTGCAGATAACTGATGTGCATGTGACAACATATTATGCTGCACTTCTCAGTGTTTCTTTTTTTTGGTGCATTAAGGGTAAGATAACACGAACAATCGATTGTTGTTAGTCCCATTTGATTAACATGTAAACCTTAGCAACCTCATAATGATTCTGAATTTTTAAAGAGAGACAGTTCTTGGCATTAAAAAAATATGGAGAAAATTTCAAAACAATCGGACGATCCAATTTTTTTAAATTAATTTTTTAGTTTCAGTCTCCATGTGAAAGCCCTATACTGAAAATTTAAAAAATTCCTTTAAAAAAATTGGATCGTCCGATTGTTTTGAAATTTTCTCCATATTTTTTTAATGCCAAGAACTGTCTCTCAAAAAAAATTCAGAATCATTATGAGGTTGCTAAGGTTTACATGTTAATCAAATGGGACTATCAACAATCGATTGTTCGTGTTATCTTACCCACGGCTACACAATTTTTTTTTTTTTTTTTCAATATATATTATATAGTAGCTTCACTAATCTGAAATACTTAAGGGTAAGGTAACACGAATCAGCTGATTTTCTAGTCCATTTTGATTAACATGTAAACCTTAACAAGTTCAATTAACAAAAATGGTTACAAATTTAAAAAAATCGGCTTGAATATTGTCTTTTTTTTTTTTCTATGGTTTTAGCTAGGTACTAAAATTTTTCTCTAATTTTTTTTTCAGAATTTTGTGAATATATGCTAAGGCTTATATGTTAATCAAATGAGACTTCATTGTCAGCTGATTCGTGTTACCTTACACTTACTTTGAGTGCGTTTGAATTCACGGGCCAGCCCGGGCTGAAGCGTTTTTTGGTTTTTTGTCGTCAAGTGGGGCCAGCCCGTCGGCCATTTTCCCTCCTCTCATGACGTCACTTCATGGCTGGCCTAGGCTGACGCGGGCGGACTCTACAGTGCGACTGAGACCTAGGGGACAGACTGGGAACTAGCCCGTGACGAAATTATGACGTTTCATACCATGTGACCAAGGTCACCGCAATTTTACCCAGTCCGGGCTGGCCCTTGAATTCAAACGCACTCTTTATTAATTCCAATAGAAAAGTCTTGTCAATTAATAATCACTTTATAAATGTAGTGTCATCATTTTTCAATTATATATAGTGACCATCTAGGATGATAATTTCTGCCATTTTCCATATATGTTACCTTAATTGAAATATTTTTTGTTATAATTATAGTTATACCCTATATATTATAATATTTCTTTTTTTATTTATTATTTAATCAGGTTTAATAAAATCATATTTTATACAAGGAGGTAAAAATATGCGTTGTATTCAGTGGTGAAAGTAAGCCGGTGCGCACCAGTGCGCCGCACTGGTAAGACATTTGACGCCAGTGCGGCGCACTGGTAAGACACTGATCGAAATTTATTAAAGAAAATGAACAATTTTTAACGAAAAAAAATAATATTTGCAAGTGTGAACAGATAACATTATAAAACATTATAATCATGCTCAATGCATGATAGTTATTGTATTTTATTTTTTTTTTCTCTCTCATGAAGTTTTAACTTGCATGGCACTTTCTTTTAAAATTTGTTCAAAAAAAATAATTGAAATTTACTCGATAAATTCACTTATATTTATTTTTTCATTACGTAAAAAATAAAAACGAATTAATAATTTGAGGTATGAAATTGTTGCATTGTAAATAAATAGTAAGTGCTGCAGTCAAACATTATTATAAATTAAAGGACTATATGTTTAAAAAGTTAATTATAATATTTTATCATAAATACACTTTTTATGGCGAGACTTTTAGAGCAGATTAATTTATTATATATTTTTTTTTTTAGATTTGTTAAATCAAAGAAATATTTTTAAAAGTTTTTTTTTTTAAATATCTGTAGGTTTATTGTTTACTATTTTTTCTTCAATTTTTATATGAAGTGATCATGATGTTTTATTACATGATCATGGAAGTGGTAAAATCGTTAGAACTTTTTTAAAATTGTAACCTTTCATCTTTTTGGAATATTTTGTTTAAACTAATTTTCGAGACATTTAAAACAATAATTTATTTATTTAAAAAAATGTAACAGTTATTAAAAAAAAAAAAAAATAAAACATTCTAAATTGTGAAACAGTTAATTAAAATATTTTTACAGTATTAACACTGCTGCCAGATATGCATAGACAACGAACAATGAAGGGCTTGTTTGTGATTTTTTTTTATATAAAAATTTATATTTAAATTTTCATTAGGCAGCACAGGAAATATTTTTGAATATTTTTTTCATCAATTTAGTGTGACACTATATTTTTTTTCGCGGTTAAAAATGTTGAAAAAGTATTTAATTTTACTTAATTTGTGGGTTAATTCTCATAAGGATTTCCAATATTTTTTCCAGAAAAATGACTCAGTAAAAAAAATTTTTATTTGTAAATCGAAAATATATTAAAGAACTTCATCATAGATTACTTATTGTTAGATATTTTTTAATTGGTTCCATAGTTCAGATGAAGTGTGAGTAAACAGTAAGATGCTGCTTTCTGTGCCATAGATTTGCATGTTAAAAAATTAAGCCTCCAAAACACCAACTTTGGGAATTTTTTGTTTTTAATTTCTAGATAGAGGGCATTTTAAAATATTTTTAGAAAAAAAAATCTTAAAAAAAAATTAACCCCTCACTCTAGTTGAAAAAATCTCTTAGGGGTGCATCCTTGTAAAAAAAAAAAGAAAATATTATAAATCAAATTCAGTGCAACATTTCAATGAAAAAAATTAAGCCACGCCCCTTTTTCCCAAAAAATCGCGCCTCCGGCGGGGGTTCGGGCCCTTCAGGCCTCTATCTGAAGCGCACTGGTAAGAAATTCCAACTACTTTCACCACTGGTTGTATTTATCATGTTTCTACAAATATATTTTTAAAAATTTTACATTATTTTTAGTTTATAAGTTATACATTTAAATAAAAAATATATATTTGTAATTTAAAATGTTCACACCATTCTAAGATACTGAAAGTGTTTTAAATTATTTACAAAATATAAAAATATTCATTATCATTAAATTCTGTTAAATAGTTTTAAGATATTGTGCATTTTATATTTTAAGAGTGAAAACACAATTTTTAATTATATTTTAATTGTTTATACAAATTAGCATCAAGTTGTTAATTAATATTCACACATTGCATGTTTATAAAAAAGCATTTTATAATTTTAATATACATCAGTACAATTATTGTTTATGGCTAATAATAAAGATTTTTAATTTACAACAGGTTAGTGACTTCCATATTATCAGGGTGTATACCAATAGTCTCAAATGAAATTCCATGAGTTTTCCAGGTTTTTCCAGGGAATTTTAAAAAATTCCAGGTAATTTTTTAGCGTTCAGGAGGGGGTGGGGGAGGTTTATTACATAAAAATTAACTTGAACTATGTAATTTTTTAAGGTATCATTTAAGGATTAAATTCCTTAAATCTAATCTAATCTAAAAAAGGAACAAAAAATCTTGACATTTTATATTTTTTTTTTCTTAACACCTATATATCCATAATTTATAAATTGAAAGATACAGATAATGAGAAAAAAAAAATGCTACCCAGTACATACAAGAAAAAATAACCAACACAGTACACGCGCGTGCATAACAAAAAAATTGCGAGCAACTTTTTTGACAGTTAGAAAATTTTAATGCTCAAATTTTTGATAAAATTATAATTATTAAAATATATATTTTTATAAATTATACTGTATATATGATTACATAATATATAATAAACTTACATATACATTAATCTAATGATAATAATAATAGGGAACGTTAAAAATCGCAAAAAAAAAAAAAAAAATAAATAAAATAAAAAAAATGAAATTGATTTGTCTGTGATGACACTAAAATACAAATACATTATATTTATCATACATAGTGCAAACATGAATGTAATGCAGATCAACTCTTCATTTTTCATTTTACAAAAGAAGTAAATTTGCAAAATACTTTTTGTGGTTATACTACACAGCATTTAATTAGAATATTTAGATAGAGGGAACTAGATTGAAAATTTTCCTAAATTTTTGAAAAATGTTTTAGTGTCCTAATTTATGGTTCCTAAATTTCTGAATTTTCAGGGAAATGTTTAAAAAAAAATAAAATAAAAATTCTAGCAATATTGCATTAACTATTTTATTTTTTAACATCGCAATATAATTTTATTCGGGTCTGTTTAAAAACTTTAAAAGTACTTTTTTTTAGTGCTCAGTGTCATTTTAATGAAAAAAAAAATAATTTTAAAAGTCCCACTTAAAATTTTAGTCCGGTGTGAATTGAATGTGGTAAAAATTGCTGGAATTTTTATTTAAATTATTATTTTAAACATTTTCCTGAAAATTCAGAAATTTAGGAACAGAACGGTCTTCTACGTTTAAGACCGTTCTGTTTAGGAACCATAAATTCGGACACAAAACATTTTTCATAAATTTAGGAAAATTTTCAATCTAGTCCCCTCTATCTAAATGTTCTAATGCTTGAAATGCTGAATATTGTGTTTACTGAATATTTCAAAAAAAAAAAAAAAAAAAAAAAAATACAAAAATACAAAAATACTGCAAAAATTGTGTAGTATATATGATCTATAAAATAAAGTGAGCTCACGCTGCGCGTACCGCAGCAACATAGCGTTAAAAATTGCTTCTTAGTTTTTAACTATGACGTTTATACATTATCATAATTTTTACTTTATTTTTTGTGCTTGAATATGATAAATTATAATAATTTATAATGACTTCTTGTATATATTTATGCTTTCTCATCAAACGATCAACTTTTTTTCGTAATATTCGTGTAAATTGCCGATCTTTTAATTACATGCACTATATACGTACTGCATGCATGGTCACTTGCATCATTAAAAATAATATAATTATATTTTTCTATAGTTTATAATTCAAGTTGTTTTAATTGAAGGAGTATTGTTGGTTACAAATTAATATTTGAAACATTCATATACTTTTCAGTAAATATTTAATTAACTATTCGTCCGAAATATTGACGTCACTATAATACGCGCGCGATCTCTCGTAAATCGCGATCTTTTTACGTCACGCTTTTGCACACGAATTTTTCCCATTTTCATTTCCAATACTTGAAATTTTTTTAATTGATTTGAATAAATATTAGAACTTGTCAAAAACTTAAAAAAACAAAACAGTATCAAGATTTTATAATTAAGAAAAACGATTACTGAAAAATGTGATAATTCCAGTTTTTTTGACATTTTTTTCGAAATTCCATGATTTTTCCCGGTTTTTCCAGAGGGTTTGAAATTCCATGATATTTCCCGGTATTCCAGGTTTTTCCAGATGGTATACACCCTGATATTATTGTAAATAATATACATTCATTAATATGTGTAAATTTCCTTACAACAGTTAAGTTTTAATTACTTTGCAATATATTACACAGTAGTAAAAAATAAACAAATCTATTTATCTATTTTTTACTTAATAGGAAACACAGTATATACAATTTAATGTTTTACTACTTTTAAACATTATAATATATCATAAAACATTTAATAAATTACAGAATTAACATCCTTATAAAAATAATATGTACAAATTTATTGCTTATATATTTAATTTTAATAATAATATTTATAATATACAATATATCATATAATTATACATTACTATTTTCCTCATAAAGGAGAATCATAGTTATAGTTACAAATTGTTTATATACAATTTACAACGTCTACAAATCCTATCGCTAAAAAATGCTCGACACTTCTAACTGTAAAAATAAGGGTTTAAATCTTCGTCGTCTCTTGTAATGCATTGATTTTGTTTCGTGTATTTCAACACATTTTGGATGAGCACCTCCAAACAGTTTTATCTGCTTCTCCTTTCTCATACCCACCAAAAGTGTCTCACTATCATTTCCTTGAATAACAAGAACGTCAGCTATAAGGTTTTCTGTAATGAAAGTTCTGGGGTTATTATCACCAAACATCAATGATATTATATTACAACTTGTATTTTTAAAATATTCATACAATATAAAGTTTAATTTTGTATGCCAAATTATATGCATTTTTCAAATTTACCAGCCACCACACCTTTATTCTTTTCAAATAACAATTAAAATGTTTCAAAATTATTCAATTTTCAACAAACATCGATATTATTATAGAAATAATAAAATATAGAAAACATTGGAAAACAAATTTTAAAGAGAGCATATATTATATAGAACTGTTGATTCCTCCTTTGCCCTAACATTGTTTCAGATTTCTTTGGATATCAGCGGCAGAAATCACAAGCCAAAAAAACAAGAAAAGAGAAAACGACCGAAGATACCCTTTTAATTCCACGTATGAAAAAGTATTTATTTTGTTACTATTTTCTCAAATCGTTTTTTTTTTTTCAGACAAATTAACCAAGAATTAAAAAATAAAATATCTACCTGTAATTTGAATATGCATGGTTACTTCTTGGTCAATTTTCAGTCCGACTGTCATAATAATAATCTTTATAATTTGGTTAGTTTTATAAATTTGCTACTAAAATGAGATGTTGTGTTAATCAATTAAGGACAAGGAAAACAATCAGACAGTAAATTTATAAAAAAAGGCATTGAACTGCCAAATTTTAGATCAAATACTGAAAGTCAGATGACTTAATTTCTTCAGTTTACATTTTTTCCCAGTCTTTTGCAATTTATGTTAAAACACTAAAAATAATTATAAAAAATTGCAACTACAAATTTACCATATATCATGATCACAATGGACAACATACATGAAAAAAATTTTATTGCAGAAATGAATAGAGGGTATACCAATAAATTATGCTACTCTGAAATTTTTCATATATTTTTTTTTAGAACCGGAACTATTGTTAAATAATTATTGAAAGTCCTGTTATTTCAGTTGGCACCTCTGCATTTTTAATAAAAAGGATAGAGACTGGACGCCTATTGACACCTCCCAGGGGGCGTGGCCGCACTTTCAATATATAATTATTTAAAAATAGTTCTGAGACGCAAAAAAATCTGAAAAATTTCAGAGTAGAATAATTTGGTATCCTCAATTCATTTCTGCAATAATTTTTTTTCATGTATTTTGTCCATACTGTAATCATTATATACTAACATTACTAACACATTTTTATCTAATAAATAATTTTTAAAACTTAAGGTAGAGATAACGTCGAACAGCTGTTCGACGTAATCCCCTTTGATTAACATGTAAACCTTAGCAAATTGACAAAAATTCTGACATTTTTTTGAGAGGCAGATATTAGTGCCTAAAAGCCATAGCAAAAGTTTCAAAAACATTTAACGAGCCGATTTTTTTAAATTAATTTTTTAGTTTGGCTCTCCATGGGAAAGCCCTCTATGTTGAAAATTAAAAAAATTAAATAAAAAAAATCGGCTAGTTAAATCGTTTTGAATTTTTTTCAATGGCTTTTAGGCACTAATATCTCCCTCTCAAAAAAATTTCAGAATTTTTGTCAATTTGCCAAGGTTTACATGTTAATCAAAGGGCATTACGTCGATCAGCTGTTCGGCGTTATCTCTACCTTAATTTCTATTATTTTTTTAATTTTTAATATGTCCCCAAGGACGTGACATTTTTCTAACAGGTGCTGACATATATGTATAACTATCAAATAATGAACTATATAATAATATATATATTATGTCAATGTCACGCACTAAAAAATGTGCGGGCGGAATGAGTAATGCAGTTAGGACTCCTAATTATCATGTTTCACGGCCTCGCGCCCTTGACTTGAAGATGACACTTGCTTCACTGCACGTGCATCTATATGTATTACTCATCTAATCTAAATTGTTCTCCATCTCTCTAGATTATTTCCGATTCTTCTATATTATTCTAGTAATTAGATGTAGATCTTAGACTTGGTATGCATAGGAGGAGCGATATATTATGCAGTAATTATCATTAACTATTACTGACACATCATCTGTTACCAGATCATCAACAAGCGTTCCAACATCACGCAGTGATGTAGTATGGTTCATTTTAATGTGCATTATTATCTTATAATAAAGAACAATATTATTATATATACTACGTCTTTAAATATTTTTTTCCGCTACACGTCTTCCATAGAGTTAATAGGCTTCTTCATATTTAACCTGACTTTTATACACACCAGTTTACGAAGTGTATTGAGCGTGCTTGGATCATCTTCTCCCAACAGGAGGACCTTCTTCTCATACAATTTGTTGTACGTATTCAAAGCTTCTTCGTAATTACCCTGCCATTCATATACACCAGCAATTTTATTTAGTGTGTCAAGTGTGCTCTGATCATCTTCTCCCAACAGGAGGACCCTCTTCTCGTACAATTTGTTGTACGTATTCAAAGCTTCTTCGTAATTACCCTGCCATTCATATACACCAGCAATTTTATTTAGTGTGTCAAGTGTGCTTGGATCATCTTCTCCCAACAGGAGGACCCTCTTCTCGTACACTTTGTTGTACGCATTCAAAGCTTCTTCATATTTACCATGCCTTTCATTTACACCAGCAATATTATTTAGTGTGTCAAGTGTGCTTGAATTATCTTCTCCTAACAGGAAGACCCTCTTCTCATACAATTTGCTGTACGTATTCAAAGCTTCTTCGTAATTACCCTGCCTTTCATATACAACCGCAATATTATTTAGTGTGTCAAGTGTGCTTGGATTATCTTCTCCTAACAGGAGGACCCTCTTCTCATACAATTTGTTGTACGTATTCAAAGCTTCTTCATATTTACCCTGACTTTCATATACACCAGCAATATTATGTAGTGTGTCAAGCGTGCTTTGATTATCTCCTCCCAACCGGAGGACCATCTTCTCATACACTTTGTTGTACGCATTCAAAGCTTCTTCATATTTACCCTGCCTTTCATTTACAACCGCAATATTATTTAGTGTGTCAAGTGTGCTTGGATTATCTTCTCCTAACAGGAGGACCCTCTTCTCCTAACAGGAGGACCCTCTTCTCATACAATTTGCTGTACGTATTCAAAGCTTCTTCGTAATTACCCTGCCTTTCATATACAACCGCAATATTATTTAGTGTGTCAAGTGTGCTTGGATCATCTTCTCCCAACAGGAGGACCTTCTTCTCATACAATTTGTTGTACGTATTCAAAGCTTCTTCGTATTTACCCTGCATTTCATATACAACAGCAATTTTATTTAGTGTGTCAAGTGTGCTTGGATTATCTTCTCCTAACAGGAGGACCCTTTTCTCGTACACTTTGTTGTACGTATTCAAAGCTTCTTCGTAATTACCCTGCCTTTCATATACACCAGCAATATTATGTAGTGTTTCGAGCGCGCTTGGATCATCTTCTCCCAACAGGAGGACTCTCTTCTCATACACTTTGTTGTATGTTGTCAATGCTTCTTCGTATTTACCCTGCCTTTCATATACAACAGCAATATTATGTAGTGTGTCAAGCGTGCTTTGATTATCTCCTCCCAACAGGAGGACCCTCTTCTCATACACTTTGTTGTTTGTATTCAAAGCTTCTTCGTAATTACCCTGCCTTTCATATACACCAGCAATATTATGTAGTGTTTCGAGCGCGCTTGGATCATCTTCTCCCAACAGGAGGACTCTCTTCTCATACACTTTGTTGTATGTTGTCAATGCTTCTTCGTATTTACCCTGCCTTTCATATACAACAGCAATATTATGTAGTGTAGTGAGCGTGCTTGGATTATCTTCTCCCAACAGGAGGATCCTTTTCTCATACACTTTGTTGTACGTAGTCAAAGCTGCTTTGTAGTTACCCTGCATTTCATATACACCAGCAATATTATGTAGGGTGTCGAGCGTGCTTGGATTATCTTCTCCAAACAGGAGGACTTTCTTCTCATACACTATAATGTTCGTATTCATGGCTTCTTCGTATTTACCCTGCCTTTCATATAAATAAGCAAAATTATTTAGTGTAGGGAGCGTGCTTGGATTATCTTCTACCAACAGGGGGAGCTTCTTCTCATTCAATTTGTTGCTCGTATTTAAAGCTTCTTTGTATTTACCCAGCCTTCTATATACAACTTCAATATTAGGTAGTGTCTCGAGCGTTCTTGGATTATCTTCTCCCAACAGGGCGACCTGCTTCTCATACACCTTTTTGTACGTATTCAAAGCTTCTTTGTATTTACCCATTCTTTCATATACAACAGCAATATTATGAAGTGTAGTGAGCGTGCTTTGATTATCTTCTCCCAACAGGAGGATCTTTTTCTCATACACTTTGTTGTACGTATTCAAAGCTAATTCGTATTTGCCTTGCCTTTCATATACAACAGCAATATTATGCAGTGTAGTGAGCGTGCTTAAATTATCTTCTCCTAACAGGGTAACCTGCTTCTCATACACTTCGTTGTACGTATTCAAAGCTACTTTGTATTTACCCAGACATTCACATACTTTACCAATCCTATGTAGTGTGTCGAGCGTGCTTCGATGGTTCATTGTATACTTATTTTTTTGGAATGTAAATATTTTTCTCAAAATCGTTAAGCACTTGGGGTAATTTCCTTGTAGCATTAATACTTCGGCTATTGACTGTAGAGTTTTGATGTTATTAGCTGTCACTTCAATGCATCTGAATTCTTTGGCTGCCACTTTTTGCACTAGACAATGCATTGAGATAACTTTATTCCCGCTGATACTTATCAAGGAAAATGAATGAATTAACTGTAAGGCATTCATTTTTTCGTGTTCACTGTTATCACCATTAATAAATGATGTGATCAAGTACGGATGTATGTTATCAGGACCAATATACGTAAACAAGTGTATTAAGTCCACAGCAAGGTTTCCACAGGAACTTTCTTTGATTATTTTAAAGGCCATATTCCAAATAACACTCACTGGTCTATGATGTTTATCATCTAAAAGGTCACTCTCAAGGTATGTTGTTGGAGATTCATTATATTCATCTATAAATTTTTTAACTGAGTACTCTTCACCAAAGAGTTTTAATTTTTGCTTTCTATCTAACACATATGAAACTGCCATTCGAAGAGCCAATGGAAGGCCTTGCAGCATGGAAGCTAATGCTTTGTAGTCCATTTCATTCCCTTCCTTATTTTGCTGTAGGTTTTCTTTTAAGAACTCTACTGATTCTAATTCATTAAAGCTTTCCAAACAAAGAATATTGATATTGCTGCTCCAGTCCTTACTTTGTGATGTAACTATTATTTTCAGGTCTTCAGACTTCATATTTGGTAGATATTTTGATATACCAAACAATTGCCTTACATTTGAGTAGCATAAACTGTTGTCAAATACTAATAACACTTTTTTTCCCCTTAAGTATCCATAGACTGTATTCAAAATTATGGACATATCTACTTTTGCCTCTTTTTTACCAAGGAGAAGATGTTCATACAAGTCACGAAATGAATTTTCAGTTGATTCTTTGGATTCGGCATTTATCCATATTAAATTGTTGAAATCATTTTTATTCTCCATTGCATACTTCCTAATTAACTCACTTTTGCCTACTCCAGCAATTCCAATAACACAAGCGTCAATTATGTGTTTGTTTTTTTGTTTCCTTGAGACAACAAAATCTTTAAGCTGCATCAATTCCCTTTTTCTTGAATGGAATGTACAGCTTGGTTCATCAAATTGAAAATTGATGGAGCCTAATAATTTATTTTTAACAGTGGTAATAAATTTTGATACAATCTTTGATGTTTTAAATGTTCCTTTTTTATCATTCCACCACTTTTCTACCCACAGGTGTAACTCTGCATTCATACTTTTGGCATAAAATGGATTAAAATCCTGTTCTATCTCCTTCATAATTACATTGGTTAAGTCTACCTCACTTGGTTGGCTATCTATAATCACAAAATTATCTAGAAACTCATTTATTTCCTGAACACTGTACTTTGAGTGCTTTTGAAAGTAAATTACCAACGGCTCTCTGACTTCAGGGCCAGTTTTAAACTTCGAAAACTTTACATCCAAAATCTCATTAACTTGAACATCAAAACAATCTTTAGGAAGTAATAGTGAATCTGATTTTAAATCATTGAAATTTAATTTCAAATTTGACATCAGTCCAAACGTTTGATTGTGTTTCTCATTTACATTAAATTCAGGATCTTTTTTTAATTTGTAATAAGAATCTAAATACATGTTAAGGTTGAAAGGTCTATTGTCTGTATACTTTCCCTTTGCGTCTTTTTTAAATTTTTCAGGTAGTAAATCTGATACACATATATATTTTTCATTGTCTTTTACATGTTTGGCTTGTATACATAATTGGACGGACTCAATATCACTCTTTTTGTATTTAACATAAATATCATCAAATTTATCAGCTGGTTTATAAGCTGTTGCAATTTCAAAATGTATCTTTTTTTTGTAAAATTTGTAGATAAAGAGTACGAGGAGCTTTATCAGATAAGAAAAGCCGTGGAAACATTGTCGCTCACCGTGTGCTTCGTGTTCTCTGACAGGCTCTTCATCAGTTTGTGTCTCTACTTCATCTTGATTCTTGTAGGTACAGGAGACAATATTATCATCCAGACCAACCTGTTAAGAAAATTATAATTAAAAATGGCACAATATCAATCCTTTACAGGGACTCTGCAGTTTGAAAGTTGACATGGGAACAAATTGGTCCATATTTATATGACAAGTTAGAAATTAAATAAATAATAGTGGATAAACCTTAATGACTTCCACACTCTTTACCTGCTGTCCTTCAGTACTGAGACATTAAAGAACTCATTCAAATCATACTTAATAACGGTGGGTGCACTATATTTATTATGGCTTATAAAATTGTATTTTCCACTACTCTATATAAATGGTAAAAAAATCAAAAAATATTTTTCATTGCTGCATTAATAAAGACGACTTACACAATAGCACAAGATGGAGGAAAGACAAGCCAGCCATGAGGTAGTGGGGATGTGGCATCACAGTTAACAGCAGTCGTATTGGTTGTTAGGCTTGTGACATGGCTGTTAAAAGAGACTGCTCCAGCCAGCACTATAGTTAGGCGTAGTACTACTATGAAAAAGTAAACGAAATAACTATATTCTCCTTCCGCTAGCATTAAACTTGCGCACATTCAAATTTCAATGCTTTTATTAACTTACTCTATAAGTTTAGGTTCAAAATAAGTAATCAAACCCCTAGATAGGTTCTTCAAGTGAATCGACCTTCAATTATTGTAATCTGGACAGGTATATAAAATGAGCTGTTTTAAGGATTGTTGTTATATAAAGTCTATTTCTTTGTTTGATATTTTTACTCACACATGTAATAAATGAGCACAAATATACAAAAATGTGGTGCTGCTTTGTGGAAAATCTGACAATTTCCGCAATTTTTTTAACAGACTACATTGCAAATAAAACAGGTACCAATAATAATAATGATACATTATAAAGATAACTGGAGAAAATTGACAAGAAAGACACAAGATTTGACACAACGCTCTATTTGCATGTAATACGCATCATACCTGGCACATTAAAAAAAGAAAAAAGAAAACACAAAATAAAAACAGTCTAATTGCAACTAAATCAATTCTTTTAGAGATTTTTATTTTTTTCATTAGTGTTAGCTTTTACTACAGCATATTCTGCTTTTAGTATAGGCATTCAAACCACTGAACTATATAACTGGAAGGCCAGAGGACCCTCTTTCTTACGGAGGATTTTGTTTCAGGTAGTCGGCATAAAGACATATACTAGTTCTCTCTCCCCGTAAATTGACTTCTGACCTTGAAAACAAGCGTGTTGAATAGACATGTGGGAGAAAATATTTTTCTGGAGCCGACACAATAACAGAAAGAAAGTGCATCAGCTGCAGCACATGCATATAGTCAGCTTGCCGTCATAGCATTTTAATAAAATACATTAACTCTATGCATAAAATGATATCAAATTTGTCTGAGGTCAGAAGGCAACCCAAAGAAAAGGTCGTGTTTTTAGTAGAAAATATTCAGTGCAGTGCGCCTGTTGTCCAAAACTAAAATCTTCAAGGTCAGCAGTCAACTTAGGGGGAGAGAGAAATAGCACACTTCGGTATAGCAGCTACATGAAACAGAGAAATTTTTCCCTTCGCACCCCCTGATTCAAACTTAACAACATTATTAGGAATAATGGGATACTAGGATACTGTATATAGGAAAAAAGGCGGCTATGGCCTTGTGTGAGGAACTTTCCCGGCATTCACCTGGGAGTGACGATGAGAAACCACAGAAAGCCATCATCAAGGCAGACGGCACCAAAGTGAACTTATGCACCTCCTGATACAGTATTCGACTTGCAGCCACCTGACGAGCACACTCAGGATAACTCACAAACTGGCAGGCAGTCGGGAGCGAACCCAAGCTCTGGAGACTATCCAGATTACAAGTCCGACACTTAACCAATCGTGCCACACTGTTCAAATTAAACAATTCTGTCAGCTATATTTTCTCTCACCTGCTTGGCTGCAGATGACAGTAGTTTTTGTTGATCCTCCGGTGCTCCCTGTCTGTCATCCTCTGTCCTGACTGTTCCTGATGTTGAGCTGGACGGCTGCTCATCCATTTTCACGAGGCTGATAAACAAAGTTAAATTATAAATGTATTTATGTTTTACTTTGTATATTTCAATGAACCTTTAAAAATAACTTATCTTTCTACTTTTTATTAACTCAAGGAGTTCAAATTTAAGGAGTGTTTTTTTTTTCTTTACAGTATATGTTTATATGTATATAAAATTGAATACTAATAATCTCGTCTTGATTTATCATAATTAATTAACATTCTCGTTAATACTACGTTCACACGTAAAACAGAGTACATTGATGTTAGCAAATAATTTTTTAAGGAAAGTGTAGGCATACACTTCAGTGTACCAAGTTAAAAAACTGGAACAATACTGCATGTACATGCAGATCATTTTGTGCAATTTACTACTCTGCACTTTTTTCAGTTGACATAATAGCAAAAAAAAAAAAAATGTTTGTAAATTAAGAATAAACGAAGATCGGAAGCAAAGTAGACTGACAACAATGTATAAAATAACTAGGAACCAAAAGGGCTGGGAGGAGCTTAGCGATCGTACTGAGGAAGGGCGTTAAAAAGGTAGGAAGGACCATGATTGGAAGCTGGAGTATAGGAGAAGCAAAAATGATGTGGGCAAGTATTCTTTTTTGAGAAGAACGGTGAGGGAGTGGAATTTGTTGGACTCTGGGCTTGTGGATGCTCGGAGTGTTGGTGAGTTCAGGGAGGGGCTGAGAGAGTCAGCCGCAAGCAAGCGAGCCACCGTGGTGGAATACCCACAATAGCCGCAAGCAGTGGTGTATGCATGTAATGTGTGTACACACTGCTATTTAATCTTTAATCTTTCTTTCTTTATAACTTTTATAGATGGTTGATTTAAATTTTTATTGACGATTCATGAAATTGTGCATATTACGAACAGATATCATAAACTCATAGAAGGCAGGTTGAACAATTTTTAGAATATAAAATATTCCAAAAATTGAAATCACTCACTCTACTTGACGACAAATAACGTAGAACTTTTGTATTGATGAGATGACGCCCTGATCGTGTCCTTGTAATGACGCACACAGCCGACACAGCAAAATTCATGAGTTGTTGACTCGACCTCGTCTACAAAGTCGACCAACAATTCAATTCGAGGGCTTTCACACAATTCACACTCGAAAATCGCTACGGCATTCATGCCTTACAGCACACGTAGCTCAGCTCCATAAGATAACCAAGGACTAAGGAGACCTACGGCATGCCGTAGCCGATTTCGAATATGTGAATGTGAACGCGGCTTTACAAGATGGTCGAAAGGATGCTCTTAGGATGCTCATAAAATGATATGATTCACACATAAAAATTGTGAATTATTGCGTGAAATATGAAAATGAAATAATCTTTATTTTTAGCTTTCGCTATTTAAATTCATAATAGTTGGTTACATATTATTTAATTGATTTTACAATAACACATAAAAATTTGTTTAATAATATATCGTCGTTGTAGCGCGTTTTTGGCCGATCTTCCAGTTGTAAGTTATGACTCCATGGCCGATCTATATATTGTAAGTTATGACTCTCTGGCTGATCAGCTTTATTTTTGCCAGGGACGAGTGGCCGAAATGTCAAAAGTTACAACTTTTGTTTTATTGCGCCATTCGAAAGAGTGCAAAATTTGACACAAGATGGCATTAGTGGTATTTTCCTAATAATTTTCATTTAAATGCTAGAAAAATAATAAAAAAAGGGGCGAGGCCCGCGAAATCAGCTGTTTGCAAATAACACGTAACAAAATATCAACACAGAGCAAAAACTTAAATCATATATTTATTCAATCCAGTTATTTACTTCTTCTGGCTGCAAAGAATAATTTTCCTAGCGGCCAATTAACATTTAATCAATCAAGTAACAAAATATCTCTCCAGATTGCATCGGGTGATCTCTAAAATCTGGAATCATGCATGCAACGATTGAATAACTCGTAATTATATGGTTCAGCTACGTGTATAATAATTAATAATAATTAACTTAAAAATTTAATGTGATTTTTTTCAAAATTGTTGTGATTTTGTTTATAAATATTATTTTGTTATTGCGGCGCGCGCCCTACAGTATATCGGAAAGAAATAATTAAGCTTTTAGTATGTTAATTAATTTTGATACACATCTGCCTGTGGGGGAAAATATTTGTTAATTTTGATACACATCTGCCTGTGGGGGAAAATATTGCAACTAACCACAATAAAGGCGTCACAAAGATCTGTAACTTGCATGCATATATTGTAGAGTGTCGTAATAACTATAATAGATAAAAAATACCGGTATTTAAATAAAATTATTATTTTACGATATATAGCTAGCATAGTATTACATTTTTTTAGCAATTATAATATACTCTAGGCATAGGACGTTCTTATATAACTAGGAAAAATTAGCAAATAAAATTATATTATTATTATTATTTTTTTGCAAGTTATTTTTTTACCATATATCGCTGCGTATAATAATATATTGTGAGATGTTAAAAGTTTGTAAAAACATGTTTTTATGCTGGCTTGAAAGAGTCGAAGTGCGACAGCTAATTGGTCTCTTCTAGCAGACACGTACATAACTTTTGTTAATTCATTGACGGTCCAACGTGTGCTATCAATATTATACTATTATAATATTGATATATTATATTATTATCGTATGAACCTGAAAAGACGAAAAAAAAAAATCGCGAGATACCGCGAAGCACAACGCTCACTTCCGGCTTCGTGAATCGCGCCCATTATATACGTACCCATGATAGCATTATAGTGATCGACGTACCATATTAATATTTGTTGTTATAAATAAAATTTAGCATAAATAAATTATAAAATAGCGTAAATATATTTACTATATATATTTTTATGATTAATTCAGCAATGGAATTCTGCTACGCGTCTATAATATATACATAAATGCATGCAGTTAACAAAGTATTCTTCGATCGAGCATAGAACTCGCTGTGATATTTAATCGTCTTGGTTACGTTTAATTTCTGCGTTTATGTGCAGACCTGTAAAACAAGTAGCATGCTAAGTAAGCTAATTTTTTTGCATAAATTGCAATTAATGAACTTATAATTGCCTATTGCATTGCTGTTATTAATTACACAAAAAAAATCGACATTTTATCAGCGATCGACGATGCTAAAATCACCCAAACTCGGCTGTGTTCGATTCTATTTTTAATAAATAAACTTTTTTTATAGTCCCTGCACAGCCGCTTTTTTTTCCCTAAAATTAAAATAATGATAAACATGAAATAATATTATAGTAATACACAGTAATTTTATGTCTTACCCATGCATTTTCATTTGTCAGCTAGAAAACGAACCATGAAAATGTTTAAGTAGCTGAAAAAAATACGGGTATCATTTATGCATATATACGCGACGCGGACGTATATATATATATAAATAAATATTGAAGACGAGCGCGTTTCATTAATTTTAATTAATTCTGTAATTCTATTACATCGTGTTTTTAATTTCTAGCCGAGTTAACAACGTGAGAGAGGATTATTACATGCATTTTCAAGCCCTGTCGGATTATGGCAAATTTCATTTATTTATTATTATTATTTTTTAAAGATGACCGACGGACTTTTATACGTATTTTTTATCGTATTTACATTATAAAAGTGCTGCATACAGGATTTTAATTTCCAATTAATATTTCCGGAGATAATCAGTTTTTTGCTTCTCCTGAACAATTAGAAAAATTGCAGATCAGCCAGAAGGCCATAACTTACAATATGCAGATCAGCCAGAGAGTTATAACTTACAATATATAGATCGGCCATGGAGTCATAACTTACAACTGGAAGATCGGCCAAAAACGCGCTACAACGACGATATATAACCACACTATATATTATGTTTTATTTATATACTAAAACATACCTTATCTGTTTATATGCATATATATATCAACTATGCTGTTTGAAATTAAGCGTAAATTATGCATATTCACTATTAATTAATACTATAAAGAAACTTGCATCGAATCGAAAACCACTGGACCAAGGCACGGGACGATGTGTCACTCAGGTATGCATACGTGTCACTGAGTCACTGTGATCTTACGTAGGTCTGTTCATTTACTTCGTTATTAGAAGCTTCTATTAGAGGCTACAAGTCAGCTGATTTTTCGGTGATCCCACCCGCTATACCAAAACTATGTAAAAAAAACGTGAATTCGTTTTTTCACCAAGAATAAGATTTTTCAGGGATAATTCCTTTGCGGAACTTTGGTCCAAACTGAAAAATAAAGTAGATGATTCAAGATTTAGATTTTTTACTTGATTTATAACCGAGAAAAGTTCAAAAAACACTTTGCTTCATTTTCAAGTGCAAGATGGACCTTAGCGACAAACAGTTGCGCAGCGAAAGCTCTAGCGCATCACTTGGTGATACACAATCAGGAAGAATCGATTATTTGTGATGAAACTTCTGTACATTAAACATAAGGTTCATCACAAATAATTTATTCTTTCTGATTGTGTATTTACGAACATACCTCTTGTGATCATTGGGAATCATTAATTAAAAATCATTAAAATCATCAAAGTCAGCTGTTTTATGTAAAAAAAAGTTGAAGAACAGGACATGCAATGTAGTTAATTTCTAATAAATAGCAAATAAACATAAAAATGAGCAATTTTTAGTAATTCTAAGGTGTTTTTCATCAAAATATTTAACTTGTAAAAAGGTAAGCTACTCCTAATATTGATAGTTATGTTAAGTAGTACGTAATTTCTTCGTAACAAGTGTGGGAAGAATGCTACGTGACCGCGCGGACCTTTTCTTAGCGTCGATGACCAAAAGTCATCTTTAGGGCAATAAATATTGATAATAAAGATAAATGATCTGTTTTAATCAATAATAAACATTCATTCACGTAGGACTACATCATAATTTTATTTCAAAGTAACTTGATTCTTTGTATTTACTTCTATGTAAGTGCAATGTTATTGTTTTTTTGGAGACTCCCCCCAAACCCCAAGCAAAAAATGCGAGCTATAGAAAGTAAAACAAGCCTTAGATTACGCATGAGTTCCCAGACTAGACGTCGCCAAGGCGTACAGTATAACAAATTTTAGTTTACCTCTAGACAGTTCAGCAGACTAGACGTCGCCAAGGCGTACAAACAAGTAGTAATCTTCATTTTTTAAAAATGTCCCACAACAAGGTTATTATAACTTATGTAATTTTTTAAAAATATTACATGCTTCTATAATATGTATAACTATTAAGAAAAAGTATAAAAAAGTAAGTTTAATTTGATTTCAAAATCGCGTCGCCACCACTTCGACCACTTTGCACCTCTTCCAGATGAAAGCCTGGGGCCGCTGGGCTTCTGTTGTGTCGACACCAAAAATGCTAAAAACTTAAAAAAAATTGGTGAAATTAAAAAATATAAACACCCTTAAACATTTAAAAGTAACATTCTGGAGGCGTATATAGACGTATATTCCGATCTGTTTTGGTTTTAAAGTTCGCTAAATTAATTAACATTAAACCATGATGTCAGTACTAATAGCAGGTTAAAAGTATATTAGATACTTGGGATGGCCGCTAGGCAAGCGGGTTGCCGCGCCCACGGCCGTGGCGTTCTCATAAACCGGCAAACTAAACTAGGGATGTGATGTTTTTTTCGAATCGAGCGCCTATCGTTAAAAACTGAAGGTCGTAACGCAAAACGGTACTATTTTCTATTCAAAATGTCTTCCAGACGTAAACTAAGGTTTGTGATACTGTATGACGTTTAATCCAAGCCTATAATATTAGATTTTTTTTTATATATCTCATTACTTATAATTAATAAGGATGACTCTCAGTAGATTGATATCTCACAATCGTTGCGCCTGAATGCAACAAGACTTGCAGGGGACTTAGAACTCACCATCAATTAATAGAGGTGGCATACGTATACATACAAATTTTGAAGCAAATCTGTCTTATCTGTTTTTTGAAAATTGAGTTAGAAGTTTAACATTGACCTTATGAATTAAAACCGGAAATGGAGCTGTTGTAAAAAAACTGAAGACCGAATTTGCTCAAACCATAAGCGATTAGGTTTTAGAACATTCTCGATATTTTAAAATCTATTAATTCATTGGATTAATTCTGTCATATAAAATATTCTTTGACTCCGAAGTAACCGAGATTCATCGTTAAGTATTGGTAACCATTATAAACCATACACAGTTGTGCAGAAATGAATGACAAGCTTCAACTTAAAAATGCCGCAGCGCCGCATTCTGACATCGCTCCATAAGGTTTGTTAGGAGAAAAATCTTATTTATTTTTTCATTCAAATTCTATGCTGCGCAGAATCTCGAATATTTTTTATGTTGTGTAAAGTGATCTTTCCCGTGGCTCATATGAATTATTAATCTTGTCCTTCATAAGAACCACCGAAAAAAATTAAAAACCAGGTACCGCTGGGTTAAAGGATAGGAAGCTTGATAGAACATGTCGTCGCGCGCAGTTCGCGCGCTAGATTTTCATTGGCTGAGAGAATTGTGTCGTCAATGTTAAAGCTTCTCATTCAATCATGTAATTTTTGTTGACAGAAGGATGTCAAGTTTCCCGGAAAGTTCGTCTTACGACGCAGACGCTCCAAACAACTTGGAGCTCGGAGGCCACTTCTTGGCGTCGCTGCTGATGCCCAACCCTCTACAGAAGGACCACCCCTCGACTGAGACTGTCTGCAAGTCTCGTAAGAAGCGACCAGGGACAAAGTATGATCAGCAATCGCGGGAGCTCAACAAGCAGCTACGCATGCAAGGCAAGGAGTATGTGGGAGAGCGTAGAACTCCGTTTGGTCTGAAGACGGTGGTGAGGAAGGCGCGGGAGATTGGTCCGTCGTGCAGCAGCCCCAAGTGTAAGAAGTCGGTCTTCTCTCGCTTCTGTCATCTCTTCTCACAGCAAGACAGACTCGCCATGTTCAAGGTGACCACATACATTCTTCTTATTTTCTAATGTCCATAAAATATTTTACTCCTAGAAAATAAATAGATGCTTCAAATGTTCCCCGTCAGGAAAATTTTCTCCTTGAGCCACCGTATTAGAAAATTTTAATTTTTCCTCAGTAACTATGCATTAAATCTATTGATTTGCAACTATCTCCTATTTAGAGGTCTTCTGATAACGAATCAAGAAATTATTTTTGTCTAAAAAAGTCTTTAATGCCAAAAAAGCAATTTCATTTTTTTTTTTCTTTTTACATAGGACGGTGGGAACATCACAAAATCAGCTGAATTGAAGCCTCCATAGAGACAAGATTCTTTCCCTTCTCTCTTCATGTTGCACGGCAACGATTTAAGTTCCTCAAATAAAGCATAGAGCATCTATTTCACTTTTATGGCTTAATAAATATTTAAAAGTGTAATCAGTAGCACAGCATTATTACCTCCTAGTGGTGAACACAGGCAATGCTGACCCGGCCCTTGAGGCAGTTCCTAGAGCAGGAATCTTGGCTCAAGGGAATGAGAACATTGTCTCTGTGGCTAAATTAATCCCAAAGTCTTTTCGGCAGGCAAGCCGTTAGCAACATGTCCTTGGTACGTGGGGTCTAGTAAGCCTCACTACTTAAAATAAGTACTAAAAAGCAGATAAAATTGCCTTGAACTTCGATATGACAGGGATATGAAGTCATGTTATGAATGAATGGTTCATGACGGTTCTCCAATGATTGCAGGAGTTCTGGGGTCTGTCGTGGGAGCTACGGAAGGCGTACGTGCGTTCTCTGGTAGAGGTCACTGCCCCCAAGACTCACAAGAGTGAGGCCAAGGTGCCCTCCACCTTCAAGCGACAGATCGAGTGCAAGTACCACCTTCTGAAGGATGGTGTCAGGTATCAGGTGAGAAACAATTATAGTCCGGTCTTTAGCTAGTTGCTGATTCACGGGGTAGGAAAGGCCAGGGAGGGAAAAAGAAATTATGTGCCCCCCTCCCCCCTACTTTGTTTTCTTCTACCATCTAGGTTCTCAAATACCTTGAAGGTGTACAGTGAAAAATTTTAGTACCAAAAGTCAAAGGACCCACGAAATTAGCTTCATTATTTTTATTTTATTTCCCTCATGAGTACTGTACATAAATAACAATTCAGAGGCAGGAAATTCACAAACAGTCCAATAAGAACAATTCACTTCCCGAAGGTTGTGTAGCGAATCCCTGTAAACACACAATAATAAGAAAATAAAAATTAATTATTAATATAATAGTTAACCTTTACCTTATATCAAGTACTGTATTACCTTATATCAAGTTTTTCCTGTACTACACAATGCTAATTATTTTTTATGGGACTGCGATCTCATTTACTCAAAATTGAGTTTTACCTAACAAGTTGGGTAAAAACGAGTTTTTACAGTACCACACTGACCCCTCTTTTCAATCCGAGAAAAAGTATTGTGGGAGGGACATGACAGGTCCTCTACCCACAAAACCAAAGTGTGGACCATCTCCTTGTGAAGTGGTAGACAAAATTTTGAGGGGAGGGGGGGGGGGGTGAATGGATATGCTCTCTTCAACTTTCTAATACTCCCATCATGGTTGTGAAAAAAAAAAAATAATAATAAATAGTAACAATAATGGCAATACTGTAGGGACGTTTCTACAACGCCCCTCAAAAGTCGTAACTCTTGACACATTTTAGTATGGTTTGAGTCAGGTTTAATGAAAAAAAAAAAGAGGGGGCTTCAAATCAGCTGATTTTGTGGTATTCCCATCGTCCCATCCAAACCTTTGCAACCTCTAAATTGCTCTTTTGTCATTAAAGAAAATTTTGAAATGGGAGGTAGGAGATGGTTTCAAATTAATAGTTTTAAAAGTAAGAGTACTAAGAAAAAATTCAAATTTTTTTAACGTGGTGACTTGTAGAGACAATTTTTTCAACCAGGAACACTTGAAGGCTGTATTGAAAAAACTTGGATTCGCTCTCAAAAATTTAAAAATCATATTAAACATAACGGCCCCACAATAATGTTCTCATTGTCGTCAGGTATGCCAGAGCATGTTCATGAACACACTGAGCATCAAGCATCGCTCCATCCGTCTGTGGAGAAACCCAGGACCCTCCGAGAGCAGCCAGGAGACCTCGGAGAGCACCTCAGGGACGCAGGACGGGGAAAGGTGAGTTTTTTGTCAGAATCCTTGTTGCTTTTAAATTGAAGATTAACTTGCGGTAGCAATCGAGAAATACACAAATAAAGGAAAAAAAAAAAAAAAAAAAAAAAAAACTTCACGTATACCAGACAACTAAGTTTTATGACTGTTTTTCTCCAGCATGACACAAGATTATTATACTACTATGTTGTACTGCAATTTTCTCTCTCTCTTTTATTTATTATTTTTTTCTTTACTTTCAAGTGCCACAATACAGCATTTAATATTATTTAATTTTGAATTTTATGTGAACAACTCATAATCAAATAAAAATTAATTTTAGCACACATTTAATGCTAATTTATTTTAACAACAACTTCACTTTTACTTGGGCTCAAAATTAAGTTAAAAATCGTCAATAAAATTATTAAAAATACAAAACTGAAGCTATTCTCTCCTTAAATATCAAAATATTTAGGTACTCAAAAATCTTTTATTAACAATTTAGATTAAAACATCATTGATTCAATTAAGAACAGTGTTTATTAAATCAATGTTAAAATGTTTGAATCCTCTGTAAGCATTGTAATTCATATGCATTTCAAAAATTAAACTTAGAAATCTTACATTTTGTAAATTTTCAGACTTCCATCTACTAATAAAGGATTAGCACCACTACTGCCCCCTCAAACAGAAGCCCCCTCTAACCTTGAAGTACCTTGCGACTTGACGGTAAAGAAAAGTGAGAAGAGGAAAAGAAAGCGAGAGAGCAGTGAAACTTCTCAGAAGACTCAGTTGGGGGAGATCTGTCAGGGGAAGCGACTGGAGCTTCTGTCTCAGTTGTCAGAGACGCTTCAGATAAAGCAGGAACCTGCGGAGGAGGGAAACTTGTGGGAGCCTGAGCAGGACATGAAGGTACAAGAAACACAGCTGATGGACCTGAGGACCTCGGTGAACAACGAGATCAAAGTTTCCTCACCAGTAAGTTCAATGACTTACAATAATTGACAATCTGTATTTTCTTTTATTGAATATTTGGATAGAGGACCTTGAGTTATGTGTAGTTTTTTTTTTTTTTTTTTTTTTTTTAAGATCTTTCTACAACCAATCTTCTGTAGAACACTGTGACATTATAGTCTTGCGAATATTAAATATTTACCCCAACACATGTAAGCATAGAGAAGGGCATTATAACATGAAGTTTTACAGCACAATTTTAAGGTTGTTAGAGGGTTAAAAAAAAATGTATGTGTGAAGTTACTCTTTTTTTAAGTATGATGGAAATCATGCAATTTTTTCCATTATGGTAAATGCAGGAAGATCAACTAAAATACATTTATAGTGCATACAGTACATTGGTACGTACATAGTACTTAAAAAAAGGTCAAATCTGCCTTACGTGGACTGTTTGATAAGAATCAAAGCTGTAAATAGAAAGAAGATGAATGCTTAAATATCTCAAGGTGTACATGGCGCTAATTAATTAAAACAATGTTGACGTATTCATTTTATCCCTTTTCAAATGAGCAATAAACTGTCCCTTGTCTGGAATAATGAGCTATCTGCCTACCCTGATTTCGTTGCAATAATGAGCAATCTGCTATTTTGGGTGAGCACATGTATAAGCTTTATTTTGTACCGATTTGCAGCTCATAATTGTACTTACCTGAAATAGCAGATAGCTCATTATTGCAATGAAATCGCGGTAGGCAGGTAGCTCATTATTGGACAAAGGATAAAATGCCACCACTGTGTCTAACATTCGTCGTCTCTGACAGTCCAATGATGGTGAGTCTAGCAAGGACGAAATTTGCTCCAAGCTGACGGAAGAGAGTCCAGACCGTCCGTGGTTGCAGCAGCTGCAGTCCAAGCTGGACTCTCAGTTTGGGGGAGACGAGAGACATCAGCCGGACTGGCTACCTCAGTTCAGAGAGTGGCTGGACAAGCCTGATGACAAGGGGGAGAGCAGGTGGGTTCTGAGTGGAAAGAGAGCTTTCACCTCAATGTGTTTCTCATGGAAGGAGGTATTTTTAATAGCCAGTAATAGAACCAGCTCGTTATCAGGAGTCTATTGAACTGGCTACTGAACCTTCTATGATAATAATAAACAGTGAATGCAGTAAACTTTCGATTTTATGAAGTCTCAAGGGACTGAAAAAAAACATGAATTCACAAAATCGAAAGTAAAAACATTGAAAGGCCTATCTATGAAGTTGGCTGGGGCCGACATTTCACTTCACAAAATTGAAGAATTCATAAAATGGAAATTCACAAAATCAAAAGTTTACTATGGTATTCATTACAGAAATTTGTAGCCAGTCCAATGGAACCAGCTCAACGTCAGGAACTGGCTACTGAACCTAATACAGTGGCTCTTTCTCTGTTATACATAGAAAGAATTGTCAAAGCAGATTAAGTTGCCAGTTGAATGGAAGCAGCTCAGTGTCAGGAGTCTATTGAACTGGCTACTGAACCTAATACAGTGTCTCTTTCTTTATTTTACATGGAAGGACGGTAGCCAGTTATATAGAAATATAGAACCAGTTCAACAATAGTATTATACAGTATAATCATTACCGTACTGTTGCAGGAAACCCACCGAGCCTCCCACCCTCAGTGAAGAAACCAACCTGAACATGGGTGGACACTTCCTAGCCTCGCTTCTCGCCCCCAACCCCCAGCAAAGTGAGCCCCCCGAAGAGGGGAGGAAAGAGAACCGGAGAATCAACGACAAGCTCTTCCGAGAACTCAACAAGCAGCTGAGAATGCAAGGTTAGTCTATGTGGGCTTTAAAGAACTACTGCCTCAAATTAAAAAAAAATAGGCACTTATTAGAGTTGACGATCAACATTCACATTATTTTTTTCCAAGCACGATGCAGCTGCATGAGTACATACTGTAAAGTAAAGATGCAGGTCCGTGCTGATGTCAAAATTACGTCACAACACACAACCGGTCATAAGCCACCATGTTTTTGGCATCATTTTGACATCAAAACAGACCTGCATCCTTATTTTGCAGCCGCTTCTCATGCAGGTGCATCAAGCAATGAAAAAATAATGTGAAAATTGATTGTCAACTCCAGCAACACTCTGAACTGACAATTTTTATTTTGAGACTAGTAGTCTTTATGGAGTTTGTAACGACCCACGCACCAATTAAAGTGGGAAAGGAACAAAAAGATGTTAATAGAAATACAAAAAGTATAGAAATATTAGGGTAATATTAAGCTACCAAGCAACATACCCCTTTCCCTAGTGGTAGTGTGTTAGACCAAAGAGAGAAAAAAAATTATATTGTTAGGAAAATAAATACTGCAAATGTATTTTTTAAGCATTGAAATATTTTAAACTATGAAAACACTATACAGTAAGCTATAAGCTACAGTACATACTTAAAAAATAAAGTTAGTAGTCAACAGATGTAAAGAATTCTAGTTAAGTACTGCAGTAAAAACTTGTTATTATGTTAAGTCAAGGGACCCAGGAAATTAGGTTTATCTTATACAGAGTATTACCTTATTTCAAGTTTTTGCTATACCACGCAATGCTTATTATTTTTGACAGGACTGCAATCTCCTTTACTCAAGATCGAGTTTAACCTAACAACAAAATCTGTAATAACGAGTTTTTACTGTATTTCCATAAGACCCTTTTTCTACTTTATCTCTAGTAAAATTATGATCTTCATCACAAACAAATCTAATATCTACTATCCCGAGAAGTACATCACTAACAGGTTAATGTTGTTACAGGCAAGGAGTACGTGGGAGAGCGTAGGACTCCGTTTGGACTGAAGACGGTGGTGAGGAAGGCTCGGGAGATTGGTCCGTCGTGCAGCAGCCCCAAGTGTAAGAAGTCGGTCTTCTCTCGCTTCTGTCATCTCTTCTCACAGCAAGACAGACTCGCCATGTTCAAGGTGAGACAAAAGTAGATACTGTACATCGTGTGCTCGATACAACAATACTTTATACATAAACAAGTTTATAACAAAGTATTGTTAGTAATGTCTGTCTTATGTAAAATCAGGCAATACAGTACGTGGTCTCTCGTTAAACAATAAAAAAGGCTGCATTCGACATAAATTATAAACAATGGTTCATTACAACCATTGTGAGTAGAAGACTTTGCTGTACATTCTTCCGGTTTTCAAGTGAGAGCAATTATGAGCTGTAAATCGGTATAAAATAAAGCTCATAATTGCGCATACCTGAAATAGCAGAGAACTCATTATTGCAAGGAAATTGAGGTAGGCAGATAGCTCATTATTCCGGACGAAGGACGATTTCACTTTCATCCTTCATGACGGTTGTCCAATGATTGCAGGAGTTCTGGGGTCTGTCGTGGGAGCTGCGGAAGGCGTATGTGCGTTCTCTGGTGGAGGTCACCGCCCCCAAGACTCACAAGAGTGAGGCCAAGGTGCCCTCCACCTTCAAGCGACAGATCGAGTGCAAGTACCACCTTCTGAAGGACGGTGTCAGGTATCAGGTGAGGAACTAGTAAATAATAAATATACAATAACTGCGAAAGCATGGGAAAAATATTCTCGTAGAAGGCTCAGGCTTATGGGAGTCTTTCATGTCATTTTAAGACTTAACCTGAGAAATTTGGACGAAAAATTCGCTACAACAGAGTTTCTTCAAATTAATTTGGTGGACTTACAACAATCGTCAAATTAGCTCTGAATTTTTTCGGAATTTTTTAACCGTTGGTTCAATTATAATTAATTTATTTAAATGAGAATTTTGTATCCTTCCAATGTTAAATTTGTTAATTAGCATTGCAAAAAAACTATACAACAGATTCTTTTACTTTTTTCCTAATTTTTTACACTATTTTTCTGAATTGTTTTCATATACTTTGAACCGTGGTAATGATCGTTTCCTATATGTGATGAGAAATGTGGCAACGTTCTCAAGGACTGATGTCACCACCCCCTCCTAAAAAATTATTCGCATTCCAATGCAAACAGTGTTGCCACTATAGCCACGCCTCTTGACCTTGACAGACAAATTCTCAGGTTATACCTTTTTTTTTTTTTTTTTTTTTTTTTTTACAAGGATACACCCCTAAGAGCTTACAGCTCGCGGCGGGGTACTGGGTAGGGATAAGGTAGGGAACGGATAGTGGCCACGGCCTGCATGCTTACGCGTCCCAGCATTCGCTGAGGTGAGACTGAGGGAACTGTGGAAAACCTCAGTCAGGACGGACACCTCTACTTTTTCTCAATGGACCAAAGCGATGTCCAAAGCCTGGAATTGAAGACATGACTTATAGAGGGCTCTGCATGTCGTAGTCAAGGTTTATCAGTCTAGTAGCAGAGAGAAGAGGATGGGAGGAGAGCCGAGTCATAAACTCATCCATTCATATTTTGCTTCATTGTTTTCTTTGCTGTTACTTTGCGGACCTTGGTGCATTGCTCCTCCTCCTAAGCCCCCTCTACTGTCTTGCCTCTCATGTCTTTGCCTCAGTGCAAAGTGACATCAGCAACTTCTAGTTGTCGTGTCTTCTAACACCTTTTTATTGAGGGTGGGGAGAGACGAAAGGTTAAGGTAGAGATAATATGTATCAGCTGGCCCAATGCTAAAAAAATCCCATTCATAAAAATTATGAAAAAAAATTTAAAATGTTCTCCTCAACATCCCCTATCAGTAGGTAAAATATCAGGTATACAAAAACGAGCTAGTTTTCGAGTTATTAATTTTTAAAGTTGACTAATTTAACATGGAAGTTTCATTTTTCCATGTTAAATTAGAGAACTTTAAAAATTAATTACTCGAAATCTAGCTCGTTTTTGTATACCTGATTTTTTACCTACTGATAGGGGATGTTGAGGAGAACATTTTAAATTTTTTTCATAATTTTTATGAATGGGATTTTTTTAGCATTGGGCCAGCTGATACATATTATCTCTACCTTAACACGGGCCTGAGCCTTCTATGAGAATATTTTTTCCATGGCGAAATATTGCAGGTGATGTCATAATTACAGTCCCGTTAGCAGTTAACATGATCTAGAGGGTGGGGGGTTCCCCTAAATGCCATGTTTTGCCACCTGTCATATTTAATGTACTGTACTTTTTGTCACATTTTTAACGTAATATTTAGCCATTGGTACACACTTTTGTAACAACTCTGATGCAGAACCTAAGCCATAAAATGTGAAACATAGAAAAATTTAAATAAAAGAGGGTGAGGATAAAGAAATTATTTAATCAAGGCCAAATTTCTGGATCTTTAATCAATTTTTTCTACTACTGACTTTTTATTAAGCAAATGCAGTTAAGTTTAAAAGTTGTAAAGTTTAATTTTATGAATTTGTTTTTTTTATGAAGTGAAAATGTTGGTCTCAGCCAACTAAGGTAGGCTTTTCAATGTTAATACTTTCAGTTTTGTGAATTTTATTTTATAAATTCATTTTTGGGTCCTTTGAGACTTCATGGAATCAAAAGTTTATTTTATTTGGGGATTTTACGCTGATTAACTGTTTCTCACAACTTTTACTGGCAATCTTAATAATAATAATAAAGGGCATCCAGCTACGGGAAGGGTGTAGGCTCTTCTCTGGCTCGCGGTACGTGTCCCCCCGCGCTCAGGAAGGACATGCGGGTTGTGGATTGTGTTGCGAGTGTGACCTCTGGCCCGTAGCCTGTGGTTCTTGAACCACAGGGCGGCCAGGGCATTGGTTTGGGAAGCCCAAGATGCATCCCCACCTCTAAGTGCCCTGGTTAAAGGTATCCAGCACCTAAGAGTGCTAGCGGAAATGTGTCCCACCGCGCCTAGGAGAGGACCTGCCCGAAAGGCTGTGTGATGGGCTATTTGCGGGTGTACCCGGGAAGCCCTCATTGCCCGCAGCTGAGTAGGAGACGCTGGATCGTAACATCACCAACAGGACCAGCGGGCGCCTTAATCTTGGCCCAATTGGGCCCGGTGCTGGCGCTTAACCACCCCAACTAGGTTGGGAGTTAAAACACACTATAATAATAATAATAATAATAATAATAATAATAATAACCCCCACTTCTCCCCCCTGCATGTTTTTCCTTGCATGTTGCTTTTGCCCAAGTATTCGCTTGCAATGGGATCGGTGTTAGATGCTTGCATGCTGCATTGTGCCCCGGCGTTGTGTTTATGAGGGGATTGGGAGCATGTGGGATGATGCATGCAGGGGGGGCCCATGTCCACCTTGTCGTGGTGTGGGGGCTCCCCGTCAGGGGTCTAACGGGCAGGGAGGGTACCCAGCCTTCGTAAGGAGGTAACGGAGTGTGGGACCGTGCTTTGGGTTTCCACCTGGGGAGTTGTTCCTTGGGCTTCTCTTCAGTACCAGTACGCTGGACAAGGAAATATGGAAAGTTCTATAAAGGAGCGAGTTAATGGCGACCGGTCGAAAGGCCGCGCAGGGGGTTCTGGTACTGGGCCGTCTGTGTCAAATGAGCTACCCGTACCAGTGGAACGTGGTGAATCTTCCTCACAACATCGAGGGAGGCGCGGCGCTGCGCCACTCAGGGCTACCGCGAGAGCAGCTGCTCCGGCTGCGCAGGCAGGTGGTGGTTTGGAGGAGCCCAGAGCTCCTCTCACTGCTGCTGGCCTTGTACGCCAACGCACGAAGTGGACCAAGGACATGAATATGTCGGTCATGCGTGCGTACTATAGGAGTACCAACATTGAGAGGGAGATGGAAGGGTATAGGGTGAGAATGTTTGACGAGTGGAAGAAGATTTTTCCGGACACGACAATGGACGAGCAGCGAGTTTGCAGCCAGCTGCGTTCCATCATGAGTAGAGGAGCTCTCTCGGCAGCGGAACTGGACAAGATCAAGGGGGAGATTGCACAGGAGTTGCAGCTACATCAGCAGCAAGCACCTTCAAGTGGCAGTGAAGGAGAGGAGGAGGATGTTGTGGAAGAAGTGTTGCCTCAGCCAGAGCTAGAAAGGGAAGAAGCAGAGAGTCAACATCATATGGAAGGAGATTTGCGAGACAAGCTTGGGGATGTATACGAGTCTTTCAAGTTGCAATATCAGGGTGTTCCGCTTGAGAGTCGCCCTCGCATTCCCAAATTAAGATGCAATGTGCAGGTTTTCTCCTGTGTTGCTGTTGCAGATCAGATGCTAGAAACTGATTTGGCAGGGTCTAGTCTGGAGGAGGTTGCTGGGCTTGTGCACTGTGCTGCTCTAGCTGTATGTCAGGTTCTTGGTGTTGAGATTAAGAATCGCTCGCAGCGGCAAGCCCGTAAGCGTTCTTCTCAAGAATATGTGCCAGCTTGGAGGAAGAGGATCGAGGAGAAGATCAACAGAGCTCGGAGGGATATAAGCCATCTGGCGGCGTTCTTTGCTGACCAGGATGGATGCAGTAAAAAGGTTTTAGCAGGCATTCGTCTCATTGCAAGAAGTATCAAGGTGAGAAGGACGGACAGGGACTTCGAGAAGAAGCTCCGAGAGAAGGAAGAGCAACTAAGACAGCGAATTGCAGCGCTTGGTGCCCGTATCAGGAGATATAATGAGGCAGCTAAGCGGAGGCAGCAAGAAAGCCTTTTTGCTGCTGATCAGAAGTTGTTCTATCGGAAATTGGAGGAAGAGGGCAAAGAGGAGCAACCTCAGCGGCCACCCAAAGCAGAAACAATGGCAGAGTTTTGGTCGTCCATTTGGTCGGAGCCAAAGCAACACTCTGAAGATGCTTACTGGTTGCGAGAGGAAGAGGAGGAATGCAGAGACATTCCGGCAATGCCAGCAGTTAGTATTACACTGGCTGATGTACAGGCTGCAATTAGGAAAACGCAGAACTGGAAGGCTCCGGGTGTGGATGGCATTCACAACTTCTGGTGGAAGTATTTTAAAACTACTCACCAGGCTCTTGCTACTCACTTTCATGAGGCCTTGGAAGATCCGTCCATTGTGCCAAGATTTTGTACGCTTGGAATTACGTACATGAAGCCGAAGTCAGGTGATTCATTGAATCCCAAGAACTATAGGCCAATCACATGTCTTCCCACTCTGTACAAGATCTTCACATCCATTCTGTCGATAAAGATTTATGACCATCTTGTCGCGAATGGACTTCTTGCTGAGGAGCAGAATGGCTGTCGGAAGGGCACGAGGGGATGTCGGGAGTTATTGGTAGTTGACGCTGTTGTGTCTCAGCAGGCTCGTAGAAAACACCGTAATATTTCAGTAGGTTGGGTTGACTACAAGAAAGCCTTTGATTCAGTCCCCCATTCCTGGCTCCTCTCTGTACTTCACATTTACAAAATTCATCCTTGCATTGTTCAGATTCTCACTTCTTGCATGGGCATGTGGAGGACTTGTCTTCATGTAAACCAAGGGGGGGTCAGCTACAAGACCGGAGAGATGCGAATCTCGAGAGGTATTTTTCAGGGAGATAGTCTCAGCCCATTATGGTTCTGTCTTGCATTGAACCCGCTGAGCAGGATGCTCCGAACCTCTGGGTATGGTTACGTTCTACAGAGGAATCCAGAAGTTCGCATTTCTCACCAGTTTTACATGGATGACCTCAAGTTATATGCTTCTGGTGAAGACCAGTTGCACAGCATGTTTGAACTTGTCAAAAGTTTTAGTGATGCAATTTGCATGGAGTTTGGTCTTGACAAGTGTGCTGTTGTGCATGTGAGAAAAGGGGAGATTCAAGATCCACAAGAAGGCTTGCGGCTCATGGGAGGCACCGTTATTCAAGACTTGGGTGTCGAGGAAAACTACAAGTACCTCGGTCTGCAGCAGCTAATTGGCATTAAAGATGTAGATGCCAGAAAACAAGTCGAGAAAAAAGTGCTGTCTCGAGTCGACAAGATTTGCAAGTCTTTTGTCAGTGCGAGGAACAAGATTACTGCGATTAATACGTGGGCTATCCCTGTGGCTGGATATACGTTTGGTGTCGTCAGGTGGTCGGAGACGTCACTGCAAGCTTTTGATAGAAAAGTGAGAACCACCCTCACGAAGCACAGGATACATCACCCGAGGAGCTCAGTCGAGAGACTGTACCTTTCACGTCAAGTAGGTGGAAGAGGTTTGCTCAGCATGGAGATGATGTGTCGTCAGCAGGAGTTGAAACTTCGGCAGTACTTTGTGTCACGTGGTGATGGGTTGCATGCAGCTATTTGCAACCAGGACCGTGGCTACACTCCGCTACATTTGAGTGAGCAAGAGTTTCAGCCTGCCATTAGAACCCAGGCTGACAGAGTCTTGGAGTGGTCAACAAAAGCATTGCATGGTCGGTTTGCTGCAGCGTTATCTTCGGATCAGGTGGACACCAAGAGTTCCACTGAGTGGCTGCGGACAAGTGGGTTGTTTGCGGAGACAGAGGGCTTTGTCTGTGCCATACAGGATCAGGTCATCAGGACTAGGGCGTATGAGCGACACATCCTCAAAGTCAACATCAGTGACCGGTGTCGTCTTTGCAAGCAGGCTAACGAGTCCATTCAGCATGTCACTGGGGGCTGTCCAGTGCTTGCTCCAAAAGAGTACTTAGAGCGCCACAATTCTGTTGCCAAAGTTGTACATCAAGCTTTGGCCAAGAAAGTTGGTCTCATTGAGACAGAGGTTCCGTACTATAAGTGCAAGCCGGAACAAGTTCTCCATAATCAGGATGCAAAAATCCTGTGGGATTCTGCCATCACCACAGATAGAGCTGTTGAAGCAAATAGACCTGATCTTGTTCTCTTCGACAAGAAAGCTCGAACAGCGGTGATTGTCGACATTGCTGTCCCGCTGGACGAGAATCTTGTGACCACAGTTGCGGAGAAAAAGCGCAAGTACCAGCCACTTGCTGTCGAGCTCAAAGACATGTACCAGCTCCGTAGTGTTGATGTGGTTCCAGTTGTGATCTCTAGTAACGGTCTTGTGACCAAAGACTGGTCATTTGCCAGAGAGAAGTTGGCTCTCAAAGAATACCACATGCGTGTCATGCAGAAGGCTGCTATTCTTGGCACGGCTAACATTGTGCGCAAGGTTTTGAGCTTGTAGCACCCCCGCATGTGTACCCGCAATCCCCTCTCAATGTTTGGTACGGGCGCTTGCACCTTGGCTTGATTGAGCCCGGTGTTAGTGCTTATGAAGAAGAAAGCAAGAAAAAAACATAATAATAATAATAATAATAATAATAATAATTCCCTCTTTGTCGTCAGGTGTGCCAGAGCATGTTCATGAACACACTGAGCATCAAGCATCGTTCCATCCGTCTGTGGAGGAACCCAGGACCCTCCGAGAGCAGCCAGGAGACCTCGGAGGGCACCTCAGGGACGCAGGACGGGGCACAGGGCGAGTCAAGCGACAGGTGATGTCTGCTTTTAAAAAGTTTTAATCATCTTCACATGATGTCATGCTTCTGGTCAGTTGGCTCTTGCAATAAGGGTCAATATCAGAGATGTAAGAATAGAGAAATGAACCTTATGTACAAATCAAGTTTCTGCATCTTAAAATTTCAGTTATATAAGGATAGAAAAATGAACTCTATGAATATTTCATGTTTTTATCTAGTAGCTTCTTGCATTAAGGGTCAATATCATACATGTAAAAATAGGGAAATGAACCTTATGTGCATGTCATATTTCTGACTAGAAAAATGAACCTTTTGTGCATATTGTGTTTCCTGTTAGCCACTGCCTACAATAATGGCCGTAAGTTGCAGCCAACCTATCCTAGAAAAATCGGAGAATTATCCGAGAAATTTAATGTTAATTAATAAATAATCCACAAATAATCCTCAGATTATTCTCGGATAGGTGGCTGCAACTTACGACCATAAGAGTGAAAATCAGACATGTATGAATAGGGAAATGTACTCTATGTACTCATCATGTTTTTGAAGAGTCACTTTTTGCAATAAGGGTTAAAATAATACATGAAAGGATAGGGAAATGAACTTTGTATACTCATCATGCTATTTTGGTAAGTCACCTGTTGCAAATAGGGTCAATATTATATGTATAAGGGTAGTGAAATGAACCTAATGTACATGATGTCACATTTCTGATCAGCCTTTGCTAACAATAAGGGTCAAAATAATACATGTAAGGTTAGGAAAATGAACTAAATGTACAAATCATGTTTCTGATCTCCTGCAACACAGCTGTTATAAACATGTTGTATCATGTTCACAGTGACGCAGAGACCGGGGGCTGTCAGCAAACCAACCAAGAGGAGGAACACTGGGACCAAGTCTTCCTGCCTGAGGTCCAGGTCAGTAGCGATGAGAGGAGTCGAACACCTCAATTTTGTAGAATGGACAACATGAAAAAAATTTATTGCAGAAATGAATAGAGGGTACCAAATTATGCTACTCTGAATTTTTTTAGATTTTTGTTGAGACCCGTAACTATTTTTAAATAATTATTGGAAGTCCTGTGATTTCAGTTGGCACCCCTGAATTCTTAATTAAAAGGATAGAGACTGGACGCCTATTGACGCCTCCAGGGGGCATGTCCACACTTTCAATAATTATTTAAAAATAGTTTCGGGAATCAAAAAAGTCTGAAAGAATTCAGAGTAGCATAATTTGGTACCCTCAATTCCTTTCTGCAATAATTTTTTTTCGTGTATGTTGTCCATTGTTTGCTGCTTATGTTTACGTGAGCTGTTTGGAGGCGGAAATAACAAGCAGGTACGGGGAAGGGCCTCTAGCGTGAGAGGGAATAGAAAATAGAAAGTGGAGGGCCAAATAAAGTTAGGAGATAAGAGCAATGACAAGAAAAAATTAAAAAAAAAATAATTTTTTTGTTCTTCGGTGTTGTGATTTTTTATAATTTCTTTCGTATATTGGTATAGTTTTACAATTTTTTTAAATCCGATTTATTTTATTTAATAAAGTTAAAAAGTATAAACATATGAATACATGCTACTCTGTATTCTGACTCATCTCAGGGCAGCCTATCTTACAGGGTCATGAATCTAGATTGGACCTTTTCAGTTTCAAAACAATGGACAACTTCCCTGAAATATTGTTATTGCAGAAATGAAAAAAGGATGCCAAATTATGATACTTTTTTTAAGATTTTTTTTTTTAGTCCAGGAACTATTTAAAAAAAAAATTGAAAGTGCAGCCACATCCCCTGGAGGCAATCAATATTCATTTAGACCCTATCCTTTTTATTAAGTATCCATGGGTGCCAACAAAACCTTGCAGAAATTTCAATAATTAAAAAAAAAAAAAAAAAAACGAAGTAACATAAATTCATTTTTGCAATAGAAAATTGTCATGCAGGTAACTTGACGTAACTTAAAAGTAATGATGTCAGGAAAGGAAGAGCGTGCCAGCTAACTTGGTTGATCTCTAACGTTGATTTCTGTTATTTTCAGATCAAGACGGAGCCTTCAGACAGTGAAGAGAGTCAAGAGCCGACCTGGGTTCCTCAGTCATTAGACGTGGTGAGTCAACTCTTCTGACAACATCCCTGTCAAAAACTGTCCTTAGTAATTTGACATTTTTAAAATAATTTTGTAAAGGTATTTATTTTAAACATGTACTTGACACACATTATTAGTATGTTCATCTGATCCTTAATGGTTGTGAGTTTGATCCCAGGCACCGCCAATCTTTTCACAAATGCTGGTTGCTAAGAAACACCCACTCGTGCATCTAGGAGGTGATTAATGGCATCAATTTTCGACCATCCTGACTGAGGTTTCCATGGTTTCCTCAGTCATAATCATGATGCTAGGATGAATTGCTATAGGCCAGGGCCTCCCCAGTTACACACAAAATCTGAAGAATTGTTAAGTTGAGTCTACAAAGACGTGGGAAGTTATTAAATTCAGTCACTTGTGACCAGTACCTTAAAACAGGGTTCAGTTAAAACGTTAATTTTTTTTTTTTTTTTTTCATTACAAGTGTGGTAAAGGGTTGAGAAAAAATATAAAAAAAAATACAATATATAATTTTAGGTTCTCTATCCAAACATATACTCAAGGTTGTCCATTGTTTTAAACTTTGCAAATCTTCAGCGACAGCACCTACTGTTTGTTACCCCCTAACCTCATGCCGTTGTTTGTTTGTAGGTTGCCGTGACAGAAATTGGTGCTCCCAACACCACAGCAGTTAAAGGATCATCTAAGCCAATGAGAGGTGAGTCTGTTGGTGAGGTGAGTCATTTGATAAGATAAAAAAACCTAATTTTCTTTTTCATTTCCAGATTCCTGGAATAAAGCTTCGTCCAGCCGGGACATTCTTCGAGACATACTGGCAGAAAGCAGACGACCAATCAGATTGCAACCTACTTCTGAACCAACAAGTTCTCAGCCAATCATCAGTCAGGAAATTTCAACAAACAAACGCTTTAAAGTGTGTGTGAGAATACATTGCGATATTTGTAACAAAGACTTATTAGCACAAAGTTATAAAAATCATCAAAAATTACATGCTCAAAATTTCTGTAAAAAATGTAATAAAAATTTTGATAATCAAAATTTATTAAAACATCATATTGCAGAAGAGCATTTAAAAGGTTTTAAATTTTCATGTCATATACCTGATTGTAATGAAAGATTTAGTGATTTAAATGAATTATTAAATCATCAAGCAGTATCTCATGGATTTAGTAAAAATACTAAACGTAAAAAAAGATCCAATGTTAAAGTGAATACTATAAATCTTCAATCTTATAAATGTAACAAATGTTCGTTTGAGTGTGAAAATTCCAAAGCCTTAGCAAACCATGACCACTTTGTTCATTCTAATATTGAACCCGACAAAGTTCAATGTAAAATGTGTGGAGAGGACTTTATATCAGAATATTTCATGTTGCTACATGCAAAAAAATTCCACACAAATTGGTTTAGATGTGATCACTGTCCTTATAAGTCAATTTATAAAAATAAATTAAAAAAACATATTCAAAGTTTACATTTTGATCATTGGGATTTGTTTTTTGAATAAATTTTTGTTGTAAACTACTGTATATAAATTAAGATATACTGTACCTATATTAGGTATTGTACATTATCATATTACTTGGTAAAACGAAGATTTGTTAGTAAATTGTATGATAAACACAGAATTGTGTAGTGAAAAAATTTGTTAAGTACTATACAAACAAAAAAGAAATTGTAATTTACTCTTGTATGTAGTAAAAGGAATACAAGTTGCACATTTAATTGTATAAAAAGCGGAACGCCATAGATAAAAAAAATTTGTAAAAAAACATACAAAAAAATGCAGGCACTTAATTTTTTTAATGTTAAAAGGGTAAGATAACACGAACAATCGATTGTTGTAGTCCCATTTGATTAACATTTAAACCTTAGCAACCTCATAATAATTCTGATTTTTTTTTGAGAGACAGTTCTTAGCACCAAAAAAATGTGGAAAAATTTCAAAACAATCGGACGATCCAATTTTTTTAAATTAATTTTTTAAATTTTCAGTATAGGGCTTTCCCATGGAGACCTAAACTAAGAAATTAATTTTAAAAAATTGGATCGTCCGATTGTTTTGAAATTTTTTCCACGCTTTTTTGGTGCTAAGAACTGTCTCTAAAAAAAAATTCAAAATTATTATGAGGTTGCTAAGGTTTACATGTTAATCAAATGGGACTATAACAATCGATTGTTCGTGTTTTCTTACCCTTCTAACTGTGGTGTTTTGAAAAGTATTGTTTTAAACAAGAGTCTTGTTAGATTACAAGCAAGTTGTGTCATTTTGCTACTATTTACTTGTGACTTTTCATTATACTAAGCTTTAGAAGTAACATTTTGTATACAATGGTGACAGAATGAAACAAAGTTAAAGAAACAAAATTTTAGCTCTGAATACATTATCATAGTTATTAAATTAGTTTTTAGCTCTATTAATATTTTTATTTAAAAAAAAATGTGTCAAAGTACAGTTTGTTTATTTGATAATTTTGACATCAATAGCTCTATTATCACCAGTTCACTGATAAGTTCTCTATTTTCATCACCAATGCATTGGTCACTTTCTCAGCTTGTAATGCTTGCCTTACTCGATGGCTTGAAACTTTAAATCATTGACTGTAATAAATTTATTGATGTAAAATTCAAATCAACTAACTGTACTGAACAAAATCACACTGATCCCTTTTTTTCAAATAGAGTATTGACCTCAATTTTTTTTTACTGCAGAAATGGATAGAGGGTGCAAAGTTATGCTACCCTAATTTTTTTCAGATTTTTTATAGACCGGGAACTATTTTTAAAAAATTATTGAAAGTTCTTTTTGTGACGTCACGAGATGCCACTCCTTAAGAAAAATATAGGACTTGTCGCCGCGTGAGGTCACAAAAGGGACTTTCAATAATTTTTTAAAAATACTTCCCGGGCTCTAAAAATCTGAAAAAAATCAGGATGGCATAACTTTTCACCCCCTATCCATTTCTGCAATAAAAGAAATTGAGGTCAATACTCCATTGTATAGTGTTAATTATTTACTACTAGTTTCTCATGGTGTTTAGGATACTTATATTGTATACTATATTTATATTTTTTCTATAGCCCAATGCATGAAAAAATTACACTATAATTTATCCATATCTTTGTATATTTATTTTTTCTTCTTTTCTTATGCGGTGTTTAAGCTATTTTACTTCTAGTAAGCTAATAGAGACAAGCTTCCTTCTCTGCTCTCTCTTCAGGTTTCCAAAGCATCTAATCAAACGCTCTGTAATATAGGTTAAACTTGACTCGTTGCCTGACAAAATGAAGAAGAGAAGGAAATCTTTTCTCTATTGACCTTCTAAAAGTTAAAAATTACAAATACCAAGGTCTTAATAAAAAAAGAAGAAGATATTTTAAAGTTATTGATGCACTTTAATAATTATGTATTTCACCCTCTGTAACTCTCATTTAATGCATTGTAATTTTTATATTTTTATTTGTAGTGATCAGCTTGTTGGTTATATATTATTTTAATATATTTGTATACCCAGCAAAGCTTTTTTCATCAAAAATATTACAGAAGGTGAAAATCTTTTGGGCATTATTTCAATCAGATTTCTCCTTGATATGATATTTTTTTTTAAATGTTAAAGCTTTACTTGTTATTCATATCCTTTACTTTTAAAAGATTAACATATTATACAGAAAGGTAAAAAAATTTGTTGTCCATTATTGCATAAGATTTTCAGTCACATCATCTGGGTGTGAAATCACAATTGTTGGATAATAACAAAAGCTTACGAGCATCAAATTTTTTAATCAGGAGTCAATTAATTTACAAAGTTTGTTTGCAGGTGTCCTAATTAAAGGCTTTATTTCAACTGGAATTTTTCCAATTTTTTATAATATGCATGCAAAAAATAATTGATTAGTTATTATATTATTTAATTATACATTTTTATTATTATTTTTTTATGTGTTAGTAACTAATTAGTGACATATTATGTAGCTTCCACCAAATATATCTTTATAATTTCTTTCTCATTTTTATGCATTATGTTATCATAGCTTTGATTGTAGTGTTATTATTTTATGTTATTTGTTAGATTTTTTTGCACACTTTGAATTTGTTTAAATGATTATGCATCACAATATTTATGTCTCATATTATCGTTTAGTAAAAACATATTTTAAATTTTATTTTTGAACATAATTATTTGAAGATTTGAACATATTGTATCTTACAGTTTTTGTTTTAATATTTTTTCAACATTTGGATATAATTAACGTAAGATTTTATTAAATTTTTGTCTTGTTTTCCATCAAGAAACTGTAATTATTTTATGTTGAAAGTCCAAAAAATGCTCCCAGCTCTTGCAACTCAAATTAGTTTTAATAACAACATAAAAAAGTACACAGTAAAAAATGTAGTAGCAGTAATCTTTTAACATCTATTTTATTTCATTTTTTTATTATTAATTTTGACTTCCAGATTGTCACAGCTGGAAGTATACACTTTATCTTTCAATGTTCGAAATTCTAAATCAATTCTGAATTTTACAAATATTTTTTAAAATATATTATAATTTCAATATTCACAGAAAAAGGATTTCTGATATATATTTTTTTTTATTAAATTTGTTTTTGTCTGTTTAAATAGTTTTAAAATACTTTAATTTCTTTGCAAAAAAATGTAAACCATATTATATAATTATTTTCACCCCTTTTAATTATTACAAAGTGTTTTTTTTATAAATATAAAAAGTTTATCCGGTGATTATGATTTAAGTAGAAAATGTATTTATTAAGGAATTAATTGAATTATTTTACGATTATTGACATTATTGCTTAGCTTTATTAATTAATAATGTAAGAACATATAATTAGTAAACTTATGGTTAAAGGTAAAACTTATATCTGTAAATAGAACTGTGTTAAATATCTGCATTATTTAAAGTATAATGTACCTCAAAACTTTTATTGTAGAAGTGGATAACGGGGGCAAAGTTATGCTACTGTTTTTTTTTTTTTTTTGTTTTGTTAAATTTTTTTTAGAGTCTAGGAACTATTTTTTAAAATTTACTGAAATTCTATTTTGTGAGGCGGCAAATGAAAGAAATGGACTTTGCAAAAAGTGGCAATTTCTTTACACTTTCGATATTTTTTAAAAATATTTCCCACTGGTTCTAAATATTATGAAGAAAAAAAAATTCATAATGTTTCACCCCTTAATTCATTTCTGCAATATTTTTTCTTAGGTTGAATTCATTGTATTAGCATTTTGCATGTATAAAATTTATTTACAATACAATAAAATTGTGCTAAGGTTAAAAGCCTAATGACTGTTACCTTTTTTTTTTTTTTTTTTTTTTTAGATTATCATGTAATGCCTTATAAAATAAAAGTGATTCACTACATTTTATTTCTATTTTTTCCTGTTTTTACTAAATCTAGTTCCTATAACTACCAGTCATATTATAATATTTTTACATTTATTTGTTTCAGAGGAGAGGAATTAGCAAATTAATTAAGTTATTAAGGGTAATTAAGGTAAAATGCCCAATGTTAAAAAAATTCCCACTCATGAAAATTATTAAACATCTTAAAATATCAAAATACCTAAAATATCAGGTATACAAATACGAGCTAGTTTTTTAGTTAATGCATTATTAAAATTGACTAATTTAACATGGAAAAGTAGAACTCCCATGTTAAATTAGTGAACTTTAAAAATTATATAATAACTCAAAAACTAGATCGTATTTGTATGCTTGATGTTTTAGCTACTGATAGCCTGGGATGTAGAGGAGAACATTCTAAGATTTTTTTTCATAAATTTCATGTGTGGAAATATTTTTAATAACATTCGGCGCATTACCTTCCCCATAAATATATCATAATTATTTTATTAAAAAAAAAAATGGATGAAATATTAAATAAAAATTAATATAATATAATAATTATTTACTTAATAAATAATTACTTAAGGTAGAGATAATACGGATCAGCTGGCCCAATGCTAAAAAAATCCCATTCATAAAAATTATGAAAAAAATTTAAAATGTTCTCCTCTACATCTTCCCCTATCAGTAGGTAAAATATTAGGCATACAAAAACGAGCTAGTTTTCGAGTTATTAATTTTTAAAGTTGACTAATTTAACATGGAGAAATGGAACTTACATGTTAAATTAGTCAACTTTAAAAATTCATAGCTCGAAAACTAGCTCGTTTTTGTATACCTGATGTTTTACCTACTGATAGGGGATGTAGTGGAGAACATTTTAAATTTTTTTCATAATTTTTATGAATGGGATTTTTTTAGCATTGGGCCAGCTGATCCGTATTATCTCTACCTTAAGTTGTAATTGAGGCACATTCGATGCTGGAAATCTGGAAACATTAAAAATTAAATAATTTTCATTGTAGCGGCTGAATCAAGAGTCTTCGTTGAAATTGGAAACAAGACTTACTACCATCCGGCTTCTTACTTCCTGATAAGACACAGCACTTACTAAAATCTTAAGATTATTAGAGCTTCGCCATAACTTTCTTGGTAAAAAAGTGAAGGTATAATTTTTATACGTGACAGAAGTAATTAATGCACACTTGCTGTAATTTTCACTGACTGTCTTGTCATTTAAGGGTAAGGTAACGCCACCAATGTTAAAAAAAATCCCTCTCACAAAAATTCTGAAAAAAATTTAAAATGTTCTCCTCTATACCCCCTATCAGTAGTTAAAATATCAGGTATACAAATACGATCTAGTTTTTGAATTATAAATTTATAAAGTTTACTACTTTAACATGGAGAAATGAAACTCTCCATGTTAAATTAATTAGTCAACTTTAAAAATTCATAACTCAAAAACTAGATCGTATTTGTATACCTGATATTTTAGGTACTGATAGGGGGTATAGAGGAGATCATTTTAAATTTTTTTCAGAATTTTTGTGAGAGGGATTTTTTTTAACATTGGTGGCGTTACCTTGGCAGCAACGTGGGGAATTCACTTGTAGCATATAGAGGGGATTGCGGTGACTTCATGCTCCTGGTAAGTAGGCAGCGCTGAGGTTCGATAGAATGCACATACTAGCCTATAAACAAAGTGTATAATTATTATTTTTTTTACTTAACTTAAAAAAAATTAAGTTAAAATACTGTACAAATGTATAACTATACAACAGAACTCGTAGAAAAAATCTCGTCGCTAAAAATGGTTATTTTAAAGTATTTATTTATTTATTTATTTATTTATTTATTTATTTATTTATTTATTTATTTATTTATTTATTTATTTATTTATTTATTAATTAATTTATTTATTTATTTATTTATTTATTTATTTATTTATTTATTTATTTATTTATTTATTTATTTATTTATTTATTTATTTATTTATTTATTTATTTATTTATTTATTTATTTATTTATTTATTTATGTATTTATTTTTTCTTACGAGTCTCACGTAGACATAAAAAGAGCTATCAACTCTATATTAAATTATTATTAGTCTTTTATTAAACACAGAAAGTGTACATATTAACAGCACTAGAAACATACATTATAGAAAAACATTACAATAGAACACATAAAACATACATACAAAACATTAAATTATTTAACAATTAACTTGTACGTCAAAATCGCGCCATTGCTTCTTAACTAAATGCACCCCATTAATAATTTGCTGAAAGAACACTACAACCTCGATGTTTTAATGTTGTTTTTCTGAATGTGTGCACAGTTTCCACCAGCCATTGCTCAAATTAACATACTGTGAGGATGTTGGAATGAACCTGATTAGTTTTGAGACAGCAGAGAAGTGGCAAAAGCAGTAAAACAGTACCTCTTTAATGCCGGTAAGTGAAGACATAAGACATAATAAGGGGCATTCACAAAGCCTTAAGGCCACAATTTAAGGCTCAATAATTTAAGACCAGAAATTTTGGGTCTAAAAAACACGTCTAAAATCAAGCTTTAAATTATCGAGCCTTAAATATAGCCTTAATTAAGACTTTGTGAATGCCCCTTTTAAAAGGGCTTAAGGATTGATCTCACCAGTTGATTGAGATCTCGATCGGAATCATCCCCCTTAATTGCTACAAGATTTTCAGAGAACATAGAACTCACCATCAATAGGTGGCATGTTAATTTTAAAGTAGATCGGTCTTATCAGTTTTGAGAAAACGGTAAAAGTTTAACATTGTCCTTATGGACGGAAACAGGACATAGAGCTATATTGTGAGGAAACCACCCCCTTGAATCTGCTCAAACCATAAGCGATTAAGTTTTAGAGCATATGCTCTAAAACTTGAAATTACTTGAAATTTTAAAATTTATTTCATGCGATTCCATCTAAAAAAAATTTCCTTAATTTGAATCGCGTAGTAACTGAGGTCAATCGTTAAACGCCTAATATTGACCTCTACAAAGGAAGTGGACACAGATCTAATAATTATTTAAAAATAGTTTCTGGACTTAAAACAATCTGAAAAAATTCAGAATATAATTATTTGGCACCCTCTATTCATTTCTCTAATACAAAATTAATGCAGATTGTCCATTCTTTTAATTACAGGTCAAGACCGCGGACTACATGTGGATGAGTCGTGTAAGAATCGACATATGGTTTGGACTTCGACTGCCACTGGCGAACACCTTCACAGCCTGACAAACTGGAGAGCCGAAACGCATGGCCTGCCGATAATTTCATTGAGTCTTAATTCCATTCTGAATTTAAATGGTACGACAACTCGAGGCCTCCAATAAACTATATACGCCTCTTATCTGTGTGAGAGCGTATAAATTCAAATTTTCGTGATAATGGAGTATCGACCTCAAATTTTTTTACTGCAGAAATGAATAGAGAGTGCAAAATTATGCTGCCCTGATTTTTTTCAGATTTTTTAGAGTCCAGGAACTATTTTAAAAAAAATATTGAAATTATTGAAACACGATCAAATAATGTCATAATTTGAAGTATGTTTGGAACGCTAATTTTCGAGAGAGTATATAACTTATATACTGTACAAAAAACCTTTCAGTATTATACCATGATAAGATAAAATGTGAAAAAAAAGAAAACCATGATATTTAAAATGCAATCTTTAATTTACTTTGATAATTGCGAGATAAATCTGACGACGATAATATAAATCTTGTTTTGAACGTCACAACTTCAGTTGAATAATTACAACATTTGTGAACGCATTGAAATTTAACCAAAATGCAGTCCAAACTTCTGCTTCTTTTAGTAGTGGTGTGTGTTTCATTTATAGAGGCAAGTATTAAACCTAATTAACCTAAATGCATACTTAATAAGAACCTGCCGGCCAAAGTCAAGCAGTGTTTAAAAAGAGAAAAACAACAATCAACTAATTATGAATAATTGGTAGAAATTATAATTACATTCTACCTCAGTTTCATATCTTCTGTTAGGTTATAAAGAATAGACTAGCAATGCTTTTGTAAACTTTTAAAGAATCAAAGGCAGTAAAGTCGATTATTCTGGTCCATTGGACAATTTGCATCAACTTTTTTTAGTAGCTCAATCGAAAGAGGAGGTCGAAAAATACACCTGTGAATTTTATGCGATTTTTATTCGTACTGCATCATGGCTAAAAGAGAGGTCACGTGACCTGGAGCCGGCGCCCGTGTCGCCCGTGACGTCATTGAACTGTCTGGTCAAGCAAACGATTGTCTATATTTCTATATAACGCTTGTAAACAATAAATTAATTGTTGCTTGTTTCCATAGCAACGTGGTTGTTTGCAAGCGTTATAAAGTCGATCGTTTGTTTGACGGAACAGTTAAGTGACGTCATGGGCGACACGGGCGCCGGCTCCAGGTCACGTGACCTCTCTTTTAGCCATGATGCAGTACGAATAAAAATCGCATAAAATTCACAGGTGTATTTTTCGACCTCCTCTTTCGATTGAGCTAGTAAAAAAAGTTGATGCAAATTGTCCAATTATCAGTTGATCAGCTGAAAAGAAGGCGAGGTAAACTATCAGGACGTTAACCTAACAATCTCACGCATCCACCTTATACTACATGAAATTTGATTTTTTGTTTAATTTACATTACAAGAATCTTAACATGACAAAATTTAAGGCAAGAATGCCTTTTTTTGTCTAATTTACCCATGCACATATTAAATTATACAGCTGAATTACATCTAGCATTTTACTGTTAAGAGTGGCGCAGTGCATTGACCGGTTCTCGTTAGATCACCGAAGTTAAACGTTGCTCCCTCCCTGGGGTAAATTCGTTTCGATTTTCACCCAATACAGTGATGCACTTGTATGTTATTCCTCACAGGCTTTCGACATGACTTTGGTTCATTGATCAAAAGTAGAGGTGTCCGTCCTGACTGGGGATTTCCACGGTTCCCTCAGTCTCATCTCAGCGAATGCTGGGACGCGTAACAGACCGTGCATATGGCCACCATCTTTATTCTTATCCACCCTTATCATTACCCAACCTCAAGCTCCAAGCTCATAACGGCGGTGTATCCTTGTAAAAAAAAAAAAAAAAAAAAAAAAGAATAATGAATTTAAATCGATAATTTTGAAGGAAATTATAAAATGATGTTTCTGAATGTCATTATTTTTGCTAAACAGAGCAACAATTACAAAAATATACGTATAAAGTATAGATATGTTCCTTTTTATTATTAGCTCTCTCAAATATTGAAAATAATATTTTTTATTTTATTTATTTTTTTCCAGATCAAAGGAGACTTACAGGATGATTCAGCTTCTCGCAATGGTATTTATTATAATATACATAGATCACTATTTTGAATAATACAGAATACCCACATTGGAAATAAAATTTTTAAGCTTATGACGTAATGAATTTCCGATCTGGTAGTTATAATAGTACCTCCCTAATAATTGAATCATATCATTGCATATTTTGTTCAAATTAAGCAATGATAAATATGTTAAGAACCCTTCATTGCGTTCACTGCACTGCACGGCTCTCTCTTTAATATCTGGATCAACAATATTTGCAATAAAAAATTAATTAAAATTAATTAATTTAATTAATTTAATTAATTAAAATTAATTAAAATTTGTCGTTTGAAAAAAATTAACCGTAACATTACCAAGTTGTTGTTTTTTTTGTCACACGCTGTACCAAGGGGGGAGGGGGTCAAAACTACCCGCTATTTAAGTCACGTGTTAAAGTAAAAGGCAGTATTTTTCTCCCTATTTTTTCGGAACTACATTGCTGGGTGGCTTAATTACTAAGGATTACAAATTATTTTAGATTTTTTAGAGCAGTATTTTATATTTTTTTCCGCTTGAAAAGATAAGTTACAGGTCATCTGGACCTCCCTATCCCCCTCTTGGGGGTTTAATGTTACAAATATATTTTGCATTCTAGGGATCAAACCACGAGGCTTCGTTGAAATTTTAAACAAGACTTATTACATTGCAACAGTTGGAACGGTATCATACATTTCTCACTAAAAATCTTAATTGAAACTTTCATAAAGGTGGTTTCACATGGCAAATTTTATCATACAACGTGACGCGAATAATACGCAATGGACAACATACATTAAAAAATTTTATTGCAGAAATGAATAGAGGGTACCAAATTATGCTACTCTGAATTTTTTCAAATTTTTTTGAGAACCGGAACTATTTTTAAATAATTTTTGAAAGTCCTGTGATTTCAGTTGGCCCCCCTGCAGCCTTAATAAAAAGGATAGAGACTGGACGCCTATTGACGCCTCCAGGGGGCGTGGCCGAACTTTAATTAATTATTTAAAAATAGTTCTGGGTTTCAAAAAAATCTAAAATAATTCAGAGTAGCATAATTTGGTACCCTCTATTCATTTCTGCAATAAAAAAATTTCATGTATGTTGTCCATTGCTGTAACATCCATTGACGGTCATATTTGGCGATTAGAAGAAAAAGATCATTGAAATTAACGCGATTCCTGGCGAATTCACCGCCACATAGGATTTCACAGGTTTTACGCTAAAATCACGTCGTATCGCCGTGTCACCATCTGAATCCGCCTTTTAACACTTATATATATTTTGTAGATTATTTATTTCGTCTACATTACACAATATTTTAATCCTTCTTTCTCAATTACACAGGTATATATAGATGAAGCCAAAACTTTCTGTGATGATTTTGGAATGAAATTGATTAGTTTCGAGACCTCCGAGGAGTGGGAGGCAGTCAAAAAATATATCGTCGATAACAGTAAGTATCCTATATATAGTTGAAAAATTACGTCTTCAGCTCATCCTTTACACGTCTAAACCTATATAATCTTTTTACCTCTAAAACACATCTTATTTCCTCTTCGCTCAAAGTGAGGATGAAATGAAGACAATATTTCTAACATTATATGCTATAATATAGAAGAGGAAAAAAATACTTACTATCGTATTTTCCCCTCTTTTTTCCATCTAAAATGGTGCAAAATAGTAAAGAATTAGACAAGGAGAGAGCTTAATAGCAAAAAAAAAAAAAAAAAGATGAAATTTATTTCAAATCTGGTAATGATGAAATAAATTTAAGGTTTGTGATCTCCATGGGGTAATGTCGTATAGTACAACAAATGCTCTTTTCAATGTTTTGAAGTTAAATCGTATGATGGCCACGTTAGAGTGAAAAATTCACTTCCGCGATACAAAAATGAACATCGTTAATGGACAACCAATTTGAAACTTCTATGCAGAAATGATTAGAGTACAATAAATCGTTTCCCCGCTGGATTACAAATGCTTGTATGGATGACCGTTTCAAGTAAAAATCGCGATGCTCCCTCCCTGGGGTAAATAATTCATCTCGCTTTCCACCCAGTGCAGTGATGCAGTTGTGTGTGGTTCTCCAGGCATTGGACATCGATTTGGTCCATTGATAAAAAGTAGAGGTATCCGTCCTGACTGAGGTTTTCCACGGTTCCCTCAGTCTCACCTCAGTGAATGCTGGGACGCGCAACCGCGCGGCCATGACCACCATCTTTTCCATATAACTTATCTCTACCCATTACCCCGCCGTGAGCTGTAAGTTCTTGTAAAAAAATATATATTATCTCTCATTTCAATGCAGATGTACTTCAATTCCAGCACATGTGGATGAGTGGTAGAAGAATCAACATGGAATGGATTTGGACTGCCACGAACAAACCTTTCACCTTCACAGCGTGGTCAAGTGGGGAACCGAACGGACCCTTTGGTGAAGATTTTGATTCTAACTGGTCTGCAAGTGGCTGGTTTGACACCGCGCTGCCAGGACCAACTTACCAAAATAATATCATGTGCGAAGTTAATTAGAACGATTACTTTGGGTCCACGAATGAATTTGTTATTTCAATTAAACATTACCAATTAAGTTATTTTTTGTCACATGCTTATACCAAGCAGCGTTATAATAGCGTTATAGCAGCGGGTGGGAGTTAAAACGACCCGCTTTTTAAATTACATACATGTTAAACTTTTTAAATTTTTTTTTGTGGAACTACATTTTTGGGTGGCTAACTAAGGTTTAAAAAAAATCAGAATTTTTCGAGCAGTATAATTTTATCCTCTTTTGTTACTTTAAAAGAGTTGCGGTTCGTCGAGACCCCCCGTGGTAACAGTAGGCTTAATATTATATTTTTGGTTTTAATTGCATGGTCAATTGGTCAATCATGCATATACGCGTATTATAGTATTATAAGACACATTATAGATATTTTTTTGTGTTTAATAAAAATTTAAAAAAACAAAAGATTATCATGGGTACACCATTTCTTTCTTTTTTTTTAATGCAACTTTAAAATGTCCCACTTTATTATATTTTTTTTTTACAACTTAATTGTTTTAAAGTAATTTTATATTATAAGAGGTATTTTAAATTTAATTTTATTATTTTTTATAGTTGAATTTAATATGCAGTTGTTTCAATTGTTTTACTTAATAATTTGTTCCTATATTAAGGGGCATTTCCATGGAGCGTGGAAAGCGAGGCATGGCGCGTCGAGAAAGGCGCACTTGCTTCAATGTCATATGGCGGCTATGTTGGCGTAGAAAAATCGCGGCGCGATTTAATCGCTGCGGGAAAGCGATTTTTCCACGCCAACATGGCCGCCATATGACATTGAAGCAAGTGCGCCTTTCTCGCCGCGTCAAGCCTCTCGCTTTCCACTCTCCATGGAAATGCCCCTTTATGCTTTTGAGTGACTATAAATATTATTTGTAATATATTTGTTCCTATACTAATGACTAATTATAATTATTATTTTGTTATATTTAAGGTATAACCTGAGAATTCGTCTGTCAAGGTCAAGAGGCGTGGCTACACCTGCAAATCTGACAACACTGTTGCAATAGTAATGCGAATAAAAGATTAGGAGGGGGTGGTAACTACAGTCCTTGAGAGCGTTGCCAAGTTTCTTAGGACATATCAGAAACGATCATCGCCACGGTTCGAAATATATGAAAACAATTCAGAAATTCAGAAGCTTTTAATCCATGTAAAATTTAAAAAAATTCTCGAGCCGTTTTTGTGCAATGTTGATTGAAAAATTTAACATTGAAAGGATACAAAATACACATTTGAATAAATTAATTATAATTAAACCAACGGTTAAAAAAATCTGAAAAAAGTCAGTAGTATTTGGACAATTGTTGTAAGTCTACCAAATTAATTTCAAGAACATCTGTCGATACGACTTTTTTCGTCCGAATATCTCAGGTTAAGCCTAAAGAACCTTTTGAACTCTAACATTTCTCACCTGCTTTAATTTTGTTTTTTACTCTAATAATACATTCATATAATTATATAAATTTACAATACATAATATATATTATATGTTATATATTGTTCCATCGTCCTTTAACTATCGCAACCTCTAAAAAACAGAAAAAAAAAAATAATTATAGTCGCCAGTTTATTGCACAATTTTAGAGGGAAATGATATAATGTTAAAAATTACTAATTCCCTCTCCTCCTATACACACTATCCCCTAATAGTATCTCATTCCCCCTTCCCCTTCTCAAATCTTACATCGGGTATCTCTAGTTATTCTCAAGTACACGTACGTACTTAGTCTCAGATCACCTGAGGAAGAGAGCGGTTGACTCTCGAAACGTAGTAATATGTGTATAGTACATGCAAGTATTAGTGACGTGCACGAACACTAAGTGACCATCGCAACATAATACACACAGAAGGATTACATCGAACACCGGCAAAGGTAAAAGTCCGAAAGGTGAAATTAAAATTTAATATGAATATCCTTTGCACTAAAAAGTTATTTACTAACATAAATTAATGTATGCGAGGTATTAGGTATGATGGTACATGACAATTGAACTTCACTTTTATAACTGAGTCACGTATCAAAACTTCTCTGATTAAAGTTAAACGTAAAAAAAAAAAAAAAAAAAAAAATCCATAAAAAAAATTCATATTAAACAACACTTTTCAACTCCCTTGCCGGTACAACTACAAACACATTTTGATACTAAATATAATATTTTTCAATTTATTGTAGTATATTTAATAATATTAAGATAAAATAAATGTGAGTTTTAAAACAGATTAGATAGAGCTACATTTAACTTTGATAAATTTATTAAAGATAAATAAAAACTTGTAAACAAATGCAAAAAAAAAAAAAAAAAGTTAAATTATTTGAATAATAAGCAATAAATGAAAGATTTGCATCAGAAAAATATTAAAAATGTTAAATGTTTAAACCTAATTTGATTTGATACTGGGAAATTTTGAATATAATCATATATACAGCACGTGCATGTTGTAAAATTTTGTCGTTACTTGGACCCTAAAAAATTGCATATCAGTATTCAAAGATGAATTACAATACTATTTATAATAATTCAATAAATATAAAATTTATGCATTAATTTAATGTATATTTATGGTGAATAAATAAGGTATTACTCGCATGGCTATTATAAATGTTGAAGTTATTAATATCATCAATTCAATTACTTGACTTATTTAATTTACATTATAGGCAGTGTTAATGCTTTTCAACATTTCTAATGAATTGGTGGTGTTTTTTCCAATGAGATTTACTTTGGCTTGTTCCAATTTAATTGTCTATTACTGTACATAAAAAACTCGGCAGAATATTTATGATAAGATAAATTGATAATGGTAAAACCAATCTTCGATGTACCTTAATATTTGCAAGTCATTTTAAAATACAGAGATATAAAAACGTTAGAATGTCAGAGATTCAGTTGAAAAATTAGAACGTTTGTGATAACATTAAATTTTAACGAAAATGCAGCTCAAATTTTTGTTGTTTTTAGTAGTGACTTGTGTTTTATTTATACAGGTAAGTATATAGACCAAACTGATATTGGGTACGATTCACGAAGCATTGCAGTTATCCAGATTTCTAACAATGTTTAACTTTACATGTTTTACATGTTAAAAACCACCTAGTTAAACGTGGGGGGAAACTAAACATGGTTAGAAACCTGGCTAACTGCTTCGTGAATCGCACCCATTAATATATTTCTTATGTTATTGTGCATATTTAACATTAATCTGCCATGCAATAGTGGAACAGAGTGTGTACAACAACTAATTATTGGCAGCAATTATTACATTTACAAAATCTTCGTATATTTTGTCAATTTATAAAGAATACACCAGCACTGCTTTTGTGCTCTTAAAGTTATCTTTTTAAGGACACAACCTAACAATCTCAGACATCTTCCGTATAAAAAACACATAATTGAGTTTTTAAAATATATTTCAAAAATATTTTATTACATAATTAACATAATAAATTTTAAAATATGTTTATAAATAACAACATTAATTTAGCATATTACTGTTGAGCGTGGTGCAGTGCATATATTGATCAGTTCTCGTTAGATCACCATAGTCAAGCTACGTCGAGCGTGGTTAGTACTTGTATATATTGGGGACCGTTTCAATTAAAAATTACATTGCTCCTTTCTGGGTTAAATTTGTCTCGCTTGCCACCCAGTGCAGTAATGCACTTATGTGTGGTTTTCCAGGCTTTGGGAATCACTTTGGCACATTACTCATTTTCCACAGTTCCCCCAGTCTCACCTCAGCGAATGCTGGGAATTAAGCATAACAGGCCGTAGCCTTTACTCTTCAATTCCCTCTATTATCCCTACCCAGTACCCTGCCTCGAGCTCTAAGCTCATAGTGGTGTATCCTTGAAAAAAAAAAAAAAATGCTAATTTCAAATCATATAATTTTGAATGAAATTATTATAAATGATCTCTGAATTTCATTATTTGTGTTAAACAGAGGTACTGTACATAAAATTGAAATAATAAACTTGTGAAATATATTAAAAGTGTGTCATATTTCTAATTAACTAGATCTTAAGTTTTTATAAATAATAATTTTCTATATATATATATTATTTTTTCAGATCGAAGGGGATTTCAAGGATGATTCAGCTTCTCCCAATGGTATTTATTATAATATATAGATCATCACTTTAAATAATACAGAAAATACAGACATCAGAATACCCAACATTGGAAATCAAAGTTCAAACTTATGACTTATGACGTATAATGATTATCCGACTTGGTAGTACCACCTTAATAATTGAAGAATCTCATTGCATTCTATATATATTATTATATATAATATATATTTTTCTTTTCAAATTATGCAATAATCTAAATGTCACAATACTTCAATTCATTACAAGATTTTCTTTTAATTCCTGGTTTAAAAATGTTTGCATATATTACTCTGATGCAAGGAAAAAATATATCATGCAGTTTTTTCGTTTGAAAAAATCAATGTTACAAAATTATTTTTGATTTTAGGGAACGAACGAAGAGGCTTCGTTGAACTCAGCAACAAGACTTATTACATTCCACCATCTATTTTGGTAAGACATATTTCTCATTTAATACTTAATGGTTATTTTAAATTTCCTAATACTTATGTTTTTTGTGTTGACGATTTACTTTGGACACTGACTTGCTGAAAGAAATATCCCAAAACTTTACCGTATTAACAAAGAAATGGGCCCAAAAAACAAAATCGAAGGATCTTCTTCAAATTAACTATGTAGACTTACAACAGTCTTCTTATAAGCCTTGTTTTTTTTTTCAGAATTTTTTAACCTCTGAATAGAGTATTGTCCTCAATTTTTTTTATTGCAGAAATGGATAGAGGGTGCAAAGTTATGCTACCCTGATTTTTTTCAGATTTTTTAGAGCCCGGGAACTATTTTTAAAAAATTATTGAAAGTCCTTTTCGTGACGTCACGAGACGCCGCTCCTTAAGAAAAAGATAGGACTTGCCGCCGCATGACGTCACAAAAAGGACTTTCAATAATTTTTTAAAAATAGTTCCAGGTCTCAAAAAAATCTGAAAAAAATCAGGATAGCATAACTTTGCACCCTCTATCCATTTCTGCAATAAAAAAAATTTAGGACAATACTCCATTAAATGAATCATTAAATTTGACCAAAGAAGTCTTGGCAACCGAGGCTTCGATCGTCGGTACTTGGCATGTCCTCTCGGTCAAATTTGATGAGCTAATATTTCATAATTCAACGTTAAAAAAATCCTGAAAAACTCAGGGCTACTATTGTAAGTCTATACCTAGTTAATTTGAAGAACTCCTTTGATTATTATTTTTTTCTTCAAGTTAAATTTTACCAATGAACTTACGGGGATGTCAGTTTTTTACTAGCTCAATCGAAAAAGGAGGTTAAAAAATATCCCTTCGAATTTTTTGCGATTTTTTTTTTTATCACGGAATCATGCCTAAAATAGAGATTAAAAGAGGTCACATGACCTGAAGGCTCTGTCCGCAACGCCTATGACGTAATTACATTCTTTGAATCAGCTTATAATAATGCTTCTAAACAATCACGTTGCTATGGAAACAAATGATAATTTTTAATAAACAAGCAACAATGCAATAATTTTTTACAAGTGTTATATAGTTTACCCAAAGAATGTAATGACGTCATAGACGTTGCGGATGGAGCCTCCAGGTCACGCGACCTCTTTTAATTTCCATTTTAGGTATGATAAAAAAAAAATTAAGAGATATTTTTCGACCTCCTTTTTCGATTGAGTCAGTAAAAAAATTACACCCCGTAAGCTCATTTTTATATTAAGTCTTAATGTTTTCTTTCTAAATGTGCACACAGGTATCAATAGAGGTTGCCAAGCAATACTGTTATGATCTAAACATGACATTGGTTAGTTTCGAGACCTCTGAAGAATGGACGGCAGTCAGCACCTACCTCCTCAATAACAGTAAGTGAAGACAAACAAAAAGGTCGATATAAAGTCATAATAAGCCTGTTCATAAACCCTGCTCGGTGTACACTTTTACACCGTTTTCTTACACCAGCGCAGATGGTGGTGTAGGGAGTGCAGTGCAGATGACGTCACGATTTTTGTTCGTAAACTTGCTCAGAGTACACCGAGCAGGGTTTACGAACAGGCCTATTGTAACATTTACAAGTTAAGAATAAAATATTTGGTGCTACAAAAGGTAGAGAAATTTGATAGTTTGAAGTAGTTTAATATGTAATTTGGTGACGTCTATTTATTTCTGCAATTAAATAGCATAAATTACATAAGGGCATTTCAAGCATTAGAAATTACACACTTAACGATTTTAAAAAGAGTTATTTTTTTCGGTAAAATAATACTTTTGAAGCACTTCTCGAAAATCAATTTGTATTGACGTCATCAGCAAGTATATATATATATATATATATATATATATATATATATATATATATATATATATATATATATATATATATATATATATATATATATATATATATATGTATATATATATATATAATATACTCTCATTTTGTATCTGCCCGCCGTTCATTGAGCTGCATTGTGCAAGGATAAAAATAAAGTACATATAATAATATATGTTGGTTCCCAATCCTGTATGTAACTTCTGTTTTTTTTTTTTTTTAAATTTTAGACCATATAATTTCTAATTAATGTACTAGAAGTTTCAAGTACATTTTAAACTCGTATGACAAACGTTTTCGCCTCAGAATAAAAGTGCCCTAAGCACCACGAGGTTTTGATGCAAATGTGAGACTTATTGTACATGTAACATAAGGCTCACATTTGCATCAAAACCTCGTGGTGCTTAGGACACTTCTATTCTGAAGTGACGCAATGTATATTGTGGTAAACTAGCATAATATGTAATTATGTCTTATTTTAATTGTGAACCTAAGGAATGAAGTTCAATGAATCTACACTAGAGGCGCTCTAGCATAGACATATATTAATGTCATATTATTATAATCGATTATCGATCCTCACTCTGATTCTTACCTCTGTACCCACCAGACGTATAAATAAAACCTACGCTCATATTAAAGTTATCTTTTATTTCATTATTAGATAGCAATTAAACATATATTCATACATATAACTCTTATTTTATTTCAGATATACGTGACTTTTTCTGGATGAGCGGTAGAAGAATTAGCATGGAGTGGTTTTGGACCACCACGAACGAACCTTTCACCTTCACAGCGTGGTCAAGTGGACAACCGGGAGCATGGAAAGATGAGGACGAAGATTCGTATTTCCACGCTGAATATAGATGGTACGACAACGATTACCCTGCAGATAACTACTTTTGTTACCTCTGTGAGAGTGCATAGAATGATGTAGCCCTACTTGAAAAATTTCGTTTTTAACTTATCCTTTACACGTCTATAAAGGCGGATTCAGATGGCGACAATGGCGATGCGACGCGATTTTGACGTAAAAAATGTGAAATCTTATGCGGCGGCGAATTCACCAAGAATCGTGTTAATTACGATTCTCTTTTTCTTTTAATCACCAAATATGGCCGCCAAAATGGATGTTACAGCAAGTGCGCATTATTCGTGTCGCATGATAAAAATCGCCATGTGAATCCGCCTTTTAAGCCTAATCTTTTTACCTCTAAAACACATCTTATTTCCTGTTCGCTCAAAGTGAGGATGAAATGAAGACAATATTTCTAGCATTTTATGCTCAAGAAGAGGAAAATACACTTCATCTCGTCTTTTTCATCTCTTTTTTCCTCTAAAATGGTGCAAAAGAAGAGTACAACAGACGAGGAGAGAGCTTAATATTGAAGAACATATGAAATTTATTTCAACTCGGGCGAGTGCATGAAATTGTATCCACCATGAATTTGTTATTTTATTATTATATAATAACCCGAGTTGAAATAAACTTTATCTTTTATATGCTATTAAGCTCTCTTCTCGTCTAGCTAATGCCCTCCTATTTTGCACCATTTTAGAGAAAAAAAGTGTGAAAAAGACGACATTAATAAGTATTTTTTTCTCTTCCTGAGCATAAAATGTTAGAATTATTGTCTTCATTTCATCCTCACTTTGAGCGAGGATGAAATAAGATGTGTTTTAGAGGTAAAAAAATATTAGATTTAGACGTGTGTGTATATAGGATGATTTGAAGACGTAATTTATCAATTAAAATTTGTATTCACATATTACAGGACATAAAAAACTTACTCATAAGGCATTAATTTGTGTTTATTAACCAGAGTCTTCTGCGCGCAATGTTTCTAACAAAACATTGTTCAATGTCTGTCGCGTGGTCCGATTATTGCGTGACGCTTTAGTTCCATTTTGCGCCCGCCAGAGTGACCAGAGGCGCCACTAGCGAGCGGTTTTTGTTGACTATGCGCCATTGTTTAACATAGGAAATTCGCGAGTTGATGCCTAAATGTAACGATAACTTCTAAAATACCACACCAAAGAATAAAAAAATGTAATAATTTTGTACTACATTGATCCAGGTAAGGTAAAAATTAATTATTAGCAAATATTACGGTACTTTATCTTATTTTAAGCACATAGAAGAGACGACGCAGACTGAGGTTAGCGTTTCATTGCCTTTGATGTGATTCTGTGCAACCATAGATGTTGGACGGGACTCCAGTCACTCCAGTATTAAGGTCTAACAGCATAGAAACTTGTAGATTATCGAATTACTGCTATATCTTCAGTATGTATAGAAACTCAAAGGTAAAATTTTAAAACCCTATTATATTGCTTTTTATTTTTAAATAATGGACACTGGTGCGGCTGGTCAGAGCAGCTAAGTCCTGTCAGAACTGCTAGCTAACAGATTTTAGAGCTTACAAGCCCTTGGAAACACAGAAATGATATACATTACTTACACCATGGTTATCGCTCCGCATTTCTACGACCGTTTCAATGATAAAAAACCGTTAAAAATTCTTAATTTTTTCTATAAAATTTGCGCGCATGTTTCTTTCCATTTCACTTGATTTTTGAAAACATGTCCTCAATTTTTTAATTATTTCTATTACTTTTTCATGTTATTCATAATGCTTCCCTTGATAATAACCGCTCGCTGGTGGCGCCGCCAGCGGCAAAAAATTGTAAACAACGGAGTTTGTTTACAATTTTCTTTTCTCGCGTTCAACAATCGAAAATTACACCACGCGACAGACATTGAACAATGTTTTGTTAGAAACATTGCGCGCAGAAGACTCTGTTATTAACTTATTTATTTGTTTTTATGTAATTTATTAAAAGGTCTTCCAACATTGTTTGATTTTTTAAATTTGATTTATTTTATAATTGAATTTAATATAAAAAAAAATCAGTTGGTTTATATTTAATAAAATTCTTATTTGTTCCAATGTCTATAATTATTATTTGTTACAATTACAACCCTTTTGATATCCTGATATCCTCTTGTTTTTATAAGTTACGGTTGGTTATATATATTTAAATAAATTATTTATATATTTTTTAAAGTATATTGTCACGTGGCGGTTTAGTTAAAAGTAAAAGTAATTTATTAAGTAACGCGGAAGTGCAGCTCTGTGGTTATGCACGCAATGCTGATGCGTCTAGACGCCGCATCAGCATGGCAGTGCAATGGCCTGCAGGTATTGCTGACACTTCACGTTTGGGAGTTATATAAGCCGCCCCGTGACTTGGTCACTGGGTTCTCTGAAAGAATACAAATACTTATAATTATTGTACTCCTTGCGGCCGGCCCTGCCGGGCTCGGTCGCATGTATTACTATATTAATTAATTAAAGTGGATCCACAAAATCATCGAGTCTGCATCCTTGTTCCCATCCACGGGAAGATCCCGTTCAAGATACACACGGGAGTGGTGCAACCAGCTGCTCCGTGACAATATTGTTTCATCGTCCTCTCTATCTCTACCTCGAAAAAAAAAATGATTGTTTTCATTTAAATGTACAATTTTAGAGAAAAATTAGTAAATTAATATTAAAAATGACCCGATACCTGATATAACTTGATGTATTTTTTTACAAAAAATATTATTGATTGACTCACTTCAGTTACATAATGGAGCATCGACCTCAAATTTTTTATTGCAGAAATTGCCAGGAATGGATAGAGTGTGCAAAGTTATGTTACCCTGATTTTTTTCACATTTTTTAGAGCCCGAGAACTATTTTTATAAAATTATTAAAAGTTCTTTTTGTGACGTCACGAGGCGGCAAGTCCTATCTTTTTCTTAAGGAGCGGCGTCTCGTGACGTCACAAAAAGAACTTACAATAATTTTTTAAAAATAGTTCCCGGTCTCTAAAAAATCTGAAAAAAATCAGGGTAGTATAACTTTGCACCCTCTATCCATTTCTGCAATAAAAAAAATTGAGGTCGATACTCCATTAATAATTATATATTTACTAAGTATAAAAAAAGTGTCTCAAACTTGAGATATTTTTATCATTCAAACTAGAACAATCAACACAACACTATGACGCGGTAGACTCTTGTAAAGTATTGCAATATGCATTGCAGGGACATCACATGGGCCTGGTCTTTTAAGTATTGAAATCTGTATCTCAAACTTGAGATCACTTTATCATAAATTTCTGTGTCAGGTATTACTGGTATTAGGTACATGACAATTGAACTTATAATTCAGTCACGTAATGCTTCTTATACTGATAACAATTTAAAAGCAAAGAAAAAAATGGTTTAAAAAAAAGTTTCATACTGAACAATGATAGACACTTTTTAACTCTTACGCTGATACAAGCACGTTATGATAATGAATAAATTTTTTTAAATTTATTGTAATATTCAATAATATTATGATAAAAAAATGGAGATTTTAAAACAGTTTAGCTAACTATAAATGGAGTATCGACCTCAAAATTTTTTATAGCAGAAATCGATAGAGGATGAAAAGTAATGTTACTCTGATTTTTTTCAGATTTTTTAGGGACCGGGAAGTATTGCTAAAAAGTTTTGGCGAGGTCGGGTTCGAATCCACGTCTCTTTTGGGTCCTATCTTTTATTAAGAGAGGCGGCAAGAGGCGGCACTTTTTCTGCACTTTCAATAATTTTTAAAAAATAGTTGCCGGGCTCTAAAAAATCTGAAAAAAATCAGTGTAACATAACTTTGCACACTCTATTCATTTCTGCAATAAAAAAATTGAGGTCGATACTCCATTGATCACTGAGAAACGAAATAAATAAATTCTTAAATAAATGTAAAAAAATGCTAAATATTTGTGTAACAAACGAAAATGTTGCATCATAATTTTCTCATACTTTAAAAGATAAACATTTTTACAAACAAAATTTGATTAGATAACTAGCAAAATAAATTAAAAACACACGTACGTACTGTAAAATTTTATCACTAGTTGGGTCCTAAAAAGTAGCATATCAGTGTTCAATGTTCAATAACAATATTTCTATTGTTAATTCAATATAAAATTTATACAACTATAAGGGCAGCGTCACGAAATTGTTGGGTTGCCTGCTTACAGAATAACGCTCAGCTTTTACCTACCCTCACTTCCCCTACTGTTGTCATACCGTACGCTCTAAAGCATTGTAAAAATGAGAAAATTTGACTTTGTTGCCAGATATAATTATTTAAGGAAACGAAAATAAATGTATTTTGTGAATTCTTTTTAAAAATAAGTAGCAGATGATATGGAAACGATATAAATAATGTTGATATAATTGCTGTATATAATTTATAATTATTTTTTTCTACATTTTATCCCCTTAAGGCCTCAAAATCCGGCTTTTTTGTTTGTTATTGAATCTTCAAAATTCCTTCATATTTGAACTCCTAGGGTCCAATTACATGGTTTCAGGTGTTTTCAGTATGATCGTGCTAAAATTAAAAGTTTTGGTTTTGTCAAGTTTTGCCGTTTTCACTGTTTTGAAGTTTAAGGCCTCAAAATCCGGCTTTTTTGTTTGTTATTGAATCTTCAAAATTCCTTCATATTCAAACTCCTAGGGTCCAATTACATGACGTCAGGTGTTTTCAGCATGATCGAGCTAAAATTAGAAGTTTTGGTTTTGTCAAGTTTTGCCGTTTTCACTGTTTTGAAGTTTAAGGCCTCAAAATCTGGCTTTTTTGGTTGTGATTGAATCATCAAAATTCCTTCATATTCAAACTCCTAGGGTCCAATTACATGTCGTCAGGTGTTTTCAGCATGATCGAGCTAAAATTAGAAGTTTTCGTTTTGTCAAGTTTTGCCGTTTTCACTGTTTTGAAGTTTAAGGCCTCAAAAAACCGGCTTTTTTGTTTATGATTGAATCTTCAAAATTCCATCATTTTTGAACTCCTAGGGTCCAATTACATGACTTCAGGTGTTTTAATCATGATCGAGCTAAAATTAGAAGTTTTGGTCTTGTTAAGTTTTTTGCCGTTTTCATTGTTTTGAAGTTTTATAAGGCCACAAAATCCGGCTTTTTTGTTTGTGATTGAATCTTCAAAATTCCTTCATATTTGAACTCTTAGGGTCCAATTACATGGTTTCAGGTGTTTTCAGTATGATCGTGCTAAAATTAAAAGTTTTGGTTTTGTCAAGTTTTGCCGTTTTAACTGTTTTGAAGTTTAAGGCCTCAAAATCAAGCTTTTTTGTTTGTGATCGAATCTTCAAAATTCCTTCATATTCAAACTCCTAGCGTTCAATTACATGACGTCAGGTGTCTTCAGCATGACCGAGCTAAAATTATAGAAGTTTTGGTTTTGTCAAGTTTTGCCGTTTTCACTGTTTTGAAGTTTAAGGCCTCAAAATCCGGCTTTTTTGTTTGTTATTGAATCTTCAAAATTCCTTCATATTTGAACTCCTAGGGTCCAATTACATGGCGTCAGGTGTTTTCAGCATGATCAAGCTAAAATTAGAAGTTTTGGTTTGGTCAAGTTTTGCCGTTTTCACTGTTTTTTGAAGTTTAACTGCAGGGATCGGATGCGGATGCAGATGCAAGATGCACACGAATGCGCAAAAATGGACTTGCATCCGCATCCGTGCATCCCAGATGCACGGGAAATAATTAATGCATCCGCATCCCAGATGCATGGAAAATAAATTTGCATCCGGATGCGCATCCATGGATGCACGAAAAATTAATTTGCATCCGGATGCGCATCTCGGATGCACGAAAAAATCACGTGCATCCGGTCCCTGTGGACAACCTAATGAAAACTTTTTATTGCAGAAATAAATAGAGGGTACCAAACTATGCTACTCAGAATTTTTTCAGATTTTTTTTTTAAACCCATATAGCAGAAATATAATTTTTAAATAATTATTGAAATTGCGGCCACGCCCCCTAGAGGCGTCAATAGGTGTCTTGGTCTTATCCTTTTTATTACGGATTCAGGGGTGCCAACTTAATTTACAGAACTTTCAATAATTATTTAAAAATAGTACCGGGTCTCAAAAAAATCTGAAAAAAATTCAGAGTAGCATAATTTTGTGCCCTCTATTCATTTCTGCAATAAAAAAATTCATGTAGGTTGTCCATTTGTATTATAGGCAGCGTTGTCATCCAACATTTCGAATGAATAGAGTATCAACCTAAATCAACCTAAATTTTTTTTATTGCAGAAATGGTTAGATGGTGCAAAGTTATGCTACCATGATTTTTTTTAGATTTTTTAGTGCCCGTGGGAACTATTTTTAAAAAATGATTGAATTTTTTTTTGTGACGTCACGAGACGCCGTTCCTTAAGAAAAAGATAGGACTTGCCGCCACGTGACGTCACAAAAAGGACTTTCAATAATTTTTTAAAAATAGTTCCCGGTCTCTAAAAAATCTGAAAAAAAAAATCATGGTAGCATAACTTTGCACTCTCTATCCATTTCTGCAATACGGGTCTTTCACCATACGTCACAAAAATATGACGTCACGTGAATGTAGGCAAAAAGCACCTATTTAACATGGTAGTAGCATACCAAAAACTATTTATTTTCTGCGATATGACAATCGTGGTACATTTGACAATTATTTTATTTGATAGATTGAGATGTCAAGTAAATGGAAAAAAATACAATATTTGCCAATGATATCTGTGAAAAATACAATAAATCATTAAATAAAATGTAAATCGACTCCAAATTTCACGTCAATAATGACCATTTTACGACACTTATGCACTGATATTGACCCTTAGATTCTTAAAAAAATTCAGCCAATCACCAGCCATTGCTTTCCCCGCGGACTTTTGAATACGAGTGGGAAACGGAACAACAAAAAGTAATGACTAATGATAAAGAAACTAGGTAAAATAAAAAAAATGTATGTGTTCAAGTTATGTATATTTATTTCTTACGTATATATTATTGTTAAAAAAATTAAAATATGTTAAATTAGGAGAGGAATAAATTAAGTGATTCCAGTTCCCTCTCTCAGTACCTACTGCTGAATGTAAACAACAACAAAGCCAAGCAAACGCTATATAGAAAATTTTGAGGCCGATACTCAATTGGTGGTGTTATTTCCAATGAGATTTACTGTGACTTGTTCTTGTGTTATTGTCTATTACTGTACATAAAAAACTCAGCAGAATATTTATGATAAGATAAATTGATAATGGTAAAACCAATTTTCGATGTACCTTGAAAATTGCAAGTCATTTTTAAATACTAACGTATATATAAACGTTGATTTAATGTTAAAGATTCAGTTCAAGAATTACACTATTTGCGATAACATTTAATTATAACTAAAATGCATTTCAAACTTTTGCTCCTTTTAATAGTGACTTGTGCTTCGTTTGTGCAGGCAAGTACAAATCAATCCCACGTGACGTCACTGCATAGCAAAATATATACTTAATCACACTAAATTTTTAGATGCTGAATTGGTTTTCAGTACTTTTTGTCATTACAAAATTGCCCCAGTCAGTACAAAATTTTCCAGTTTCGTCTTACATCCAGCACTTTTGACCTATAAAACACTTATTCCAAGTACAAATTTGGTACTGAAAAAAGAGAGTAAAAAAAAGTACAAAATATTGACTCTCTTTTTTCAGTACCAAATTTGTACTTGGATTAAGTGTTTTATAGGTCAAAAGTGCTGGATGTAAGACGAAATTGGAACAATTTTGTACTGACATAAAGTACTGAAACCAATTCAGCATCTAAAAATTTAGTGTGATAATGACTTGCTGATGGACCATTGTAAAGCATGCAGTGTGTAAAAAAGAAAAAACAACTTAACAATAGACGGCAATGGACAACCTACATGAAAATTTGTTATTGCAGAAATGAATACCAAATTATGCTACTCTGAATTTTTTTCTGTTTTTTTTTTTTTTTTTGAGACCCGGAACTACTTTTAAATAATTATTGAAAGTTCTGTAAGTTAAGTTGGCACCCCTGAATCTTTAATATAAAGGATAGGACCGAGATGCCTGTTGAAGCCTCCAGAGGGCGTAGCCGCACAATAATAATTATTTAAAAATAGTTCTGGGTTTCAAAAAAATTCAGAGTAGAATAATTTGGTATCCTCTGCATTAAAAAAATTTCATGCATGTTGTCCATTATTATAATTATTATTTTAAACTCCCATTAAATCTGATATTAATACTATTAATAGTTATATATTTAAACAATATTTATTTTTAGTATACTTCTATAAAATGTAATCCATGATGTAATATATATTTCTAAATAATTTATTAATTTACTACACAATGGGGGACATTCACAAAGCACTTTAACCCCCAATTTAGCCCCGATTTTTAACCCTGGTGCTAAACATGGTGCCAAGCTATGAGCTCAACATGGTTAGCCCCTGGTTTAGTACCATGTTTAGCACCAGGGTTAAAAATCGGGGCTAAAGTGGGGGTTAAAGTGCTTTGTGAATGTCCCCCATTTATTCATATATTTTCTGTATTATTTCAGGGGGATGAGGCGTATCAACGAGTTGGTAATATTATTCTTTCAAGATACATATAATACATAAACATATATGGCCTTTAAAGAACTTTAACATGAATATTAAAAGTATAGTGCACATACGCATAAAATATTAATTGGATCTTTTAAAAAATATATTCAATTGGTCCGCCATCATTTATATAAAAAGATCAGGTTAAAAAAAAGTTAGAAAATGGCGACCAAATATAGGCAGATCAAACGTAACTAATTAAACTTGCAGAAATCTTTAAACTTACCATCGATATTTGGCATAGAAATTTTGATGTGTCAGCATTGTAAAAAATGAGATAGAAATTTAACATTAGCCTTATGGACGGAAACCGGAAATGGAGCTGAGAAAATAGACTGAAAATTCTCAAAATATATTAAGTGATTAAATTTTAGATTATTTTCGCGTTTTAAAAATTTATTTCATTCAATTAATTTCATCTTAAGGCGGATTCAGATGGCGACAACGGCGATGCGACGCGACTTTGACGTAAAAGCTGTGAAATCCTATGCGGTGGCGAATTCGCCGGTAATCACGTTAATTACGATGCTCTTTTTCTTTTAATCGCCCAATATGGCCTCCAATGGATGTTACTGCAAGTGCGCATTCTTCGCGTCGCGTCGCATGGTAAAAATCGCCATGTGAATCCACCTTTAAGGTGGATTTTCATGATCGATAACGGCGATGCGTTACGATTTCAACGTAAAAGTCATGAAATCCTATGCATGCCATACTTAAAAAATTACGTCTTCAACTCATCTTTTACACTGCTAAACCTAATCTTTTACCTCTGAAACACACATCTTATTTCCTCCTCGCTCAAAGTGAGGATAAAATTGAGACAATATTTCTAAAGTTTTATGCTAAAAAGAAGAGGAAAAATACCTTATCTCGTCTTTTTTTCCTATATTCTATAAAATGGTGCAAATAAAGAGGAAATTTGGGTGTGTTACAGCAATTAAGTGCGTATTATTCACGTCGCTTCGCAGGCTGAAAATCGCTCATATAAATCCACCTTTTACACTACGAAGTTAAGGTGGATTCACATGGCGATTTTTACCATGTGACGCGACTCGAATAATACGCACTTGCTGTAACATCCATTGGCGGCCATATTGGGCGATTAAAAGAAAAAGAGCATCGTAATTAACGCGATTACCGGCGAATTCGCTGCCGCATATAGGATTTCACAGCTTGTGTGACAAAATCGCGTCGCATCGCCCTTGTCGCCATCTGAATCCGCCTTTACTGATATTAATTTAATCGCTAACTAATTTTTTTAATTGTTTTCAGGCATTGACCCAGCAAGTCTTGTGGAGATCAGTAACAAAACTTACTACCTCTCACCACAGGGAGTTACGGTATGTATATTTAATTTATTACTGGCGCATGATCATGGCACTTTCAAAACACTGAGTATATATAAAGGACCAAAAGATATATGGCGTTGCGCGCAGATATTTGGACTCTTTGCATCAAGAATACAGCAATATATGAATATAGCGTGGGAAGAATTACAAAAAAAAAAAAAAAAAAGAAAAAAAAAATATGAAAAACTTCATTCATTAATTAAGTTGAAACATTTTTAGTATTTTTGTTTGAAGGTATGGTTCCATATGTAAGAGCACTGGAACTATTTTTAAAAAATACTAACTCGTTTTGTTGTTGTCTTTTTTTAGTAGACCCTTTACTAGCAATATATATGTCATGGCAAAGAATTAATATGTAGTATACATATTAATTCTTTGGTCATGGTTTCCTGTAGCTATATAATATATGCTAAATATCGCGGGAAGCTTGAATTAGGCCATAGCCGTTCGTAAAAATTCTCAAATTAAAGGCTCGGGATTTCATCGTCTTGCGGGGAGCAATTTTATCGCCAACATGGCCACCATACGAGATTGAAGCAAGTGCGCTTTTCTCACCCCTCTTGACATCGCTCCATGGAAAATCCCCCTATATGCTTTAGTTACTTTACATTATTTAAGAAGTAAGATTATTTATTTATATTATAATATAATATTAATTTTGTGTTATCTGGTACACAGCTTAGCGCACTTGATGCTGAAAAATTTTGTACGGACTCTGGATTGGAGCTGATTAGTTTTGAAACTCCTGAAGAATACGATCTAGTTAAGGAGTACCTCCAAAAAAATAGTAAGCAAATATTATCAATTTATATTTATTTATTTATTTATTTATTTATTTATTTATTTATTTATTTATTTATTTATTTATTTATTTATTTATTTATTTATTTATTTATTTATTTATTTGAATTTATTTATTTATTTATTTATTTATTTATTTATTTATTTATTTATTTATTTATTTGAATTTATTTATTTATTTATTTTTTGCATTTTATTAGCTAAATTTGACAATGAAAAAAGGTAACATTTATAAAAAAAAATTCAATGCAAAAAAAGTTTAAAAAGGAAATAAAATGACTTGTACTGCAAGTGTTTAATTAATTGGATTCAATGAATGAATCATGATACTTTTCAATAGACACACGAAAGTGAAAAAAAAAGTACAGCTATTTTCATTAAACATTATTAATAATTATCATTTTTTTGCGAGACACTACTGGATTACCGTGGTCATAGGACGAATCCAGCAGTGCCTTATTTTTTTTATTATTATTTTTTATTTTATTACAATGTTTTCATAAAATATAACACAATTTGACTCAAATAAATTATCTTGAAAACAGACAATAATGGTTGCATTTTTTTATTTCATAATTAGAAAATATACATAAAATTATGCTTTTCTGAAATTTTTCATATTTTTTGAAGTGCGAAAACTAATTTTAAAAATATTTAAAATGTCTAAATGGAGTATCAACCTCAATTTTTTTTTATTGCAGAAATGGATAGAGGGTGCAAAGTTATGTTACCCTGATTTTTTTAGCATTTTTACAGCCCTGGAAGTATACGCAATTTGTATGTCAAAGGAATCAATAAATTATTCTATTCTATTCTATTCTATTCTATTCTATTCTATTCTATTCTATTCTATTCTATTCTATTCTATTCTATTCTATTCTATTCTATTCTATTCTATTCTATTCTATTCTATTCTATTCTATTCTATTCTATTCTATTCTATTCTATTCTATTCTATTCTATTCTATTCTATTCTATTCTATTCTATTCTATTCTATTCTATTCTATTCTATTTAAAAAAAAAATTAAAAAAAAAATTAAAAAAAAAATTTGTAACTTCTATCCATTTCTGCAATAAAAAAATGAGGTCGATACTCTAGTATGAAATAAAAAAAATGCAACCATTTTTGTCTATTTGACAAAATGAATTTTAATTTTAGATCGCATATCCAACATATGGACAAGTGGACAAAAAATTAAAGAGATATGGGGATGGGCCGCAACGAATGAACCTTTTACCTTCGCAGTGTGGTCCTCGGCTCTATATCCATGTACCAGTGGCCACCTAGCAAATTTATATTTTCAGTCTTACTCTGACTGGTCTGTCCAAATTTCCAACGTAAAGTTCTTTGCTGAGTTTATGTGTGAATTAAATTAACGAATCGATTAAACATGTCTTTCTATCTTTCATTGTTTATATGAAATGTTAAATTTCAAATTTGATTTTGAATTAAAATATTAGTATATAGTAGAGAATATTTTTAAATACAAACAAAATGAGCCAAAATCGTTGAAATAAGAAAATATACCGTGGCTTTAATGTATGTGTTAGAATGTATAAATTGTTTTTGTAAAACGTAGAATTATGATGAAAATTGTCATATTGTGAAAACCTAATTGTATATTCATGTATTAACAGAAATATAAATAAAATCATGGTCTCTCATAAAAGATAAAAATTTTGATAAGTGATAAGGGTCTTAGATATAAATGTATCAGCTTTACAATAAACTACTACCAATATTTTTTAAAATGTTAATAAATATCAAGATATCAGAAAATTGTTTATTTTATTTCACCCATGTCAATTTATACATAAATACATATTTATATTATACAACAAAATTAAAAGAATAATAAAAACAAAAGAAAGTAAAAATAAAAATTGACAAATATAGCTCATTTTTGAAAATTTTTAGGGTGAGGACCACTGTAGCACCAAAGTGGCATTGATCCATAAAATACACAATATTAATTGACCCATATAGAGGCTTAGTCAAACAAAATATTATTAAATGTTCAATAGATGTCTCTTTAAACATAACGAGAAAGAAGAAGGTGGCTGTAATTTAACATCGGCATGGCAGGTAAGTTATTCCACTGAGTAGTGCAACGGTATACAAAGCCGTTTTGATTAAGTGACTTCCGTACTTTGGGAGGGATAAGCCTAGCCACACCAGGTTGTCCACGAATTTCACGACCACTCACAACACTATCCGTTATATGGTAAGATCATTCATACCATTACGGCATTTGTAAAAACAATTTAAATCATTATAGGTCAAGAAAGAATTAAAAAAAAATAAGTTTATTGCAAGCAACTGTAGAATAATTTTTTCCATGCATGAATTTTGAAACTTTTCTTTGAATTCTTTCTAATTTTAACATATTTAATTTTGTAGTAGGGTGCCAAGAGGGAGTGCCATAAGACATAACAAGGGGCATTCACAAAGCCTTAAGGCCAAAATTAAGGCTCAATAATTTAAGACCAGAAATTTTGGGTCTAAAAAACACGTCTAAAATCGAGCTTTAAATTATCGAGCCTTAAATGTGGCCTTAAGACTTTGTGAATGCCTCTTAACAGGTTTAAAATGTTCTCCTTAATAATTGCTTTTATTATACTCTGAAATATTCCATTGAGATGTGTAGTTATTACGTCTCATGCATTTTGATAGTGTCCTACCCTTGCCAAATTCTTTATTTATTTTGTACTTGTTTTTTTAAATATTTAGTTCAATATGAACAAAATATTATGGTAATTTTATTGCATTTTTTTAATTATGATATGTATAATGTTACACTGTTACATCTAATTCTTTCAACAAATTTATTTTAAATTAATTTTTTTAATTTAGGTATTTTCAGTATTTTGTTTATATTACAATATGTAACTTTATATTATAGTCGAATTTATTTAGTTTTCGGGTGATTTAATAAAATTAAGATTATTATATGTTCCAAATTATTATTCGATTGATTGGTTGGTATTTTGGGGCAACGGAGGATTGACCTCAAAATTTTTTATTGCAGAAATGGATATAGAGTATAGAGCGTGCAAAGTTATGCTATTATACCCTGATTTTTTTCAGATTTTTTTGAGCCCTGGAAGTATTTTTAAAAAATTATTGAAAGTCCTTTTTGTGACGTCACGTGGCGTCAAGTCCTATCTTTTTCTTAAGGAGCGGCGTCTATCCATTTCTGCAATAAAAAAAAAATTAGGTCAATACTCCATTTACACATTTTGGTCATGTATGGCCCCCCAAATAAATTATTATTCGTTTTCATTATAACTCCCAATATATCCTAATACATTTCTTTCGTATTTTTATTTTATTTTTAATCTAAAATAACTTACTTTCTTTTTCTTATAAAGTTTTTAAGATTAATATAGAAAGTGACCAAAAGGAGACGGTGGAACTTTTTTGTTTGGTTTTGAACCTGAAAATTTTTGCTAAAACGTATAATATTCGTAATAGGTATTCACACAAAATATATTATAATTATAATTTTAATCATGAAAATTGTATTGAATTGAATAGGTACAAATAGGGATAATACAAGTTTAAAAATAATTTGTAATAAAAAGTGTAACAGTTTTACTAATTTAAAATTAAAATAGGGATTTTTTTCCAGTCCAAACATTTTTTTCTATATAGAAAAAAACAAAACACAAACAAATATTGCAACAGATTTTAGGTTCAAAAGATTAACATATACATTCTTTAAAGGCATGACAGGAGTCAAATTAAGAAATTAGACAGTCACCAAGTGTTAAAATATGTAATCAATATTCACATTATTTTTATTCGCACGCGGTGCAACAGTGCAAAGTTGCTCTGTAAAGAAAGTCCTTGCTGACGTCACAATTCACAGCCAGCTCCGATTAGCGTTGAGTTGTGACGTAGGCAAAGACTAAATTTCTTAATTTAGAGCGGAACTTCGTACGCCTGCACCGCTTGTTGAGAAAAATGATATGCGATTGTTGATTATTAAGGACTATGTTAAGATTCAAAAAGCGTGATTCATGTGTGACACATTTCAAATCAAATAATATGCTTACATTGCCTTGTATGTACATTGTACAGTGTGCTGTTTTTAGAAGAAAGCATCCTGATTTGTATCCACAATTTAATTCAATCTACTCTTACAATACTAGAAACAATAATCGTACTTTAGTGGATAAAAAAAATTCAGTGTTTGCGGAAAGAAATCCCCACCATCAATGCGCTAAAATTTACGATTTTCTTCCCTCGTGTGTAAAAAACATCAAGAGTGACTCTCTTTTCAAATCAAAACTGAAATTAATATTAATTAACAAGGAATTCTATTCTATTAAGATGTTTTTTGCAAATAAATTGCCAGAAAATTGTTTACAATTTTAAATTCATCTGTTTGTTTTATTGTTATAAATGATTGTTGTTTGTTTTTTCTCTTTGTTAGTGATTTTGTATTGTTTTTGACCAATATCCATATTTATTATATATTGTTTTGAATGTTTTTGCTATATGCTATATTCTCTGACGTGATCAATGTTGTCTTGTACAACCTATATGTTCAAATAAACAAATAAAAAAAAAAAAAAAAAAATTATTTACTCTAACAACACTTGGTGACTGCAGTCTAATTTGTAATTTCAGGCCTGTATGTCTTTAAGAGTATATTGATAAGATATCTAGTACATCTTTAAATAAATCATCTAATATTGTAACTTAACGTCATTTGTACCCTACAAAAATTGTATATCAATGTTCAAGGTTCAATGACAATTTTGCTGCTGCTAATTCAATATCTAATTGACTTACTTATAAATTGTAAATAAAAAAACCCAGCAGTATTACCATGATAAGATAAAATATAAAAAAACGGAGACATTTTTAAAACCAATCATCAATGTACCTTAAAAATTGCATGTCATTGTTTTAATACGACACGTATATAAATCTTGATTTAAATGTCAAAGATTCAGTTCAATAAATACAACCGTTTTGATAACATTAAATATTAACTAAAATGCAGTTGAAACTTTTGCTGTTTTTTGTAGTGACTTGTGCTTCGTATGTACAGGCAAGTATAGACCAAACCCATGTGACGTCACTACAACGCATAGAGTCAAATAGAGTATCGACCTCAATTCTTTTAATTGCAGAAATGGATAGAGGGTACAAAGTTATTCTACCCTGATTTTTTTTTTTCAGATTTTTTAGAGCCCTGGAACTATTATTAAAAAATTATTGAAAGTCCTTTTTGTGACGTCACGCGGCGGCAAGTCGTAACCTTTTCTTAAGAAGAGCCAGATGCCTCGTAACGTCACAAAACGGAGTTTTAATAATTTTTTAAAAATATTTCCAGGGCTATAAAAACTCTGAAAAAAATCAGGGTAGCATAATTTTCACTACGTTTACACGACGATGTTTAATACGTATCCTTTGACGACGGATAATGTTATTCTTATGAGGCGTCATCAACGAATACGTATTAAACACCGTCATGTAAACGTAGTGTTTGCACCCTCTATCCATTTCTGCAATAAATAAAAAATGAGGTCGGTACTCCATTGGAGCATTGCAATTATTACATTAATTTTATTTCAGTTTCATATCTTCAGTCAGTTTATTTATTAATGTATGTACTGTGAATATACATGTATTGTATGTGTATTCTCATTTTCAGGGGGATGTGAATCCACGAGTTGGTAATTATTATTTTAAACTACATATTAAACATTTTTTTAAACATTAAAAGTATGGTACTCACCACAAATTAGTAATAATTATATATATATATATATATATATATATATATATATATATATATATATACATATATATATATATATATATATATATATATATATATATATATATATATATATATATATATATATATATATATATATATATATATATATATATATATGCTCTCTAATTAAACAATGGGGGACATTCACAAAGCACTTTAACCCCCACTTTAGCCCCAATTTTTAACCCTGGTGCTAAACATGGTACTAAACCAGGGGCTAACCATGTTAAGCTCATAGTTTAGCACCATGTTTAGCACCAGGGTTAAAAATCGGGGCTAAAGTGGGGGTTAAAGTGCTTTGTGAATGTCCCCCAATATGTTCAACTGAAATATTTTTAAATGTTCAAATATTGATATTTGATTACATGAAAATTAAATATATTAACTTATTTATTGATTTTTTTTTGAAGCAGTCAGTTTGGTGGAGATCGGCAACCAGACGTACTACATATCAGATGACGGAATTGCTAATGTATGTATTCAATTGTTTGTTTGTTGGTATTTTCAAAACGTAAATCAATAGACAATAATGGTTGCATTTTTTTATTTCATAATTAGAAACTATACCTAAAATAATGCTTTTCTGAATTTTTTCGGATTTTTTGGAGTGCGGGAACTAATTTTAAAAAAAATATTTAAAAAACCTGAATTTGGGTGGTACACCTGATGGGACAACCGTGACGTTATTTGTCGTGCTGTGATTGGCTGTTGATGATGTCACGGCTGCTGTGATTGGCTGTCGATGACGTCACGGTTGTCCAATCAGGTGTACCACCCAAATTCAGACAATTTAAATATTTTTTTAAAATTAGTTCCCGCACTCCAAAAAATCTGAAAAAATTCAGAAAAGCTCAATTTAATGTATATTTTCTAATTATGAAATAAAAAAATGCAACCATTATTGTCTATTCAAGGTACTTGGCCTGATAAAATGGTCCAAATAACAATAATCATAATAAAGTACTTTATGGTATAATAATATATTATATTATATATTATATTTGCTTCCCCCAAAGTTTAGTCCTGCATGATTATTATACACTCTATATATATAATATACAGTATATATTATATATATATATAGTGTATAATAGTCATGCAGGACTAAAGTGTATTATGAATAATATACGTGTATACTTTGGGGGAAGCATCAAGCTGACCATAAAAGCCGATTATTAAGCCGGTGGTTTTTCTTGCTTCTCATCAAGTTAACTGACTGCAATGGCTAGCCGGCAGTCAGTAGCAGCCTCTTACGAACCATATTGATGAGCCTTGAAAAAAGGTGAAACTCGGGTACATGGAGAGATTTAAGAGTGAAAAACTGCTATGGGACTGAATATCACTATTTTATACTGTGGTGCCAAGGTTTAACACGAAAGCTGATTTAAAAATTAATGTGAAATATTAATAGTAATATATTATATTTTATATAAAATATATTAGTTTATCGATTTCACAGCGTTCCTTTCATGAAGCTGAACAATTATGTGCAGACCTTGGACTGAAGCTGATTAGTTTTGAGACTCCTGAGGAATTCACGCAAGTCACGGATTACCATTGGAGTAAGAAAATAGCTTCTATTTAACAATCATATATTTAAATTAAATAAAAATATAAAAATATATTTCATATATAAAAAAACATGTGTATATATGACTTGTGCAGCCAGTGTTCAAATAATGTTCAAATAATGTTTGCCTCATTGCTTTTAAATTTCAGGAATGGAGTACCGACCTTAAATTTTTTTTTATTACAGAAATGGATAGAGGGTGTAGAATTATGCTACCCTGATTTTTTTTCAGATTTTTTACATCACTGGAAGTATTTTTAAATAATTATTGCAAGTTTTTTTTTGTGACGTCACGAAGCACCTCTCCTTAAGAAAAGGATAGAACTTGCCAGCGCCTGACGTCACAAAAAGGACTTTCAAATTTTTTTGTAAATACTTCTAGGGCTGTAAAAAAATCTGAAAAAAAATCAGGGTTGCATAACTTTGCACCTTCTATCCATTTCTGGCAATAAAAAATTTTGAGGCCGGTACTTCATTCGAGGTTCTTTAATCCAAATATGCAATAAAAAAATTATGTAATTTTTCTAAATTTTTACAATTACGATTTAACTCAAATAAATTATTAAGATAACATCTTTAATTTCAGGTAACCCATCAAGTCGTTTTTGGACAAGTGGTAAAAAAATCAATGAACTCTTTTTTTGGACTGCAACAAATGAACCCTTTACCTACGGAAAATTCCACTTTGATCATACAGATTGTTATTTGATTGGCCAGAATTCTTATGTTTACTTTCAGGGTTCTTCGTGGTTTGATGTTAAAGATATTGCCCCTTTTTACCATCCCATGTGGTATATGTGTGAGTAATAATTTAGAGTAATATTATATATCAAAGGGCTAAATGGTTATCTATTATGAAATATAAACTGTAGTATGTGAACTATAGTGCATCAATGGGGTACTGACAAAAAAAAAAAAAAAAAAAAATCAAGTTTATGTCAACATTTCAAAAGGCACGAAAATTTCATGAAGAACAAGCCCTATATTACAGCATTTTACGACAATTTCCTGATTTTATATGAATTTTTAAAACCTCTCAAAAATGACGTCATAGCTGTCATAGCATTGAATTTTAAATGGGAAAATAGATAAGTTATAATGAGGAATTAGAATCGAAAAATTTTATTGGCTTAATCGAAAGAAGGGGTAAAAATATGACGTTGTGAATTTTTTCAGATTTTTTTGTGACCTATAACTAATTTTAATTAATTAATTAAGTTGCATTATTTTGAGAGTGCCGCCTCTCGTGACGCCTCTGACGTCACACCATTCTTGTACTTTTGCACTATAGATGAGATTAGGTGAGAACATGCAGGTATGAAAATCAAAATGGCTGGCGCCACGTTTGAAATTCCCCGCTTCAAATTTTTGAAGTTTTAATGTGGGTTACGTTTGATCAATTTTAGCTTTATTTTGTTCGCATACCACTGAAAAATATGGTTGAAATATGATTTAAAACTTCTATCGTGCTCTAATATTGTTTAATACGTAAAAAGTAGAAAATTATGAGAGACTAACTTCTTACATCAAATTAGTTTGCTTTCTTCCTTTAAATAAAATAATTTACTGACGTTTGGTGTGCTAGTGGGTTAGCCCAGTGGTAAACGCATCAAACTTCAAATCTAGTGGTTGCGGGTTCGATTCTTTCTTCCGGCGAGTTTTTATAAATACATTTTTTTTCTTTAATTTTAATCTATTTATGAATTCTAAATTTATAAAATGTGGTTAAAATATGGTTTACAGCTACTATCAATCGTAATTGATAACTTTTTAATAGTAAAGAGAGGGAACAATATTAATAAAAAATTACTTCACTTTTTCGTGTTCCAATAAAACATTTTTCACACTGTGTCCCAAAGCTTGGTGTGGCACAGTGGCGAATTTAAGACGCAGAGCTCGTACTCTTGTGGTGGAGAGTTTGATTCTCCACGTCGAAGGATTTTTTAAACTCGACACTTTTCTTTCCTTTAATTTAGTTTAATTTAATTAAAGAAAATTTCTCCGCCACTGTGCCACAGTGCCACACTAATTAAGCTTTGAGCCTCGGTAAGAAAAATGTTTTATTGGAACGCGAAAAAGTGAAGTAATTTTTTATTAATATTGTTCCCTCTCTTTACTATTAAAAAGTTATCAATTACGATTGATAGTAGCTGTAAACCATATTTTAACCACATTTTATAAATTTAGAATTCATAAATAGATTAAAATTAAAGAAAAAAAATGTATTTATAAAAACTCGCCGGAAGAAAGAATCGAACCCGCAACCACTAGATTTGAAGTTTGATGCGTTTACCACTGGGCTAACCCACTAGCACACCAACCGTCAGTAAATTATTTTATTTAAAGGAAGAAAGCAAACTAATTTGATGTAAGAAGTTAGTCTCTCATAATTTTCTACTTTTTACGTATTAAACAATATTAGAGCACGATAGAAGTTTTAAATCATATTTCAACCATATTTTTCAGTGGTATGCGAACAAAATAAAGCTAAAATTGATCAAACGTAACCCACATTAAAACTTCAAAAATTTGAAGCGGGGAATTTCAAACGTGGCGCCAGCCATTTTGATTTTCATACCTGCATGTTCTCACCTAATCTCATCTATAGTGCAAAAGTACAAGAATGGTGTGACGTCAGAGGCGTCACGAGAGGCGGCACTCTCAAAATAATGCAACTTAATTAATTAATTAAAATTAGTTATAGGTCACAAAAAAATCTGAAAAAATTCACAACGTCATATTTTTACCCCTTCTTTCGATTAAGCTAATAAAATTTTTTGATTCTAATTCCTCATTGCAAGGTTTTTAGGTGCTAGAATCACGATAAATGGTTTCAAATTCCTACCTCAATAACTTTTCATTTTAGCAATATTAACTGATGCATTTTCCTATTTAAGAAGCGAAGTTGTGACGTAATTAGAAAAAGCTTTAAGAATTCATATAAAATCAGCAAATTGTCGTAGAATGCTCTAGCATTGAAAGTTGCAAGTTATATTACTTTGGTATTAAAGGGTTTTTTAAATTAATTATCAGGTTCCCTCTTGTACTGTACTAAAACATTATTGCTTATGATGCTCTATTAAGAAATAAAATATTATATGTTTGATTTTATTAATTTTATTTATTAAATAGTCCATAACTCCTTAATTATATATATTAGCGATCAGGTGTGGGCGTGCACACAGCTTCGTATTATAAGAAATTAAGAAATATCCAGTTTTACTTTTAAAAACAAAAAACGTAATACGATCAAACGCTTCAATCACAAAAATAACAGTCTAACTAAAGGTGGATTTTCATGAGCGACAACGGCGATGCGGCGCGATTTGACGTAAAAGCTGCGAAATCCTATGTGGCGGCGAATGGAGTATTGTCCTCAGTTTTTTTTATTGCAGAAATGGATAGAGGGTGCAAAGTTCTGCTACCCTGATTTTTTTCAGATTTTTTTGAGACCTGGAACTATTTTTAAAAAATTATTGAAAGTCCTTTTTGTGACGTCACGCGGCGGCAAGTCCTATCTTTTTCTTAAGGAGTGGCGTCTCGTGACGTCACGAAAAGGACTTTCAATAATTTTTTAAAAATAGTTCCCGGGCTCTAAAAAATCTAAAAAAAATCAGGGTAGCATAACTTTGCACCCTCTATCCATTTCTGCAAAAAAAAATTTGAGGACAATACTCTAATCACCGGTAATCGCGTTAATTACGATGCTCCTTTTCTTTTAATCACCCAATATGGCCGCTAATGGTTGTTACATCAATATATAAACAAACAAACAGAGTTTAAGTATTATTATAAGGAAAAATTTTATAAACCAATATTTAAAACAATTGCTATTATTATACTTCATGTGCGCGCTTTATACACATTAAATTAAATTGAATTAAATACGGACAACTTGCAGGAGTTTTTATTGCATAAAAGAATGCAGGGTAAAAAGTAAAAACTTATTCTATTTTTTTTTTAAAGAATATTAGATCATAAAACCTGCAGGGAGCATGGCTGAACACTCAATAATTATTTCAAAAATTCAGGTAAAATCTAAAATTATTAGGGTAAAATTAATCAATTTGTACTCTCTATTCTCTATATATTAATTTTACGACCGACAAAAACATGATGCTATATCTATATTGTAGTTACCTTGTTGTATAATTTTTATTGCATTTTATTTTTCGTGCTTCATGTATAGTAGCACATTATTATTATTTTAAAGTTAACTTATATAATATATATTAAATTCCTAAATTTCTTAATAAATTAAAAATAATATTATATTATTTAACAGAATAGATTTGATTATAATTACTATGTATACATATATAGGCCAATCTTCATTTTGTAACAGTACAATACATGTAAAAAAAAATAAACACTTCATTAATTTAAACCCTCATTTTTTAACTTTATTTCGCCTTTTTTTTCTTTTTTTTCCAGATCAATGGTGATTTGCAACGAGAATCAACTGCTAAAATTGGTAATAATTTTATTTAATTCAAAAGGAATTTCACCATAACACGAAGTATCAATTAAATTTTCTCAATTGGGATAGTTCTATATGATCAACCTATAATATCAAGAGGTCATTACAGTTCCAGCTTACGTTAGATCAGATCCTTGGTCATTCTCTCTCTAGTTGAGAAATTCTCAATTTACAAATAACAGTAATAATTTAATTTAGATAAATTTGAAATAAGTTAACTACAAATAACACCATTTTTGCCTACTGAATTATAACACCATTTTTGCCTACTGAATACTTGCAATTAAATTGTGTGGGAGGTGTGGCGCAGTGCGCTTGACCGTGTCTCGTCAGATCACCGAAGTCAAGCAACGTCGACCGTGGTTAGTAGTTGGATGGGTGACCATTTTCAACAAAAACCAAGTTTCCTACCCAGGGGTAAATCTTTGCGCTTTTCCACTATGTGGTTCCCCGGCTTTGGACCATTGCACTTCCGGTTCATTGACAAAAACTGTATATAGCGTCCATTTTGGCTGTGGTTTTCACGTTTCCCTCACTCGCAGGCAAATGCCGGGAAGGATTGCAAGGCCGTGGCCGCCCCCGTTCTGAAAAAACGCTCAAGTTAGGGTTTCGGAAGGTTCGGGGTTTCAAAGTAGTTTGTAATTAGTAATTAGAAGTACCCAATAGGGTTTAATAAAAAAAAAATATAATTATATTTTTTATTTCAGGGATTGAACCAGCCGGCTTCGTTGAAATTGGAAACAAGACTTACTATTTGTCTCCGTCTCAAGTGGTATGAAAAATTTCTTAACTTTGGTATACCAACCCTCGTAATAAAAATAATAAATAAAAAGCATAAATAATATATTTATATATTTATTCATTTTTCATTATTAACTTTTTAAATAATTTATTGTACTGTAATACATATTGATTATAATTTAAAATAATTTTAAGATAAATCAAGCTGTTATTCTAAACTATAATAAAATTAAACTTTTAAAACCAGAAAATTTCAAATTAAATAATTCACTGCGTTTGAACCCTGTAAGGTAAATTGACATGCCAGAAACATAATATTTTTACTGTTAATTCTAATAAAAATTACAAAACGTGTATAGTTATTTATCATAAAAAGGAATTTAATTGGAAGTTTTAAATATAAAATAGTAAAGTAAACAATTTTTTTATTATACTTTTATAATAGCAACAAAAATTTGTAATGTTTATTTTGAGATAACATTGCTAAATTTCTGAGAGACATTTTACAACATTTTAAATTTTTATTTCTTTCTTTGCACACAGGTTTCTGTAGAAATTGCCACCGAATTTTGTGCGGATGCTGGAATGAAGTTAGTCAGTTTTGAGACTTCTGAGGAGTGGACTTTAGTCAGAGAATACCTCGGCACTGTCAGTAAGTGGAAATAAAACACACTGAGAAAAATAGCGTTATGTCTCAATATTTTAGTTTACTAAATAGGGATTTAAAAACCCTTTGATACTTTACGGATCTAAATAAGCCGATTATCCATATAGGTTGCTGGCTTAATTGGCGAACCGTTCCGACGGTTAATGTAAAATAGTCACTTCCCCCCCCCCCTTGGTACAGCGTGGGACAAAACATACCTTGGTATAATGCCAACGTTGGCTTTATACAGGATACAGGTTAATTAAGCCACCGATTTGGCCAATGTTAAGGGGCTAAGCCAATCACGTTCAAGTATTTTACGGTATTTTAGGCATTTAGGCCCCATTGTACCGCGAAACTTTGAATGCGCCCATCATGCAATGTTCAGATGTTCAGAGACCTGTGCAATATGTTATTTTATTTATTTATTTATTTATTTATTTATTTATTTATTTATTTATTTATTTATTTATTTATTTATTTATTTATTTATTTATTTATTTATTTATTTATTTATTTATTTATTTATTTATTTATTTATTTTTTTGCAATGGCCGGAGCCTAAAAAAATTTACCGAAATTGACGCAAGAAAATACTTGCGTTTCTTATCCTGTGTAAAGAATGCTATAGGGTTAAAGATGCTATGTTTTAAAGGGACTGTTATTTATTGCAGACAGAAACAGCTACCTGTGGACGAGCGGTAAGAAACTTAATAACGTTTGGACTTGGACCGCCACGAACGAACCCTTCACCTTCACAGCGTGGGCCTCTGGAGAACCCAACTCGTTTTTTGGAGAAGAAGATGACGTCTACATAAGTCGTGCTTTTGGTTGGTACGACACGAGGGGAGGACTTATCTACAATGAGTTTATGTGCGAGTAGAAGAAAGTAATTTAGGTGAATTTAAATGGATCGATGTCGAGAAAAGCGCTCTTGCTTCATTATCATATGGTAACCATGTTGGTAATAAAATCGCTCACCACCGATCGTGAATTTGATTTTCTCTGGCGAAAATGGCCGCCATAAGATATTGAAGCAACTGCGCTTTTCTCACCCCACTTGACATCGCTCCACATGGAAAAGCACCTTAATGCGCATGATCCGCCACGCAGGAATGGATAACCTGCATGATTTTTTTGTACTGCGTATTTGGTAAGAAGACCTCGAGGTATATTATACTGTCAATTTTTCAATATATATGTTTTTGTTTTGTTTTTTAACTCTTTAATACTCGTACTGCAAAACGCTGCCCGAGTTGAAATAAATTTCATCTTTCATTCGCTATTAATTTCTATTCTCTTCTTTTTTCCTCTATTTTGCACCATTTTATGAGGAAAAAGTGGGGAACATACAAAATGGGGTACTGACCAAAAAAAAAAGTTGCAAGTTTTTGTCAATATTTCAAAAGGCACGAGAATTTCATGAAGAACAGGCCTCATTACAGCATTCTACGACAATTTCCTGATTTTATATTAATTTTTAAAACCTCTCAAAAATGACGTCATAGCATTGAATATTAAATGGGAAAATAGATCAGTTAACATTACCAAATCCCATACTTAATATTGAAATGTAACCAAAACTTCATTTGCAAGGTTTTTAGGTGCTAGAATCACGATAATGAAGGTTTCAAATTCCTACCACAATATAACTTTTCATTTTAGCAATGTTAACTGATGCATTTTCCCATTTAAGATTCAATGCTATGACGTCATCAAAAAAAGTTTTAAAAATTCATATAAAATCAGCAAATTGTCGCAGAATGCTCTAATAGGGCTCATTCTTCATAGAATTCACAGTACTTTTTATTAGTATTGCTAACTCAAATACCGGTCAGTACCCCATTACGTATTTTTTCCTCTCATAAAATGTTAAAAATATTGTCTTTATTTCATCCTCAGTTTGAGCGAAGAGGAAATAATATGTGTTTTAGAGATAAAAAGAATAGACTTAGACGTAAAAATAATCAGTTGAAGATGAAATTTTTTAACTAGGGTGTGAACTCATAGTCATATACAAGCATAGGAAAAACTTTGAATGACTATAACGTCACAGTGGCTTTCCCCTTAATTTTGAAAGTGTTAAGGTGGATTTTCATGGGCGGCAACGGCGACGCGGCGCGATTTTAACTTAAAAGCTGCGAAATCCTATGCGGCGGCGAATTCGCAGGTAATCGCGTTAATTACGATGCTCTTTATCTTTTAATCGCCCAATATGGCCGCCAATGGATGTTACAGCAAGTGCGCATTATTCGCGTCGCGTCGTATGGTAAAAATCGCCATGTGACTCCACCTTTAGAGCATATTATTGCGTCCTGGAATTCTAGAATGCTATGGTTAGAAGTTAAAAAAAAAAAAAAAAATGAAAAAATTTGATGGTTCATATCTTGAAGTTCTGTATCCAAATATTTGCAATAAAAATTTTTATGAAGGTTTTACGTTTGTTTTTTTATTTTATCAACATTTTGGGTTACTAATGGTATCTTCATATCAATATATAAGTACTTTTTTTCCCTCTTTTCAAGATTTTTGTAAAGGCATAATAATATAATATAATATAATATAATATAATATAATATAATATAATATAATTAAATTTAATGTAAATCTGGTGATTTGAGATTTTCTCTGTTTTTTGACTGAATTAAGTAAGTAAATTATTGGCTTTATGCTATCATTCTACGATATTAAATTTAATAAATAAAATTTATGAATATAATTTTACTGACTATTTTTTTTTTCTGATTTGTGGTAAACATTCACTTAATGTGAAGCTTCATAAGCTGAATAGCCTAACAACAAGCTAAGTAGAATTATTATCCAATAGGTGAATATTTTCTAATATTTTATAAACAATAAATTAGTTAATAAATATTATTATCAGGCGTTGTAGACATTTAATAAGTAAGTTGATGTACTTTTACATACCATATATATGTATGCTGGGCAATCTCCGCCGCTCCTTGAACTAGATCCAGAACTACATTTTACGAGAGGGGCGATGAGGGGTTTAATAAATGTTAAATAAATAAATATTTTGGGAAAAATGCCAATATATATTGTCCATGCATATGGTATAATATTTTCGAAAGTATTAATAAAACAATAAAATTTGACTAAAATATTTCTGTTCACTATATATTATGATGCATTAGTTGCGATAAACCAAATTTCAATTTCCTGCATCACGTCAATCACGTATTAAGTGACGTCACAAGGTCACGTGACTATTACGTCATTTAGACGGAGAATTGAGGGAAGTCCCTGTCAGAGAGGTTGCATAATTATTACTAGAGATGCTTTTTATTTACGATTTTCAAAGTATTGCATCGAATTGGCATAATATAATAATAATATATAACAACAGGGATGAAATATATAAAATATTATAATTTATGAAATATATTCCGGATATATTGAAATTTATCCACAATATTAAAATACTGTGCATATATTTAATATATATTATATTTATGTATATTTATTATATTTTATGAATATTATAATATAAATTTTATATAACTTTTACAGTTTTAATTTCTAAAATAAATCAAGAAATTTTAATATATTTAATATATTTTAATTAACCAATCTTTTATTTTTGAAATATTGATAACTATAAACAACATGGATAATAAAGAGAGCTCCTAAAATACGAAATGATGACGTCACTGGGAGTCACAGCGCAAAGTAAGCCTTCCTCTCTTTCAATTATCGTTGCCAACTCCCCTCCACTCAGACGGCTATTCAAGGAAGTGGGGAGTCACTTTTTTTATTGAAGATTATTAGCAAACTGGCTGCCAACTATCCTCATATCGACACTCGCTTCTGTCTAAGACACATAAGCAGTGCTGAAAGTGGTATAAATATCAATGTTGTCTTATGATAGCAAGGCATTGTTGCATCGACGCGACGACGTTTCAAATAGTAATTAGTTGTGAAATACTTCAAGCAAAGAACGGTAAGTTATTATTCTGCAATTTTGCTGTAATAAAATAAGAAACATATTATTTATAAATATTTATTATTTAAATTTTAAAAAATTAACATCAAAACTTTATAATGTTTATAATAGGATTAATGACATGGATAAGGTTATAATGTTACTATTCAATTATTATTATTTAATGAATCAAATCACTTCAAAAAGAATTTAAAATTCTATAAACAAGTATTTTCAAAGCTAAATAAAATTTTAATTGAACTTTTAAATTAATACATTATACAAAATCGTATAATGTAATAAAAGTATAATTTATAATACAATAATGTATTAAATTAAATTTATAGTAAAATATTTACAGGCCGGTCATCATTAATTATATGTATATAGATACTTATAGATAATGTATATATATGATTAATTATATTTATAAATTATTAAATAAAGGTAGGTGTTTAGTATAATTTTACATAACTTCATATTTTTAACTGAAAAAAATTAATACATATTTAATTATTTATATTTAACAAAAAGTACCGTTGCTCTATACAATATTATAAAAAAATACGTCGTTGCTTGCTTGAAGCACTTATAGTGCTTGAAAGTAATTTAAAAAATATGCATAATTATATATGATTTACAAAAATATCATAACATTTAAATGGGATCTACATTTGATCTTGAGTTATGAAGTAATATTAATAATTAGTCAGGAATTTCATGCAAGGTATAATTATTAATATATTATATATACACTTCGGGACATCACGAACATTACCTTTGCTCTCTTTGTAAGCATTGTCATGCAGTCTATACGTACATAATTATAATATTTAGCCTAATCGTAAATCCTTAAAAAAAAAAAAAAATAAAATAGAAGCGGGCGATCACAAAGCACTTAATTTACTTTACCCCCCACTTAAGCCTCAATTTTTATCCCTGGTGCTAAACATGGTGCTAAACTATGAAATTAACATGGTATAAGCCCCTGGTTTAGCACTAGTGATAAAAATTGAGACTATAAAGTGCAGGGGGTTAAAGTGCTTTTTGTGAATGCCTCCCAGAGTGCATAAAATAAACACATAATTAATTGGTTGGTATTTTGGGGCAATTGACACATTTTGGTCATGTATGCCCCCAAAAAAATAAACACAGGCCATTCATGCAGTCATGATAATAAATATCTTTTAGATTAGGTTAATTGGGTTATAATAACTAGACGTTTATTGTAAATCTGAATTTCTTTGAAATCAAGCACAGGTAACATTTGTTCTTTCACGAGGTGTAAAATTTTATAAATTATATTTATAATTATATTATATTATATTATATTATATTATATTATATTATATTATATTATATTATATTATATTATATTATATAATATAATATAATATAATATAATATAATATAATATAATATAATATAATATAATATAATATAATATAATATAATATAATATAATATAATATAATATAATATAATATAATATAATATAATATAATATAATATAATATAATATAATATAATATAATATAATATAATATAATATAATATAATATAATATAATATAATATAATATAATATAATATAATGTAATGTAATGTAATATAATATTATATTATCTGCTAAAATGTTGGCGAATTACATCAAGCAGTATCAATATAAATTAATTGATAAAAAAAAAATGTACAGTAAATATTTTTTACATATGGAGCATCTCAAATAACCTTCACTTCAATAAAAAAAAATACAAGAAAAAATTGTTATAACATTAAAACATACATCGTATCAAAACTCAAAATAAGTTAAATTGACAGACGAAAGTAAGTCAAATGTTTCAATTAACACGTAAGGCCGCTCATTGTGCAACTAACTATTGACGTAATTTATTACACTTATCATCAATTTAAAAAGTAATTGGATGTAGTGTGATAACATGTAGCATGATATGCAATGACATCATCACGGAATAAGTTCACGTTAATAAAAAAAAACAAGCACTACTTGTTTAATTAATTCCTTAATTGTTTTGTACAAAAAGAAGCATTTTATTATGAACCATGATAATTAATGGTGCAATATATTTTGCTAACGTTTTGTAAAGAGTAAATTATAATATAATATTAACAATAGGTCTGTTCGTAAATACACAATCAGAAAGAATCGATTATTTGTGATGAACCTTCTGTACATGGAACAGAAGATTCATCACAAATAATCGTTTCTTTCTTATTGTGTATTAACGAACAGATCTAATTTTTTTGTTTATTTTCTCATGTAATTATTGTAATTTAATTATTAAAAATATTCTATAATATCGTATACTTTTGAGACTGATAAGAATTATATTTTTGGTAATTTAATTGTCGTTTTCACGAGAATTTAAATTCGTTACTAACTGCTATATAATATTATAATTTAGTTAAAATCAAAGGTTCTGATTTAAGCTTAAAATATCATATATGCATGCAGATTAATGTCAAAGAAAAAAAATGTTCAAATCCCACAATAAAATAGATTTTTTATGCATATGTAGGAATTTTAATTGTGAAACGAAATTATTTATTGATATTGTTATGCATAATATACCGTACGTCTTCAATAAATATTTGCATTATTTAATTAACATAATAACTATTTTAATTATAAAAAATTAAAGCGACATTATTTTCGATTGAAATAATTTATTTACAATTCACATTTTTTAAAAACATTATAATAATTATATTGAAATGTTATATTTTTAAAAAAAATAATAATAATAAAAAGCAATGAGGAATCAAATAAAAAAATAATAATTATTAACATTTGCTATAATATTTCAAAGCATTTAAATTGCTTTAATTACTAGGCTTTTCTGTCTATGTCTATAGCTTATATCTTCTAGGAGTAGAATCTGTAGACAGGTATGGAGGTCCAGCCAGGATATGTAAGTAAAGAGGCGGCTGTGGCCTTGTGTTAGGTACTTTCCCGTATTCGTACAATCATTTGGTGTCAATAACCGACGTTACTTTCCTGCACCACGTGACGTGACGTCACAAGGTCACGTGACTGTTACTTCATTTAGACGTCAAGCAGACGGAGAACTGATGGAACTCCAAGTCAGAGAGGTTGCATAATTATTACTAGAGATGTTTTATGTTTATTAATTTTAAACTTATCCAGAGATATAGTGAAATAATATACAATATAATATAATGTTATTTGTTACAGTTTATTTAGTGCTACTTTTTTTTTATTACTTAATTCACTTAATTGTCTTAACCATCCATAATATATACTGCATGTATAATATGTATCTCGTAACTGGATTTTTTATAGTAAATAATTACATTTTGAAAAATAATCATTAACTATAACAATACAGGTATAAATAATATTCAAGCAGCTTAGGGATGGAACACCAAATAAATATTAGAACTGACTCAAATTGTGTAACTACTATTTATACTGTGTTACTACTTGTAGAACTGGTCAAGAGGCATTCCTTCATAGAGAGGCAAAATTTTATTATTCGATTCCAATTGAAATTAGAGAAGTTAGTGAGAAGGAATTATTTGTAACCGAATTTATTGTATTCCTATTCTGATTTAAATTATACAGATAAATTTAAAATATAACAGCATCAATTGGTTTTTAATATTAATTGATAAGAACTTAATCTCCATAAATGTTACTAAATGTTAAATGTGTTCTATTGTAATTTTATAACCTGCATCTAATTACTATTGTATATTTAATACTAAGCAAACAAATTGTTGATTTCATTTTTTATACATATTTATAATATAATATATATGTGTGTGAAAACCTGAATTCTATATGTATATTGTATGAAAACCAGAATTCTATATGTCTATTGTCACAAGTTGCTAATATTCAAAAAACTATTCTTCTGTACAACAAATTTTTTTGTCATATCTTTGCCATCTTGCCTTGAATTATTTAAAATCTGACGTTCCCCGTTTATGAGTGTTCCAAACTCTTGGGGTTTAATTATTGTAATAATCTATGTAAAGTGTCATTAATATGTTCTTTTTGAAATAAACACAATTAAACATATTGAAATTTAATATACAGAAAAATATTAAACACCATTTACAGTACAACCAGAGAGTACTTTTCATTTAAATTCCATTGTGGAGATTATGATACGTTGTTCATTATTACAACACGTATAAAAGGTAAAAAATCAGCATTTTTTTTTAAATTTTTATTGAAGTGTTTTGTCAATACAATATACAATGTATTTTCAGTCTAAGAAAGCTAAAGTGAACTAAACAGAACTTTTATATTGAATGTTTATGAACATTTTTATTTATTTATTTTCTCTCATAACTTCATAAAAAAAAGAAATGGAAACCTTTCATGCTGCCATTTATTCATTTTTTTCACCCAATATATTTGCTAAAATTTGAAGATTATAAATTGAAATACAGGATGATTTTTTTTATAAAAATTGAACAAATAATATTTAGGTTGACTCAAGAAACAAACAAAACGATGTCAGAACTGTGACAAGCACTTTATAAATGTTATCAATTAAAGATAAGATAATCACGTGACGTATGACGTATTTTAAAAATTACATCAATTAATCATTTGACGAGAAAAATTTTCAATAAAAAATTTAACCTATTTTTGTAATGTTGTTATATGTTTATAGTTCTATTTCATCATTATTTTTATTCTACTAAAAAAACATATTAATTTAATATGATTTCACAATGATTTCTTTAGGACAAAGTCATATAAATTGATTTTTAGAAGATAGTCAGAACATGATATATTATTCAATTTTTTATTATTATTGGTTATCAGTATCACCATAATACGAGAGCATAATTTATACATTGAGATTATAGAAAATTTAAACAGCTAATATGTTATATTTACTCTTTCTCTCTCTCTCTCTCTCTCTCTCTCTCTCTCTCTCTCTCTCTCTCTCTCTCTCTCTCTCTCTCTCTCTCTCTCTCTCTCTCTCTCTCTCTCATGACATACACAATCTATTATTTTAATCATCATAACAGTGAATTATTTAATTATTACATAAATAATATAACATTATTATAATATTATATCTTTATTTAAATAATATTATAAGTTTTTATACCTAACCCGAGTTGAAACAAATTTATTCTTTTATTAACTATTAAGCTCTCCTCTCTTCTTAATAATTCCCTCCTATTTTGAGAGGAAAAAAAGAGGGAAAAAGACGTGACTATATACGTCTTCTTTCCTCTTCTTCTTGATCACAAAATGTTAAAAATATTGTCTTCATTTCATCCACACTTTAAGCAAAGAGAAAATAAGATGTATTCTAGGTAAAAAGAGTGAGTTTAGACGTGTAAAAGATGAGTTGAAGAAGTAATTTTTCAACTAGGGAAATTTTATCAACTCAAACTCCTGTTACAGACACACCCCCTGCTGCCCTCCGGTAACTCCCCTGTCTCACGATGCCCGGGACTCCCCAGACTGCAGACACGGAGCACGAGCGAGGAGGGATGACCAAACGTCTGCACGGAGATAACTTCCACATCCTGCTGGTGATGTTACTGCTCTTCAGGGCGAGGGCCCACGACTGCAGGTACGAATTACATGATACACGGTCACATTGTATAACAAAGATCTGTTGACGACGTATCACAAGAAAGTGACACTACAGTATAACAGATCTTAGTTTACCACTAAACAGCTCAGTAGACTAGACGGCGCCAGATATGAGCCAATGAAAAGGCTAGAATGTCAGCTGGCCACCTTTTCATTGGCTGATATATCTGGCGCCGTCTAGTCTACTGCACTGTTTAGTGGTAAACTAAGATCTGTTATACTTTAAATGACATCAACGAATATTTATTAATATGCACCGTCATGTGAACGTAGTGATAGAGTGATTTTATTTGTCAATGTGGGTGCAGGAATTTTGCATGCCCCATATAAAGAGAACAGCCGTAAAGTTTAAGTCACTAAATCATTTTACTCGTTTGGCTTAATTCACTAAACACTGTTAGAGTTCAATTTACTAAAAATCGAGGCAGTGGCGTAACTACAGAGGGGGTCGAGGGGGCCAAGGGCCTCGGGCCCGTGCACCAAAGGGGCCTTTTTAATTCAGCTTGTTGAAGAAATTTGATCCCCGGGCCCACATTTTGTAGTTACGCCACTGAGTCGAGGCGATATTTAATATTAACGTTATACTTTAAAGTAGTAAATTCTCTTTTTATAATTTTGATATTACAACACATAAAATATAAAAAAAACTATTAAAATGAATAATTAAAAAGCTCTGTTATCGAAACAATACATGCAATATATTACTCCTCATCAGCTACTTTTAAGATTTCCTATATATATATATATATTTTTTTTTACCTATAGATAGTGACCTCACAGAAAATTCATAGTGCTGGTTTGGATACTAAATGAGGTTTAAATATTATTTTATTTTTGTTCTTATTATTTTATTTATTCCTCCAGATCCAGGTTTGAAGTACAGTCGTCGCCTCGGAAAATTTCTCTTTGTAGCATCGTTAATCACCATGCTCCGTAAGAATAACACATGAGGACATGGTGATTAACAAGGCTGCAAGTGGGATATTTTCCAAGGTGATGAGTGTACATCTGAAAATAAAATATGTAAAAAGGGGCATTCAAAAAGCCACAATTAAGGCTCAATAATTTAAGACCAGAAATTTTTGGGGGACATTCACAAAGCACTTTAACCCCCATTATAGCCCCGATTTTTAACCCTGGTGCTAAACATGGTACTAAACTAGGGGCTAACCATGTTAAGCTCATAGCTTAGCACCATGTTTAGCACCAGGGTTAAAAATCGGGGCTAAATTGGGGGTTAAAGTGCTTTGTGAATGTCCCCCTTTGAGTCTAAAAAACACGTCTAAAATCAAGCTTTAAATTATCGAGCTTTAAATGTGGCCTTAAGACTTTGTGAATGCCCCTTATAATATATATAATGTCATATTTTTTTCCAGATTCGAGCTCGCGGTGGAGTACACTACAGCTGGCTTGTTTGACGACGTTGTCCTCCGGTTTTGGCACGACGAGGATGAAATCACAGAGATTTTCACTCAGCTGACTCACAGTGACAATCCGACCCCAAAACCTCTAGGAAAGACCGACCTTTTCCCAGACAAGAAGAAAGCAAAGGGCAAGTTTGATCTGAAACGATATTTAGAATCGTACGTACTTTATAATTGTCTAAAACAGAAAAATGAGGGAATACGAAGGTTTTTTATGATTTACACCAACAGAGGGCTGGAAATGGAAAATGATTTCACTCATGCTGATTCAAGATGTTTTGATTCATTTCCAAAATGGTTTCAGGACATATTTCATCGAGAAATTTATAAAGTTAATGGAAATATTGATGTTAAAACATATTTAAAAGAAAAATTAGTAGAAATGTGTTCTAAAAATACTGAATTGAAGGATTTAAATTTTGATAAAGTTGTTAATGAGTTTTTAGTTGAATTTGGTTTAGCTGTAGGTCAAAAAAATGTATATGATCTTGAAAAAATTGTAAAAGAGGAATTATTAAAATTTTATAGTAATAGACATTTTAAATCTAATAATATATTTTGTAGATTAAAAGTTTGGATTACTGATTGGATGAATGAAAAAGTAGGAAGATTTGTTGCACAAGATTCATTGATGAAATTTTTCACTGATATTGAACGAGAAGATATTGCTGAAAATGTTCATTTTAATTTCAGTCTCCCAAATTCGTTATTCCATGGCCGTACTAAAGAATTAGAACAACTTCATTCATCACTTCAAAATATCAATAAAAAACATTTATTAGACGTAGCAGTTACAGGTTTAGCAGGTGTAGGTAAAACAGAACTAATGTTAAAATACATTCAAATGCATCATAAAGATTATAAACATATAATTTGGATTAACTCTGAAAATTTGAATTCATTAAACGACTCTTTTTTACGACTAGGAGAAACTTTAAACTTATGCGATTTAAGCGGAGGAAATTCAATTAAAATTCCTCAACTTGTTAAAAATATTTACACCAAACTTTACAATTCTGGTGACAAATGTTTGTTTATTTTTGATAATGCTGTATGTTATAACACTGAAAAAGATATCACCGGAATTAAAGAATACTTACCACCAATGCAATCTGAAACCTTCTCGATATTTTTAACATCACAACGTACAGATTGGCAAATTAATTGCAGTATAAATTTAGATGTTTTCTCAGAATTGGAAGCTGTGGAGTTTCTTAGTATTAATTTGAAAATTGATTGTGAGTTAAAAGATAAAATTGATGTAGCAAATATGTTAGGAAAACTCCCCCTAGCCCTCCAACTTGCCGTATCTTACATAAATGAACAAATAGAATTAATGGAAATGACTGATGAATTATACTCAATTGAAATGTTCTTACAAAATTACAGTTTGACTCCAGGAGAAGTATTGAGTGAACTTTCATATCCTGATAATTTCAAATATTTAAATTATAAAAAACCATTAGTAAAAATATGGAATTTAGCAATAAAATATATATTATTAAATCCAAATGGTAAATTAGCTATTGAAATATTAAGTGTAATATCTTATTTAGAACCAATTCAAATTCCATTTCAACTTATTCAAAATATTTTAAATATAAAAGAAAAATCATCATTTCAAAAAGCATTAAAATTATTACATAAATTTTCATTAATAAAAACTCAGAAAGGATTTGTATCTATTCATCGGCTCTTGCAAGATGTTACGAGACTGCATTGCTCAATGAATGACAAAACATACCCTGATGAATCATTTATCTTAGAAAGAGCACTCACATACTTCAGTGAAAATTGCAATGAAAACTATGAAAAACAAAGCCCTCTTAATGTAACGCCTGAATATTTAATTCATGCATTGAAAATTTGGAATTCTGCACGAAAAATTAAAGAAATGGTTATCAAATTTAGTACACTGCCTATCAAAATATTTGAAGATTTAAACTCACAATATTTAATAAGCAATGCTGATGAGTTTAGTGTTAATCTTAAAAGTGATTTTGATAAATGCTTAGAAAAAACTCAACCTGAATATTTACTATTCTTGAAAGAACATGGAACTCTCTTAAATTTACATGGTTATTTTGATGAAGCTTTTCAAATTGTATCTGATATAATTAAAACAATGCATGAAACAAATTACACCAATAATTTAAATTACTGTAGTGTACTGTACCTCAAAGCTTGTCTGTTACGTGAAAAAGCACAATTAGCAGAAGCAGTAGAATTTTCTAAAGAATTATTAACACTACAAAATCAAATTCTTGGTGAAAATTTCAGTAAAAATAGAAAAGTATTAAAAACAATACAAAACATGGCTTTGTCAACAGAACTTATGTGTAAATTTGATGATGCATTGAAATTATATCAAGATTTACTAGAAATGAAGGAAAATAATTTAGGTAAAGATCATTATGATTTATATGAAACAAAAGAGAGGATAGGAGTTATTTATAGACAGCAAGGGAAATATGTTGAAGCATTAGAATTATTTGAAACAATACTTGAAGCTCAAATTCAAATTAAAGGCCCAAAACATGCAAATTGTAGAGGCGCTCTTTACTATAAAGCTTGGGTACTTTATGATTTAGAATTATATGATGATGCAATGAAAGCATTTGAAGGAGATTATGAACTTGAAATTGCACATTTTGGTGTTGATTATATAGAGGCACAAGTTGCAATGGGTAGAATAGCTAAAGTACATTTAAAACGTGGAGAACTAGATGCAGCATACACAAAAATTACTGGAGTTGTTGATAAAATGAAACAACTCTTACAAGAAAACCACCCTAGAGTTATGAGAGAAGTTTTAACATTAGCGATGGTACTTGGAGAAATGGGTAAAGTCAATGAAGCTATGACTCATTTTGATAGCCTCTTACAAAAAACATGTGATTCAGTAGGGAAAGATTACATTGATAGATTCAGATGTGAAGTTTTGAACGAAAAAGCAATGTTATTAGTTCGATGTAAGAATTATACAAGTGCTTTAGAGATTCTTATACCATTGTTGTCAAAACAAGAGTCTTTACATGGTAAAAATCACCCAGAAACAATAAAAATGATATCAGTTACTGCAACAATACAAAATTATTTACTTGTTAATTTTAGTAATATTATTAGTGTAACTGAAAATGTTAGTATTTAAGTTTATCCAATAGTAGAATTTAAAAAATAAATATACCACATGCCTATAAATAATAAACTTATGACCTTTCTTCACTATGTATAAACGTGTAAAAATGTGTAAATATGTAAATAATTAAACTTTCGATAAATATGTGTAATATTTTTGTATTAATTGTCATGGTATTAAAACTTAAAAAACCCATAGATCTCTAATTATTTGATAGACAATAATAATAAAATGTATGTATTTTTTGTTTATTTCTATAAAATTATAATTTAATATAATATAACTAAATAGGTAATAAAATTTGTGCAAAATATATAATAACATTTATTTAAAACAATTATTATAAATACAGCTTAAATTTATTCTTTATAATATATATTTTTAATAAACAATGTAAAATATTTACAATCTCTTGTATTACATGTATAAACAATAAAATTGTTAAAAAAACGTAAATAAAATATTAACAAAAAAATTAAAAACGATTTTTTTATTTTTTACTATAGTATTTTTATTTTTATGATATGGAACACATTCTGTTTAGTTTTATTTATAATTTTATGCTTCAATTTTTGTTCTGAATTCTAAACTAAATCGCACAATTTTACACTTAATTTGTTGAACAATAAACAAAAAAAAAAGGGTGATAGTAAGAAAAATAAATAAAATTTATTTATTTATATTTTAAAACCACCTCATAAAATCACTTTACATATTATACAGTAAACACTTGGTTGACATAAAAATATAACATCATTGAATGTATTGAAGTTAATAATTTAAAGGCACTTGCAGGTATAGAACAGAGAGAGATTCGAGGTCAAGTAGAAGGCACAACTAAATTTTTAAATGAGATATTAGAATGTGAAAATTTTAGTGACTTAATCGAAAGAAGGGGTAAAAATATGGTACTGTGAATTTTTTCAGATTTTTGAAACTATTTTTAAAAAATTATTGAAAGTCGTTTTATGACGTCACGGGCGGCACTGCCCTATCCTTTTTCTTAAGGAGTACCGCCCTTGACGTCATCACAATTGACTTTCAAAAATTTTTTAAAAATAGTTCCCGGTCTCAGAAAAATCTGAAAATTTTCACAGTACCATATTTTTACCCCTTCTTTCTAGAACAATGTAATCTTACATTGTTCTAGAGTCTTAGGGAAAATTGATTATCATATTGTACTCAAAATTTTTTGTTTTTTTTAAATCATTATAATTTAAATAAGTTGAAAGAAATGTTTCAAAATGTTAATTTTTTTTCTTTCTGGAAAAATATTTTGTCAATAATTTCATCTATATATTTTCTTTGAAAAAAAATTTTTTTTGTTGTAAATTAAGATTAAATTTAAAGACATAATAAGGGTCTTGAAGAATTATTCTTTTTAATAACTTGTTTCAACCAATAAGGTTATGTAAAATAACCTTGGTTGATCTATGTAACAAAATGACCAATAAAAAAAAAAAAAAAAAAAAAATGCCACTAAAATTTTCACATTCTAATATCTCATTGTTAACTGAAATATAAATTTGTTCATTGATATTACAGTATTAATTACGGAAATGTATACATTTTTTTATTTCACATAAAAGGAAAAAAATGCACTTTACTGCAAGTAAAATTGTAAAATTTACATACAATTAAAATTTTATAGAAGAGGACATATAAAATTAGCACCAAAATAGAGGAATATCTTATATTATCATAAAGTATAAATAGTAAAATTAATAAATGGTCATAGTTGTCATGTGACTAGGCAACCTATTCATTATTATAATTAATTATAATTTTTATGCTTTTGAAGATGATTTTCTTACCCCTGTGAAATATGCAACCTTCTCTAATTGTACGTATAACTAGTTGCCTAAAATAAAGGCAAGATATTTTAGCTAGAATATTTTATTTTATTCTAGCCAAATTTAAAATAAAATTCCAAAAATATCCGGAAGTGACAAGTTTATAGCCTAATTTTTTTTATATTTAAGGATTGCAATTTCACATATAAAGCAGTATTAATGCTAAAAAACCCCTCTTTGAAGTTTCAAAATTTAATTACAAATATATAAACACGAAATTCACACTGTTATTGCCAGAGTGAATTTTAAATAAATTTAACACTATGTTCAACAATATCATTGTCCAATGAAGATACAGCTCAGCTAACAATTAATAATAAGGTATTTTGCCAAAAAGTTACAGAGCATTTTACATTAATACCCAGTGATTAGGTAATGTACACTCGTCGCCTTGGAAAAGTTCCCACTTGCAGCCTTGTTAATCACTTAAGTCCTGTGTTATTCTTACAGGGCATGATGATTAACAAGGCTACAAAGGGAAATTTTCCGAGGCGACTACTGTATACAGGCTCGGACTGGCCATAAGGCTGGGTCAGGTATCCCTGACTGGCCCCTCATATTTTTAACACAGGAACATAGGAAAAGTGGCCTCAGACCCCTTGAAAAGTTGTCCCTGCTGCTTGTAATGCCCATATATGGCCCTTACTGGCCCCTAGCTTCCCAGTCCGAGACTGACTGTATATTAACAATTAGGAGAGATTCAAGTTATTTTAGTAATTATTATTCAATACCTTCATACATATATATATATATATATATATATATATATATATATATATATATATATATATATATATATATATATATATACACACAACTGTTATGTATGTAACATGTGGGAATTATAAATTATAATAAAATAAATAAAATGGTAACATATTTTGTGATCCAAAAAATAATATACATTTTAGTAATTAATCCCCGAATTCGTCTAAAATTCCATCTTTAATTACAACTGTTGCATTTTGTTCGACAATATGTTGTTTTAATATCAAATTTGCTTGCTCTTTATCATTGGTTAAATTTTTATTAGCAGTCTCTTCTGTATTATTGTTTCTGTAATTTTGAAAATACGATATAAAAAATTCAAATTCTTGCTTTAATTTTTTCACATCAATGGTAATTTTTTCATTCACTTCCAATTTATTAACAATTTTGTTAATATTTTTAGGTGGCATCACGATTTGGTTATCAGCCATTGAAACCTTTGATAAAAATTCATCAAAGGTAAATATGTAATTTGTTTTATTTCCTGGTATAAGTTCCTCCTTAAGTATACACTTATCTTTTTCAAAGTCTAATGAAAGTTTGGTAACATTTTCATTAATTTGAGTAGCATTGTTTCTTGACGTTTTTGACTTCGGAGAATCTAAATCAGTACTTGTGTCTGAAAAAAGAAACATTTTTTTAAATAAATTTTGTGACTACTTTCTTAAGTAAATTTATTGTTGAATAATTAAAAATACGTAACATATGTATTTAATTTTACAATTATTCATTATAAGGGGCATTCACAAAGCAATAAGGTTGAATTTAGAACTCAATATTTTAAGGCCAGAAAATTGTACATATATGCTGATAAGAAAATCAAGCCTAAAATCAAGCCTTAAAATATTGAGCTCTAAATCCAGCCTTATGGCTTTGTGAATACCTCCAATATTTCTAACATTTTATGCTCAATATGTGGAAAGAAGACGTAATCTCGTCTTTTTCACCTCTTTTTTTTTCTCTAAAATGGTGCAAAATGGTATGAAAAAGATAAAATTTATTTTAACTCGAGTATTCATTGAAAATTAGTTGATCGAGTCCGAGGTTTACGTACAAAAATTAGATAAATGTTTAATATTCGTTTCCATTGTTACCTGTTCCTTGGTTTCCATTCTCCATAATCATACTCGGCGTACTTGAGAGCGGGTCAGACAATGTAAATTCTATTCTGGTTGATTCAGACGATTGTGTTATAAAATCAGTGGAGGTTAGCACGTCCGTTACTGCAGTGTTGGTGCTTGTCAGAATCTGATCTCCATCAGTGCTTGAAAATCCCACCTCAGAGAAACTTATTATCATGGTAGTAGTGATCGTGAGTCCTGCGTCCTCTGAATCAGAAAAAAATAGTTATCAATATTTAGATGTAAGATGTAAGAAACTATAATTAGAGTATTTTTTTAAATCATAATATGTAACAAAGATTATAAAATTATAGAGAAAATTTGAAATATTTTAAACATGTTGGCTTATGGAGAATAAATAATTTCCTTCCAGTATAATTATTTAATTTATTAATTTCTCGTTAGTCATCTCCTATCCCGTCCCCTCCCTGTTACTCTTTTTTTATTATTATTAAAAACCATTATTTTCAACTAAAATTAATTTAGATATGGAACAATGCAAAATAAGCTGATTTCAGTCTTTTATAATAAAGTCTTTCATGTTTTGGTAGCCATGCAGGGAGGCATAAAAGCCAAGTCTTGCTTGATATGTCAAGAAGACATGGAGATTAAAATGCCTGCAAAGCAGTTAAGTTAGTGCTACAATAGAGTATTGTCCTCAATTTTTTTTTATTGCAGAAATGGATAGAGGGTGCAAAGTTATGCTACCCTGATTTTTTTTAGATTTTTTAGAGCCCGGGAAGTATTTTTAAAAAATTATTGAAAGTCCTTTTCGTGACGTCACGAGACGCCGCTCCTTAATAAAAAGATAGGACTTGCCTCCGCGTGACGTCACAAAAAGGACTTTCAATAACTTTTTAAAAATAGTTCCAGGTCTCAAAAAAATCTGAAAAAAATCAGGGTAGCATAACTTTGCACGCTCTATCCATTTCTGCAATAAAAAAATTGAGGACAATACTCCATTTTACAAATTAATTATAATTTACCAAAGTCATCAGGGTCGTCATCCATGTCCTCGCTATCTTGCAGACTTTCATCTGTGGTGACGTCACTCTCCTGCAGTGTAGGGTCCGATGACGTCACTATGACTATAGGTGTGGTAGTTGTGAAGGTTAGGATCACTGTAAGCGAGAAATAACATTAAAAAAAGAAATTAGTGCAATAGCTGCTTTATATAATTATGTATTTGGAGTTGTTTAATGAACAACCAATATGAAAATTTAATAGTGTATATTGTATAAAAAACGTACAATTTTGCTACATCATTCACTACGTTTACATGACGGTGTTAAACACGTATTCGTTGACGACGGATAATGTTATTCTTATGAGGCGTCGTCAATTAACGAATACGCATTAAACACCGTCATGTAAACGTAGTGATTGCTGTAATCTTTTTTCAAATACGAGAGCTATTTTTTTAAATGTGCGGCCAAAATCTCTAGTGGCGATTACGCCCTAAATTTTTACTGACTAAGTTCTATAATGTAGCATAAACGTCCCCAGAAGGCATCAAATAACTTTCAATAATTTAAAATGGTTCTTGAATTCTAGAAATCTAAAAACAGAAGAGCATAATTTTACAATATTTAATAATATTTATTCAGTTATGAAAAATTCATGTCACTTATCTAAAATTTTATTGCATAAATTCAAAATATTATAATAAAATATGTTTTTTTCAAATAATAAGTATAAGAATTTCTGCATTATAAATTAATGAATTGAAATAATTGCACAGTACCTGAATCATTTCTTGGAGTAACAGCTGACGAATTCATCACAACAATACTACCATTAATGGAAATCTCATTCAAAATGGTTAAAACTTTCATCTTGAAGTCCGTATTGTTAACTTGCTTGTTTGGTTTGCCCCTAACTACAAACTCACAATACATCCTGCAGCTACACAAATCAATCGACTCTCTTCTAGCAGTCACATAATTACTAACGCTGATCAAATCTCTCAGTTTCGATACATCGAAGTCGAAACTCTCGTTCGCAAATGTTACTCTGGATTTAGTGAAGTTTCCTAGTAGTGGTATTTTTGTCCCTTGCATGTTCATACTTGTTGTAAATTGTACCAAAGTCGAGTTCCCTGTAACATGATAAAAAAGATCATGTGACTTCGCCTTGAGGTTAGGCAACTTTTTCAGCACAAAAACTTTGTATAAATTTATTATGTGAAAAAATTAACAGTTTATAATTTGTATTGGATCAATTTAGACTAAATTTTAACCCTAGATTTACCAATGATTTCTTTTTTGTCCAACGCTATATTAAGGGAGAGAAGCAGGGAGGGGGGGGGGAAAGGAGGTTTAAATCACTGTGTTAAAAAAAAAACTCATTAATTTTTTTCTGCAAAAATAGTGAAAATACATTACTTGGTGGCTAAATAAAGATTACAAATTTTTTGGAGCTTCATTTCTTTCCCAGCATTAAAAGAGTTGTGGTTCATCTTACTAAAATGCTAAGGTTAATTCATAAAACATGGTAAATGGGGGCATAATGACCAAAATGTGTCAGTTGCCCCAAAATACCAACCAATCAATCAAACATGGTAAATACTCTATTGCTACCTATTATACGTCCAAACTTACCTGGAGGCACAGACAATGTAGACACCACAGCCTCACTGAAGTTCTGGTACGTCATCTCTCTTAGCACGGCCAAAACTTTCTGTTTGAACCCCGGACTTCCCTTGATTTTCCCCGCCGCGTACTGACAGTAGTTACTACACTTGCAAAGCTCGTCGCTCGAGTCTGACGTCTGATTTCTGACCAAGTTTCTCAAATTTGTGACGTCAATGTCGAAGACCTCGGCTGCGAAGGTCACTTTAGATCTCTGGACGCCTCCTGTGGATGGTGACTTTAGTGAAGTGGAGGTAAAGAGGGTAAATGAAAAATATTTTATGTATTATTGTAATGTATACAACCTACATTAAAATTTTTATTGCAGAAATAAAGGGTACCAAATTATGCTACTCTGAATTTTTTCATATTTTTTTTATTCCCGGGATAATTTTTTAATAATTATTGAAATTTCTGTAAGTTAAGTTGGCCTTCCTGAATCCTTAATAAAAAGGATAGGGCTTAGACGTCTATTGACTATTAACGCCTCTAGGGGGCGTAGCCGCACTTTCAATAAATATTTAAAAATAGTTCTGGGTCTCAAAAAAATCTGAAAAAAATTTAGATCAGCATAATTTGGTACCCTTGATTTCTGCAATAAAAATTTTCATGTAGGTTGTCCATTATATACAAAAATTATTAAATTAAAAATTAAAATATTAAAAAAAAATAATTTCATTTTTATGCAATAAAAAATCATAAAACTTCTATATTTTCATACGTTTTCTTACCTAAACTATTGTTAGAAGTTAGTGACGAATTTGAAGACAAAACTGTACTAATGTTACCACGAGCCAGGCTACGTAGAACCGTTTGAAACAATTGTTTCAACATTAAATTGGTTTTAGGCATCACATACGCTGCAGTGTTAACACAGTAGTTAGAACAGTTACAAATATCGTCAGGATCTCCGAATTTGTTCTCGGTCAACTTGCTCAGAGTTGCAGCGTCGATCTCAAAACTCTCGCCTAAAAATACAACTTTGGACTTGTTGGTACTGCCCATGATTCGAGAGGTGGAAGACATTGAGGTTGTAGTAGTGGCAGTTTCTGTAACAACAATTTATTGTTTAAATAATTTACTTGTTGAAATGGATGGAATTCAATGGAGTATCGACTTCAAAAAAAATTTTTTGTGCAGAAATGAATTATAGAAGGTGCAGAGATATGCTGATCTGATCTAATTTTTTTTTAGATTTTTTAGAGTGCGGGAACTATTTTTAAAAAGATCAATGAAAGTACAAGGAAGCTTCAATAGGCACCACTTCTTAATAAATATAAAGAATAGAACTTAAAAGGGGCGTGAGTTCAAACCCGAACTCAGCAAAACTTTTCACCAATACTTTCTAGACTCTAAAAAAATGTAAATAAATAAATATTCAGATAATATAATTTCATTCTCTCTTTTCATTTCTGCAATAAAAAAAATTCAGGTAGTCCATTGTAAACAACAATCGTTTGTTTTAATTTCCATTGCGAGCTGAAATGAATGTCATAATTTAATAACCATATCTCCTCGTTTTAATTTCCTCCTATTTTTTACACTTATTTTTTCTCTTGTTGAACATGAATTGTTAAAAATATTTCATTCTTCATAATATTATTTTCAAAATTATGAAATATTTTTCTTCCTGACTTTTAGAACAAGGAGGAAATAACGTGATTCTTCATTTATTTATTTTATTATCATTATTTTTTTATTTTTGTACAATGACATAAAGGGACTAATAAATAATAAGGCAAACTTATTACCTCGAATCTGTTATTATTATTTGTCAGTCTCTTTACCTTTAGTTCTTGCCGATGACGTAAAATCTATTATCACGTGACTTGATGTGGTTGCTGATGACATTGTATCATCCTCTATGAAGGAGACAGAGTTTGAATTATTATATTTACTGTTATAGTTCATATATGTTTATTTGTTGTGTTAAAAGATTCATTGCAATTTTTTTTACAATAACTTTATTTAGTATTTTTAATTTAAATACATAAAATTATGCAGTATGTTTGGGTCAGAGACGTTTAAAAACATATTTAATCTACACATAATTATTATATACAATATTATAAATGAAGTGCCAGTTATGTATAGTTAGATTTTGAAAAGTAATGTATTAGGCTACAGTGTTTATAACTTATAACCTGTTGGCTATAGCATGACGTGTCCTATAATATCAGCCTCTACAAAAGTTTATTGTCAGGTTTTGCTTGTAAAAAAGCAACGATAGAATCAATTTTTTTTATTGAATTTGCTATTTTCTCAGTCATTAATAATTAATAGATAGTTTTTTTAAACACCTTCCTTATTACATGTATAGTAAAAGGAATACACTGATTTGAAAAAATTAAATTTGACAATGGAGTATTGTCCTCCATTTTTTTATTGCAGAAATGGATAGAGGGTGCAAAGTTATGCTACCCTGATTTTTTTCAGATTTTTTTGAGACCTGGAACTATTTTTAAAAAATTATTGAAAGTCCTTTTTGTGACGTCACGCGGCGGCAAGTCCTATCTCTTTCTTAAGGAGCGGTGTCTCGTGACGTCACGAAAAAGACTTTCAATCATTTTTTAAAAATAGTTCCCGGGCTCTAAAAAATCTGAAAAAAATCAGGGTAGCATAACTTTGCACCCTCTATCCATTTCTGCAATAAAAAAATTGAGGACAATACTCCATTGTAAGTATATATGATGCATCACCCCTATCTCCATGGCAATACCTTGGTAAATGAACTATCCAATGTTAACTAAGTAACGAACCTTTAGAGGTCAAAGTGTCATCGTTTTCACTGTCCCCTTCGCTGTCCTCCCCTCGCCTCCTGCGCTCCAAAATGGCGTCATGTTCATCAGAGTGAGGTACAGAGAGCGCTGAAGAACATTTACCAATATAGAGAGCGATATATTATAAGCATTTGGTGAACTTAAATTTCTTTTTATTATTATTACAACATTATTATAATATATAATCAACAAAATATGTGACGCAAAAAATTTCATGCTGATAAGATGTACACTTTGTTTAAATAAATCCAAAAAGGCAAAGGATTGCGTCCATAAAGTATTCAAATTAAATATTTTCCATTATATAATATAATAGGGTAAATCATTTCTGCTTACAGTATAACAAATTTTAGTTTACACCCAACTTTAAGGCACCATAGAGTCTAAAGTAGATAGATTGGCGCCCCCTATATCTCTGTCTTTTTATAGAATCTGCAAGATGGCTGCCGCGCGCAGTAAAATACAAACGTAAACTAAGATCTGTAATCTGCGTATGTCATGGTTCCCCTGTCTTTGGATTATTTCCGTTACATTGACAAAAGTTGTAGCGTCCCTCCAGACTAAAGTTTCTACGTTTCCCTCAACCACATGCAGGTAACGGGATGAATTAAAAAAAGTCTTGGGTCTTGGATGACCTCATTACAGATAAGCCAAGAAGAACTTATGATTTTTAAAAGGTTTTGATCGTAAATTTATGAGCAAGTACGAATCAAGCTTACATATTATTTTTTTTCTTGAAGCATCAAATTTTTGGTGAAGGACTCTCGTAGCATAAAACTATGGAAATAAAATAATTGCATTATTTTACATTGTATTGTATAAGCATATTGGTGAACCTAAATTTCTTTATGCTTTTATATTATGAAAAAGCAGAAAAAGAGAGAAATTTGGCAATTTTTTTTTAATAATTACTGATTTTGATAGCTTCTTAACTACATTAAATTAAATTATAAAATTAACATTGATCTTTCATTTTATTCTTTTCAGTTATTTTAAAAATTATTTTATAAAATCTTCGTGCAAAACTTCATTGTCCATGCTGATAATTAACATCATCAAAAGAAGGCTTTTCAAAAGCAACATGCATGCAGGCAAAAACACATTGTACACTAAATTTCAATAAATATTTACAGAAATCAGAGATAGACAATCTATTTAACAAAACTTTGATATTATAATTTTAGTAAAGGCTGCAGTTTTTACTATTGGTAATAACAATGGAAAAGTAGCATCAATTTTTTTTAGTAGCTCAATCGAAAGAGGAGGTCGAAAAATACACCTGTGAATTTTTTTTAGATTTTTATCTGTACTGCATCATGCCTAAAATAGAGATGTAAAGAGGTCACGTGACCTGGAGGCGGCGCCCGTGACGCCTGTGACGTCATTGAACTGTTTGGTCAAACAAACAATCGACTTTATAACGCTTCTGAACAACCACGTTGCTATGGAAACAAGCAACAATTAATTTATTGTTTACAAGTGTTATATAGACGATCGTTTGTTTGACCGAACAGTTCAATGACGTCACAGGCGTCACGGGCGACGCCTCTCGGTCAAGTGGCCTCTTTACATCTCTATTTTAGCCATGATGTAGTACAAATAAAAATCTCATAAAATTCACAGGTGTATTTTTCGACTCCCTCTTTCGATTGAGCTAATAAAAAAAATTGATGCTACTTGTCCATTAACTGAAAATATACTTACAGTGAATAAAATTAAAACGGAGAGAATCAACTTTTGACGCCAATATTTTCTCATGGCTGATTATATAATCAGATGAGTGCTATAAATAATTGCAACAAATTCTATGAACAAACTGAAGATTTTTATTAGGCAAATTCAAAAAAAAAAAAATAGTAAAATGGAGGAATATGATTTATTATACCCCAGAATTATAAATTGAGCTAGAGAGAATATTCACTTCAAAAACACTCCCATATATAAACATCATCACTCTATATATTATTTTATTATACTTTATAGTCATTGGGTTTTACTTGAAAATATTACATGAACTGCATGATGCACCAGTCGTCTTGGAAAAATTTCCATTTGCAGTCCTGTTATAAACCTGTGTTAATCTTTCAGGGCATGGTGATTAACAAGGCTGAATGGAAATTTTCTAAGGTGACGAGTGTATATTGCAGAAAACAGTCCAAACGTCATTTTTTATCGCCTTCACTGACATTGAAGCAATTAATTTCAATAATTTAAGAATATAACTAATTGGAAATCTCTTCATTGTATTTTCATTGGGTTGGATGGAAAAGAGTGGGCCTAATGGCCTAAATCGCGCCCTCAGTAAAGACGACATTTTTTATTTATTTATTTATTTATTTATTTATTTATTTATTTATTTATTTATTTATTTATTTATTTATTTATTTATTTATTTATTTATTTATTTATTTATTTATTTACGAAACCTGCTCCCACTCTTTCTCTGATCCCTCCATATACTTGATGCTCACAGATAGGTCATCAAATGATGCATTAATATAAAATTTTCAAATGAACTAAGAGCATGGGTACACTTCCGGACACCATGAAATTCACTCCTACTTTACTTGTATGCGTTACCACATAGTCTATGCCATGATGAACCAAAGCTCTTTTGATATGGGTAGAGAAAGTTTAGTGCTCTTTTTACATTTCCCAAAATTGCAAATCTGTATATATTTTTTCTATTGGAGCTGCAGCTCTAACAAATAAGACAGGAGCAAAATTGATGCCATCCAGAAGTGTACGTAAAATCGTAAATAATTTAGACGAATAGTTATAAAAAAATATGTAATTATGACATTTACATTGATTTCATAAAAAATAGTTTTATTAATTAATATAATTTTGTGCTAATGAGCCATGCAAGTATAAATAAATAAATAAATAAATAAATAAATAAATAAATAAATAAATAAATAAATAAATAAATAAATAAATAAATAAATAAATAAATAAATAAATAAATAAATAAATAAATAAATAAGTAAATAAGTAAATAAGTAAATAAGTAAGTAAATAAATAAATAAATAAATAAATAAATAAATAAATAAATAAATAAATAAATAAATAAATAAATAAATAAATAAATAAATAAATAAATAAATAAATAAATAAATAAATAAATAAATAAATAAATAAATAAATAAATAAATAAATAAATAAATAAATAAATAAATAAATAAATAAATAAATAATAATTATAACATAACTTACATAAAAGAGATTCACATGAATAAATTATACTGTACAAAATTATATTGAGTTGCCACTACAGCGTATTAAATTTCTACTCACAACACTCAATTGAAAAATATTAACAAAGTCTAGAATGTTATATTTATGTTTTTATCAATATAGAAATATAAAAATAGATCGATCGCTCAGCACGAAGGTTCATATTAATATTAAATTACATGTTAAATCTGATATACGGTTACATTTTATGAACTATATTCCCATTTCCTGGCAATCACAGATATTGTCAATGCCACTTTTTTCCCATGAAAATAGATGTCACTAATTTATGCTGCAAAAAACAATGAATTGTGTAATGATTTTTGTAATTGATTAATTTACATTCAGAATATTTTATCATACTTTGCGGGGATTGTGGATATTCTAATTTAATAATTTGAAATGATTACAGGCTGGTTCATATATTTTTTTATATAATTTATTGCATGAACATATAAAAAAAAATTAATACCCATAACACCATTCCACGAATTCCATAATATATATAAATATATATATGAATTCCATAATATATAAATAAAATTTAACTTTTAATCTTAAACTATTCTAATAATTAAAAAAAAAAAAACTTTTTTTAGTACTTCTAGTTTTTTTTAAGAATTATTTCGATAAAAGTCATTAAATAGCTAGTATTGAATAGTGGTTTTATTTTTTTATTATATATTTTTAACTGAAAATTTGATTGCATCGAAGAGAGAGATTAATGTTTAAGACAATATATAAGTTTTATGGTTTCAATTATTTTTAATATATTTTATATCAATTTATAATGCTTGGGCATAATTTGAGGTTGAGCGTGATGCAGTGCATTGACCAGCTCTCGTTAGATCACCGAAGTCAAGCTACGTTGAATGTGGTTGTTTCTTAGATGGGTGGCCGTTTCAAATAAAAATTACATTCCTTCTTCCCTGAGGTAAATTCGTCTCACTTTCCACTCAGCGCAATGATGCACGGTTCCTCAGGCTTTGGACATCACTTTCGTCCATTGATAAAATGTAGAGGTGTCCGTCTTGACTAAGGTTTTTCACAGTTCCCTCATTCTCACATCAACAAAACCTGGAACATGTAACAGGCCGTGGCCACCATCCTTTCCTTCTCTTATCCCTATCCATTATAACGCCGCCTCGAGTCTCAAGCTCATACGAGTGTATCGTTGTAAAAAAAATGTTCATTCAACTCAATAAAAAATTACAATGATAGTCTGTGTGCCAATTGATAATATTTGGACCACCATTCTCCGCACAAAAGGTCAGGGGTCATTTTAATCATTCTTTAATGTGTTATCTTTTGGCAAAGTCTCGGCCAAAACATCTCGCGTCATTTCTGTATCAACACGCACCAAGTTATAAGGTCAGTATGCTAGAAACGTATAGCCAAATTAAATTGCACGTGTCATTTAAAAAGAGAGGTGTTAAATGCATTTTGTATGATGCTTATTTACATTATAAGTATATTTTCTGTTTATTATCTGTGTTCATGATATAATTTAAAAAAATTGGTTCAATCAATTGCAACATTAAAATACAAATAATTCTTTATATAGTACGTGGATTAATTATAAATAATGTATAATAATATATACTACTAAACTTATATTTAAAAATATGCAGGGTGTTTGAAAAGTTTATGTTATACCTTCATAATGTACTAAATGATTGCAAAAACCTTTATAACCCTTAAAATTATGCTGCAAAACACTGATCATTATACATTAATTTAATTTTTATACATTCTATCATGACTTATATGCCGTGCATTGTAATGGTTATAATAACATTCATGAATTTTGTTCATATTTCTATTAAATATCTGTATATATCATTGAAAAAATTATGCAGGATTTTGGTGTTGAAAATTTAACAAAATTATTAAGAAATTATCAATTTATTACTTCCTTCATTTCACGTTCTAAGACCCATGCAATGAAACTGTACACCAATTGTACAATCTAATTGATTCTTGTTCGTCAGTATCACGATGCGGCTCGTGACGTCATATCCACGTGACTGCCTCGTGCTTCTCGTCCTCGTGTGCCTCGTCAGCACCACGTCAGCTGATGTCATCACACAACATCAGGTGGTAAAGTTGATGAATATTAATTTAAGCATTTTATTTTAGTTTGTAAAACCATCCCTATTAGAGTTGAAAAATTACGTCTTTAATTCATCCTTTACCGTCTAAACCTAATATTTTTACTTCTAAAACACGTTTTATTTTCTCTTCGCTCCAAGTGAGGATGAAATGGAGGCAATATTTTTAACATTTTATGCTGAAGAAGAGGAAAAAATACGTATTCTCGTATTTTTCCCTCTTTTTTTCTTCTAAAATGGTGGAAAATAGGAGGGAATGAGAATAAAAAATTAGGGAATTAGTTAGGGAATGAAAATTTTAGTGGCTTAATCGAAAAAGGGGTAGAAATATGGTACCGTGAATTTTTTCAGATTTTTCTGAGACCGGGAACTATTTTTAAAAAATTATTGAAAGTCTATTTTGATGACGTCACGGGCGGCACTCCTTAAGAAAAAGGATAGGGCAGTGCCGCCCTTAACGTCATAAAATGGAATTTCAATAATTTTTTAAAAATAGTTCCCGGTACTCAGAAAAATCTGAAAATATTCACAGTGCCATATTTTTACCCCTTCTTTCGATTAAGCCACTAAAATTTTCACATTGTAATATCTCATTAGACGCAGAGAGAGCTTAATAGAGAGTAAAAATGAAATTAATTTCAACTCGGGGTTGATGAATACTTATAAGCATTATATTTCAATTTGTAAAAGCATGCAGAGACACTACAGTAAAATTAATTTAGTATTCCCTCCGGAAGTAGCTGGAAGTTTGAAGCAAATCTCTTTGTAATTCAGTTATATAAATTTACAGAGTGATTTAAAATATAAGTATTGATTTATGTGTTAAATTGTGAAGCTGAAATATGAATTTATTTATTTATTTATTTATTTATTTATTTATTTATTTATTTATTTATTTATTTATTTATTTATTTATTTATTTATTTATTTATTTATTTATTTATTTATATATTTATTTATTTATTTATTTATTTATTTATTTATTTATTTATTTATTTATTTATTTATTTATTTATTTATTTATTTATTTTTAAATCATTTGGCTTGTACAGAGACAAACATTGATCAAGTCAAAACTTATTATAAAATATAAAACTCCCTAGTAAGATTAAATTATACATATACATATTGTAACATATTATATAATTATATACAAGGACAAGACCAATACACAAACTATCTAATAAATTATTAATCATTTAACAATTATCATACCAAATAAACTAACTCAATATAATATTTTCTGGTAATTTACCAGACCAGCAGAAACCTTACATCACTTTCGGAGGGAATATCATGTAAATTTGAGTGTATCATAGATCACAGTGTCTTATGGCAAGAAAAATTACAAGATATTTATGTGGGAAACATGGACTTTCCTAAATCTTAATCAATTTTGTGGCCATGACGCAAGACGCTGATTTCTCTAATAGTTTGTAATGCCAACAACTTTTGTATAAGAAACTATTTTTCTCAGTGTATCCCATCCTTTCAGGATTTTGATATTTATAACTGGTGTACGTATTGACCAATACTTTAGAACACTAAAAAAGCACATGTTTTTTTTTTGTATTATATTTTTATTATAATATTTCTGAAATCGTGTTCTTTAATTATTTTTCAGATGAACAAAGCATCCAATTTGAAAACTGAACAAATGGAGACTATGTAAGTATACTACTTGTCCTTAATTGGAGGCGATTCACGAATGGAGTTGTCCTGTTTTTTCACTAACCACGTTTATAGTGTGTCATTGAATTATAGGGTGCGATTCATGAAGCAGTTAGCCAGGTTTCTAAACACGTTTAGCTTATAATCACGTTTAACTATACCTGTTTTACGTGTTAAATCACCTTGCTAAACGTGGTTAAGTTAAACGTGGTTAGAAACCTGGCTAACTGCTTCGTGAATCGCGTCCATCATGTCTTATATTGACCAAAAGTGTACCTGATTGAAGGTTGGGACAGCTGAGCCGTCAGGTGAGAGAACTGGAGGTGAACGTCGGTGCCATTCGAGACATGCAAGGTGATCAGCTGACCAACTGTGAACTACGGTGAGTCGTGTGCTTAGAATTAAAGGGGGGTTGTTTTTATAAGGCAGCGCCACGAGATTGTTGGGTTGCCTGCTTACAGGATAACGCTCAGCTGTTAACCTCCTCTCCTAAAGAGCAACCGTACGCTTAAAAGCATTGAAAAAAAAAAACAGAAAATTTAAAAAAATATGATGTTGTTGCCACAGGTATATTGATTATTTAAGGAAAAAAATATAGCATAAGTATTCTTTGCAAACTATAAAAGCAGTTGATATGTAAACGATATAAATGTGATAATTACCATGAACAATTTTATTTATAAATTAATTTTTTCCCAATATTTTCCATATTTTTTTTTCTATACTTTTAATCGCACGGTTTCTGGAGATAAACATCAGAACATTATATATATGTATATACATACATATAACACACGCAATAGAAATAAAGCAGTTGTACAATTTCATTCATCCACTAATTTTGAAAAAAGTCCATATTACCAAACATCAAAATTTTATGATTTTCATCCTGACTTAATGCGAAATATAAAAAATAATACATTATTTAAAAATATATTAAAAAAAGTGTTAATTTGTAAAGAATATTATGATGTAAAAGAATATTTTCAATCTGATTATAAAATATCATGTACAGATATGCTCAAATTTGTTTCAAGAAAAAATATTGAACAGTATTCATAACAATGTACAAAAAAATATTAATAATAACAATGTAACAGTGTCAATCATGTGGTTCAAATTGTAATTAAAAATATTATAATATAATGTAAATACCTGGATATGACAAACTTCATTGTGCTTTGAATTATTGTTAGTATATGTCTTGACAAGATCTATGTTTGTATTGTGATTTAATCACTGTATACTGCCTAATGATCAAATAAATATTTCTAATTTCTAATTATCCAGTAAGCAGGCAACCCAACAATCTCGTGGCTCTACCCATAGACATGAAATAATAATGCATATAATATAAGTATACTTAATACTTTACATTAGCTTACATTAAAGTTTAAACATGTTGGTGCATAAATTGCAATTATTCTTTTCTTTAAATTCCAAATTTTAGCTCAACACACAATATTAAATTTTTATTTTAAATTTTTTATATTTTATTATATCTTCACTTTATTCTTGAATTTTTTATTGTATGGCTGGAAATGACTTAATTTTACCAAAATATGCTACTTTGATTTTTTTGAAAAATTCGGAACCATTAGAAAAAAATTTTTAAAAAAATTACATAAACAATGGTTTCTATTGAAATATGCATTAAAAATGGCATGCTGGTTGTACAACCTTTTAGTCAATGAAAATGGAACATATGTCGCACGCTGGAGTGGAGTTTACTTGCTTGGCTGATCTGACAACACTGTCGAAGTTCAGTCAATGGGGTACCAGACCGGTATTTGAGTTAGCAATACTAATAAAAAGTACTGTGAATTCTATGAAGAATGAGCCCTATTAGAGCACTCTACGACAATTCGCTGATTTTATATGAATTTTTAAAACTATTTTTGATGACGTCATAGCATTGAATCTTAAATGGGAAAATGCATCAGTTAACATTGCTAAAATGAAAAGTTGTTGAGGTAGGAATTTGAAACCTTCATTATCGTGATTCTAGCACTTAAAAACCTTGCAAATGAAGTTTTGGTTACATTTCAATATTAAGTATGGAATTTGGTAATGTTAACTGATCTATTTTCCCATTTGAAATTCAATGCTATGACGTCATTTTTGAGAGGTTTTAAAAATTCATATAAAATCAGGAAATTGTCGTAGAATGCTCTAATAGGGCTTGTTCTTTATGAAATTCTCGTGCCTTTTGAAATGTTGACAAAAACTTGAAACTTTTTTTTTTTGGTCAGTACCCCATTCTCCCGATTCTCCGAGTCAAGACTTTAATAATAGGTATGCAGTGTTGCCAGTTCAGCACTGTAAGATGCTCACTTCAATATTTTAGTATATGAAGTGTTCCACTTTCATTTATAAGACTGTACAATATAAAGTTGTGTATGATTAATTATCATATATATTTTTTTGTAATTAAGTTTTTTTTTCAGGGTAAAGAGCAGTCAACAAGAGGAAGAAATCAACCGTCTGAAGCAGCAGGCTATGGCGAAGGAGGCCCTCAACTCTGCGGCTTTGGAAATGGAAAAACTGAAATCGAGGCACGCGCAAGAAATGATGTCACTGATGGTGGAAAAACAATCAGCGATCGACGAGACATATCGGTACAAGAGGCAAGTAGATGAACTAAACATCGCACTGGAGAGAGTGAAAAAAGAACTTCGAGAAGAGTTTTCAATACAGAGTGAGAGACTACGGATGGAAATTCAAGGACGGTTCACAACACAGAGTGACAGAGTGAAGTTAGAAATTCGAGCGGAGTCTAGGAGAGAGTTTGACAGAGTGCAGACGACATTTCGAGAAGAATTAACAAAATTTAATCAGAGTGTGAAAGTAAATAATGATCTTCTAAAAGAAATTAAAATATCAAGCGACAGAGTGAGATTTGAGCTCCGACAAGAGTTTACCGAACATAGTGACAGAGTGAAGACAGAAATTCAATGGAAATCTAAAAGGGAGTTGGAGAGAGTTCAGACAGAATTTGCAACACAGAATGAGAGAGTGAAGAATGATCTTCGAGAGGAAATTATAAGCTCGAGTAACAGAGTGAAGATGGAGCTACAAGAAGAGTTTACCAGACAGAGTGATGGATTGAAAACAGAACTAAACTCTTTCATGCAGCAAGACAGTATGAAAAAGTTTAGGAAAATGCGTGAAAAAGTTGAAGAAATGATTAATAATAAAACGAACGTAAGAATAAATGGTTAAATAATATATATTTCTTAATGGACAACCTGCATATTTGGATAGAGCACCTCTCTGGAGTTCTACAGTATATTGTTAATTTTTTTTTAACCATCTGATCGAACATTCTCAAAATAGAGGTTAAAGACGCTGTGACGTCATATATAGTCATGCCATACAACGTTTCTCCCTAAGTCCCTATACTTGAATGTTAAATATTTGCATGACTATGATTTATACATAGCCAGGTTTTGTACATTTATACATATATTTATGTGTGGCCCCTCTCGATTTTTTAAGAGAGTTTAAAAAGATAGGAAGAAAGTTGATAACAGGTCCTCTATCCTAACTTGAAATAAAATATTTATTGCAGTTTTCCGTTTCACAACTCCATTGAAAATTCCATTTCCTCATTCATTTCTTCCTTAATGTTATATATAGTATTTCTTCCGTCACCCCAAAAAATGAATGCATTTTGTTACAAAATTAATGTAATTAAAAGACCCAATTCACTGCTCTTTTTTTTTTAACGTTACCCATCCGGAATAGCTGCACGGAACTCCTATAGAAGGCGGAAGGGCGGTGACGTTTTTTTCTTTGTTTGATATTATAAAAATCATCAAAAGTTTAAACCGTTCCCAACACGGATCAGCTGATGCAATGCTAAAAAAATCTCATTCATGAAAATTATGAATTTTTTTAAAAATGTTCTTCTCTACATGCCCTATCAGTAGCTAAAATATCAGGTATACAAAAACGAGCTAGTTTTCGAGTTATTAATTTTTTAAAGTTCACTAATTTAACATGGAGAAATTAAACTTTTATATTAAATTGGTGAATTTTAAAAATTAATAATTCAAAAACTAGCTCGTTTTTGTATACCTGATATTTTAGCAAATGCAATGATAGGGGATGTAGAGGAGAAAATTTTAAATTTTTTCACAATTTTTATGAAAGGGATTTTTTTTAGCATTGGGTCAGCTGATCCGTGTTATCTTTGCCTTAAATGCAAGGTAATAAAATTCCACATTTTTAGATTATTACGGAGAATCGACGGAACGTTGAATTTTCACCACCCACCCTGGAAGCACTCCAGAATTTCCAGGATAAGGTGAGCTGGAATTCTATGATAATGATAAATTTTTATGTTAACAATGGAGTATTGTCCTCAATTTTTTTTATTGCAGAAATGGATAGAGGGTGCAAAGTTATGCTATACCCTGATTTTTTTCAGATTTTTTTGAGACCTGGAACTATTTTTAAAAAATGATTGAAAGTCCTATTTGTGACGTCACGCGGCGTCAAGTCCTATCTTTTTCTTAAAGAGCGGCGTCTCGTGACGTCACAAAAAGAACTTTCAATAATTTTTTAAAAATAGTTTCCGGGCTCTAGAAAATCTGAAAAAAATCAGGGTAGCATAACTTTGCACCCTCTATCCATTTCTGCAATAAAAAAATTTGAGGTCAATACTCCATTAGAAATTAATATAACTATAATAAAATTATACCGTGTTTAAGTATTTTATATGTATTATGTATAATTAATATAGTTATAATAATTATATGCTAAACTGCAAAATAATATCACGATTTCTGTTGAATTCAATTTAATATATAGTTATTGTTATCAGCAGGAGCTAGTAAAAAAAAAAAACTATCTTCTTTTATTATGTATTTTTTGAAAGCTTAGATTTTTCTTAAATTCATATAAAGCCCATATTACACCATACAATTTTGTATACAATTTTTCCTGTCAAGAAAATTTCATCTCCATACAAACAAACGGAGTTAAGTTTTCTCTTTTAAGAAAAAATTTTATATGCATTAGTTAGAAAAATTGTATCGTGTGTAATACCGGCTTTTAATATTTCTTTTCCAATTAATTAAAATTTTAGTATCGGTACTTTTCTATAATAATTATTATTATTATTATTATTATTAATGTTATATTAACCTTGATGACCGTTTTTTCAGTTTGACAACTTTACAAAAGCTACAAAAAAAGGTGAGATTTATTATTGTAAAATACAAAATATCTACTACTTTCGTGCTTTCAATATATAAAATATATTAATACTATATTGAAAGAATATTAATTTCTATATATCAGACTTTTACTTTTATGGGTGTTTGTATCGTGCTATTATATATCACAACGTGTTAACACTAGCAGTACCAAGGGGGGGGGGGGTCATTCCGATCCATAACTCTTTTAAAGTGGAAAAATAGTGTGAAATACTGCTCTAAAAATTCTGAAACAATTTGTAATCCTTATATAGTTATTAACCCAGCAATGTATTTCCACAAAACAATTAGTGGGAAGAAAACTTTAACTTTTTCTGAAACATGTTATTTATATAGTGGGTTGTTTCGACCCCCTTCCCCCTTGGTATAGCGTGCGTGACAAAATATCGCTTGGTCAGGCGCGGATCCAGAAAAAAATTTCGAGAGGGGCTGCTTCCATAAGGCCAATGTTAAAAGAAAAATTTGGAGTGGGGGAAATGCCTATATTACCCATGTTAAATCCAAAATTTCGGGAAGGGGGGGTTGCAGCTTCCCCCCCCCCTGGATCCGCGCCTGCGCTTGGTAATTCTAGGGTTAATTCATGCACGTCAATATCGCTTTTTTACATTTCATAACGTTTTGATTTTTATTCCATATCTTCCTCAGGTGATCTGAGACTATTTAATTAAGTAAAAAAAAATGTCATTTCAGCTGCCACTTTCGTCCTATGAAACTCTTAGCCATAACATATTGACTTCTGTGAATGTCTCTAATTAAAGTCCATTGTTGACAGTGATGGAACTTCAGTTGGTGCTTCTTGGAGAACACTTTTATCACTTCAGTCCCTTCAGTTACAAGGTATGGTCTAATTTCTGTTTATTTAATTTCTTTCTGGGATGCGTTTTGCATTATTAACAGAACTGTGGTGATGTTTCTATATATTATACGTTCACATCATGACGGTGTTTAATACTTATCCGTTGACGACACCCAGGCGCGGATCCAGAAAAAAAAATTCGTGGGGGGGGGGGGGCTGCTTCCATAAGGCCAATGTTAAAAAAAAAATTGGAGTGGGGGAAATGCCTATATTGCCCATGTTAAATCCAAAATTTCGGGGGGGGGGGGGGGCTGCAGCCTCCCAAGCCCCCCCCCCTGGATCCGCGCCTGACGACACCTCATAATTCATAAGAATAACATTATCCGTATAGTCAAAGAATACGTATTAAACACAGTCATGTATAAATGTATTGTATTTATGGTATATTTATCTCCATGGGGTATAATATAGAAATATATATTATATTACTCTCTCTCTCTCTCTTGTACTTCAATTTCAGAATTTTAAGGCCAAACCTTAATTATACGCATTATTGAGAATAATTATCAATTCCTTTAAATCGACATATTATGAATTTTTTTATTTTATTTCAATTTTTGTGTATTGAATAGAGGAAAAGAATACTAATTTATTTTTTTCGGACATTCTAGAGATAAATATTGCAAAAAAAGGCAAAGTTCTGCAGGTTTGAACCCAAGCTCTTTTTATTCCCAATCCTTTTATTATTAGGAAATGACGCCTCTTGACATCTGCCTCTGTATTAGCTTAAATATTTATTTTTAAAATAGTTCCTGAGCTCTAAAATATGTGAAGAAAATAAGAGTAACATAATTTTGTATCTATTCATTTCCGCAATAAAAAAAATCATTTATGTTATACATTAATAACATTTCATCTTTGTAACTATTAGCTTTTTATAAACTAATTTCACTCATAGTTTTCAAATTGACGTTACAGAAAAATTGGACCGATGCGGAGGCGTTTTGTCGTTCGCACGGCTTCGAATTAGCCTCTGTTGAAACTGCCGAGGAGAACTCGCTACTTATGGACCAGAAGATGAAAACTTATGGTAATTATATAATAATCCGCATGTGACTTATGGTAATTAGCAATCTGAATAAGAATTTATATTTGGATTAGAGAAAATTTCAAGTTATGTGAGCAAAAATAATATAATGAAATTAATGAATTATAATAATATAATTTCTTTGCATCCTTTAAATTTTACTGCAATAATACACTGTGACGTCATAATGTTTTGCAGCATGATTTTAAGAATGTAAGATGTTAAAAAAAAGTTACAGTATCTTCACCTATCCATAAAAAAAAATCATGCGGCTGGTTTCATAAATATCAAAGGATTGATCAATATTTTTCCCCCTTATCAAACTCTAATTGGATATTACTTTTTCTTAATAATTACTTTAAGTCAAAAACTCTGACTTAAGCGTTTTGCGGACTCTTCCGAAACGGGAGCGGTCACGGCCTTGCAATTCATCCCGGCATTTGCCTGTGACTAAGGGAAGCGTGGAAACCTAAGTCAGGATGAATGCTACAGCTTTTTTCCATGAAGCCAAATAGCAATGGTTCAATGCCAGATAGTGAAAAAACGCAACGAATTACCCCTGGGTGGAGAGGGGTGGAGAAACGTGGTTTTTGTTGAAAATGGTCACCCAATCCAGCTACTAACCACACTCGGCGTTGCTTGACTTCAATGATCAGACGAGACCCGATCAAATACACTGCGCCACACCCTCCCACCATTAAACAATATTAGCTACTAAACTAAATACACTTTACGAATCGTTCATCCATTAATTAATATCTATTATAAATATTGCTTTGTTTTTTTCCCCTCAGGTGAAAGGAACGCCTGGCTGGGAGGTACCGACAACGACCGCGAGGGTCACTGGGTATGGAGCGGTTCTCAGGAGGCCTTGAACTTCACCAACTGGTGGGTTACCCAACCGAACGGAGGCCCTGAGAACTGCCTGGTCATCGGGAACGGTGCGCAAGGTCCGGATAAATGGTACGATAGAGGCTGTGGAATCGAATACAATTTCATATGTGAGACTTCAGAGTCTCTGTTTACGTAATTTACCAAGATGAAATGTATGAATTGAAAAAATAAAAATTATAATATCTTGTGTATCAAAATAAAGCAACAATGTATGAGTTATTATTTATTAAATAAACCATTACACTTCCCACAAAATACGCTGTTATAAAATATAGGCGCAAAGACAGAAAAAAAAAAATTCGGGGGGTGCCGCCTCTATAAGATCAATATTAAAAAAAATGGGGTGGGGTGGGGGAAATGCCTTATATTGCTAATGTTAAATCCGACATTTTGGTGGGGGGGGGGGGCTGTAGCCCCTACCTTCCTCTGGATCCGAGCCTGATAAAATATTAATTTATTTTTATTTAAAAATTGATTGTAAAAACAACATGGATCACGCCAAAAATTGAAAATAAACAATAAACAATATAGCACAAAAACACAAAAACACACACATAAAATATTAAATTTATATTAATTATAATAAATATTTATACCATATACTTTCTTTGAATGATCCTTTAAATTTTACTGTAATAATGTGCTGTGATGTCACACGACAGTAATGAAAATAATATTAACACTTAAAAATTAGAATGAGTGTTTTTGCAGCATGATTTTAAGGGTGTAAAAAATTTAAGATTATACACAAATCAGAGGGCCTCTATCCAAAAATATGCAATAGAAAAATCAATGCATGTTTTGTATTTACATATAATATATAATACAGGAATGGACCAATTTTATCGTATAACTTTTAAAACTCTGTATTAATTTTATGCAATAACCACATTCAAATTATTTAATAAATGTTTTCCATATCATAAGAATAATTTTACATTTCCTGTTTACACGTATTTATGTTTACCACATCCCAATTAAAAGTCATTTAGTATCAAAATTTAAAAATTCCCGCCTATCTGCTTATCACATAGGAAACGAATGTGGTCTACTATTAATTTTAAAACAATAGAGCCACATCTCAAACATATTTTAATATAATTTGGGAGCATATTTTATTGACAAGGAGTGAAGGAAAGGGAAACGTCGAGTGAAATATATAAGTTCGTAGTCTCGCAACATTCAAAATGGCAAGAGGTACGTTGATAGTACTTGCTTTGATTGCTGTGACTGTGGCTGCCTTCCAAAATTATCCAGCAGGTAACTTTAAAATTACAGCCAGAGTAGATAACACTACATGTATCTCATTAATGGAGTATCGACCTCACAATTTTTTTATTGCAGAAATGGATAGAGGGTGCAAAGTTATTCTACCCTGATTTTTTTCAAATTTTTTAGAGACCGGAAAATATTTTTAAAAAATTATTTAAAGTTCTTTTTGTGACGTCACGAGACGCCGCTCCTTAAGAAAAATATATTACTTGCCGCATCGTGACGTCACAAAAAGAACTTTCGATATTTGTTTAAAAATACTTCCTGCGGGCTCTAAAAAATCTGAAAAAAATCAGGATAGCATATTAACTTTGCACGCTCTATCCATTTTTGCAATAAAAAAAAATGAGGTCTCGATACTCTATGGGCCATTACTTGGTTACACCTGAATGTATTACACAATACAATTGATGTGCACATTATTTTTTTTACAAGAAAATTTGATCTCTATTCAAAGAAATGGAGTTGAAGTTTTTTTGTAATGAAAAACTGTATGTGATAATTATGAAAATTGCAGCTTGTAACATCGGCTTTAGTCAAATGTCTTTTTAGTTAAAATATTGCACTTGAATGGAATAACGTTTTTATTTGATAAAAAATCACATACGAGCACTATGAATAATATATTGGTTTACAAATTATTAGTGATATTAGGCCTGTTCGTAAACCCTGTTCGGTGTACACTTTTTGCAACCAATCGACCTTATGCACCTAAATATAAGGTTGATCGGGTGTAGAAAACGTACACCGAGCAGGGTTTACGAACAGGCCTAATATCTTTGTGTACGTTTTGAGTCAGGATTTAAATTTAAGACGTTGAGTCATGAAACAGTCTTTCTACAAATCAATAATTATTATTTTTTAATATTTTTTTTATCTGTATATATATTACCTTAAAACTTCTAAATAATGGCGGATCGAGGTTATTTAGTCATCATGCAACGATAAAACTTTATTAGGTTTAAATGAGAGCAACTATAAATAGCTAGATTTATAAAATTTATTATTATTTTTTAGCTCTATATATCTTTTTCAAATTTTTAATAAAACAATCAAGGCAGTCAAATAAGATGAAATTATATTTATAATTTTAATTAGATTTAAGTACCTGTTATGTATGGTTTATGTAACAAATCTGACGTGATCTATGCTGTAAAGCCAACGATCGAAATAAAATTATTATTATTATTATTATTATTATTATTATAATATTTTGTATTATGACTAAAATTCTTAAAAAAAATTGCAAATTTGGATTAAGCTCTGTATAACTAACTCACGCCGTATTTTGCGGCAGGTCCCTGGACCGACCTATGTCACCTACCGCCGGTGGAAAGAGACAACGACTTCTGTCTCGCCAGCCTCGTTCGATTTACGTACAGCGCCACGAGCGGACGGTGCGAGAGTTACAACTACGGCGGTTGTGGAGGAACGGATAACTTATTTGATAAATTGAAGGAGTGCAAGCAGAGATGTGGCAGTCGAAACAGAGGTACAGTTGGTGCCAATGAAAATGTACCACTTGCAACAGATTGCATTTTCACTTATCAGTAACCATGCATGGACTTGATCGCTTTTTTCAGCCCACCTGCTTCCTCTCTCTCTCTCTCTCTCTCTCTCTCTCTCTCTCTCTCTCTCTCTCTCTCTCTCTCTCTCTCTCTCTCTCTCTCTCTCTCTCTCTCTCTCTCTCTCTCTCTCTCTCTCTCTCTCTCTCTCTCTCTCTCTCTCTCTCTCTCTCTCTCTCTTCCTCTAGCTGTCAATAAAACTTATCATCAAACCGAAACAAATTAATATCAATCATCTTTAAAATAGATAAATAATTAAATTTCAATCTAACATAAATGGAGTGTACACCTCGTGACAGTAAAAACGTCACTTTTGGTGACTTGCATGGTAGCTTAAATGGAAGCGTTGTCTATTAGTCAATGTAGTACGTGTACAGGAAAATTTAAATTTTGGACTGAATGCTTTTACATTGCTTAGCGAAAATTACAAATCTGGATATATTTTTCTTTTAGAGCTACAATGCAGGCTCAGAAAATGAGACACGAATACATTTTATGTCGAGTTGAACATGTTGATTTTTTGACAGGACAGCGCGCGGTCTCCGAGTCTCGGCCGGCTCTCTGCTATAACCTACCTGAGGTGACGGGACATTGTCGTATCAGCTTCACCCGCTATGCCTACAACCACGTGAGTTTTGAGTAGACCTAACACATTTAATTATGATTCATAATTTTATACCGATAATGCCGAAGTAATGCTAGCAATATAATTTTATTTGCCCCAAAATTTCGAACCAACTATAATATAAAATAATGTAAGCTGTCATAAATACGAACTAAATTTGACTTAAATCAGTAAACAAATTGAAATAATAATTGCAGATTAATGTAGAAACATTGTATAGCTTTATCGTTTCAATCTTATTTTTAATAATTTATTTTATTTATTTTTTGCACGAAAGTAATGTCTTATTTGAAGCCACACGTCTTTTGAACTTTTACAGCGTAGTCTACTTAAGGGCTTGATCGTGAATTTAATTAAATTCAATTAATTTCATCATAATTATTATCTCATAAATATCAATATATTATAAAATATTCAACTTGTTATTGCAATTAAAAAATCTGTTATAATTACTTTGTAACATCTTCAATGGTATATAAAGTACATGTATATAAACTATAACTATATTATACACAGCATATATATATATATATATATATATATATATATATATATATATATATATATATATATATATATATATATATATATAAATGTAACTAATATCCTTACATCGGCTGAATGAAAGCCTTGGATTCCCGAACATTCACAACACAAACCTATTTAACGTAACATCTTCTTTATGTTCCACTAATGAGAATAAGGGGCATTCACAAAGCCCTAAGGCCACATTTAGGTCTCGATAATTTAAAGCCCGATTTTAGGCATGCTTTTTAGACCCAAAATTTCTGGTCTTAAATTATCGAGCCCTAAATGTGGCTTTAAGACTTTGTGAATGCCCCTTAAGGACTGTCGCTACGTAGCCGGCCACCAGAGGCGCAACGTTTGCGTTTCGAAAAATACTGATTGGAAGAATTTTGTTCCAACATTTTTACAAAACTTTAAAGGATATTTAATTTTTAATTGTATAATATTAATTATATATATATTCTCTGATGAACAAGTTAATATGGATACTGTACAGCAATGTTTTAAGGACTTTACAAGTAAGAAAATTACTCACTATATTTCCCCACTTTGTCACAAGCCCTCTTGCTGAATTTTTTTCTCCTCGGATGTACTGTGCATTGTCCCATTGTTCGGGACTGCACCTAGCTTGCTCGCCAGCAAGCAGCGAGGCAAGTGAGGATGGTCAGCTTGAGCTTTACCAGCAGCAGGGAGGGCGCTGAGACGGCTTAGGTTCTGCGGGCTCGCGCACGGATCTGCACGGGCGGGCCCGTGGGCCGTGCAGACCTATGGGCCGTGCTCATGCAGCTCAGCATTGGTAGTCTTAAATTCCTCCAATAAAAAAAAAAAAAAAATACAAAATATATATATATATATATATATATATATATATATATATATATATATATATATATATATATAATTATATGTATCGATTTTTTTTATTGAGAGAAAAATTAATTAATTATTATATAATTATTATTAATTATTGGACCGTAATTATATAAAATTATAATATTTATAATATAGTTATAATATTATATAACTATATATATTATATATATAGTATTATATGTATAGTTATATGTATTTATATAATACATATCTACAAGAATATAAAATATAAATAAATGTAAATAAATAAATATTTATATTTATTATTATTTTTTTTTAATAATAATATTATTGGCGCAGTGCATTGACCGGTTCTCGTTAGATCACCGAAGTCAAGCTATGTCGAGCGTGGTTAGTACTTGGATGGGTGACCGTTTCAAGTAAAAAATACGCTGCTCCCTCCCTGGGGTAAATTCGTCTCGCTTTCCACCCAGTGCAGTGATGCACTTGTGTGTGGTTCCCCAGGCTTTGGACATCGCTTTGGTCCATTGAGAAAAGTAAAGGTGTCCGTCCTGACTGAGGTTTTCCACGGTTCCCTCAGTCTCACCTCAGCGAATGCTGGGACGCGTAAGCATGCAGGCCCACTATCCGTTCCCTACCTTATATCCCTACCCAGTACCCCGCCGCGAGCTGTAAGCTCTAAGGGGTGTATCCTTGTAAAAAAAAAAAATTATTAATATATATATATAAATATAATCAGGCGCGGATCCAGAAACAAATTATTATCAAATTATTTTTATTTCAAGCATATGATTAGTTATGATGAGCCACATAAAGCGAAACAGCAAACAGCATTATGAATGATAGTAAATTTTAATATATAAAATTACGTAATTATTAGGATTATTACTTAGATTCGAGTTAGATTCATTATATATAACAAAAGGAATTAAAAAATACAATAATATATTTTATTTTTTTATCGAAAAAAAAAAAAGTTTCGATGCTTAGTATCCTAAAAATCATAATATTAATTCTTTCAAAATAATACATATTTGTTTATTTACCGTTACTCTCCCTTCTATTCAATTTAAAATACAATGGAATGTTGAGACGCACTCGCAACGGTAGAGAAGGAGCATTCATCACGGCACGGCTGCCCTTCATATTTCTTTCTTTGCCTTGAGCTTTTGCTCTCTGAGTTATAGGGGCATTTTTTTAACTGCAATACTTAACATAAAATTATTGTATTCACAAATTAATCAGACTAGGAAATAGATAAACATAATTATAATGACTGTTGCTCATTTAAAAACGGTTAATCTTATTATTTCCTTTGAAATGTTGGAATTAAAATCACCCAATCTCGGACATCATTTACTAAAGACTGGTAGTGACATCTCTTTTCATTCCACTTGCATATTTTCATAGCGACAGACCTTAATAGTTCTTAATATAATCATGCGCCTATATTAAAAGTAACGTGACTTTTCCAGGCAAGCGACAAGTGTCATCTCTTCCCTTACGGAGGCTGCGCGGGAAACGCCAACAACTTTAAAACCAAGAACGAGTGTGAGGCGACTTGCAGACCGAAGAACAGCAGGGGATGAACATTCTGAAGTCACGTGATCATTATGTGACGTCATCATAGAGGTTCTCTATGTTATTTTGGTCCTCTGTCATGACGTCATCAAAAGTATGTTCGAAAAACACTACAATTAAATTAATTTGATATTTCTGTATCGGATTTGAGATATTTTCGTCCTTCGTATGTTTTTTTCGTTAAATGTCACAAAAAGAAGCTTATAATTAGAACACTGATTTCATGATTTCATTCTGATTTATAATTTCAGTACTTTAATATCAGTACAAAATTGTTCCAGCTTGATCTTACTTTGTTAAAAAAAGTAATTTAATCTACAAAACAAGCAAAGAGAAAGAGAGTATACAGAAAAGTACTGTTTTAAAAGCATGACCCACTTTTTTTTTTCATTGCTCATTTGTTTGTACTAACTTTTTTAGCGAAATTTCAACCAGGCTTGAACATAAAGGCTAAAAAAAGATAACTTTCAACTATGAATTTAATTTTACACTTCATCACTATAATATGTCTCACCATAAAATAACTGGTCTCACTACCAGTTTAACTGTGAATTTTGCAGGGGTTTTAATGTTTTTTTGATACTGTCGTTAAAGCAGTGAAATCACTTAATTGTTATATTTTAAGGAAAATGTAAAAAATAAATAAATTTGTTTTTTCAAGCCATTTTTTGAAAAAATTATTTAAATCAATTCTAGTTTAATTTTTTATATTTCTTAACCAATATTGAAAATCCAATGTAATATAATATTCAGTATACAATATTATTTTCTTGCCGTCTATATATATTATATTAAAGATAGATCATAGAAAGATAGATTTATTCATCAAACACCAGTGGTGTACATAGTTTATTGATAAAATACATAAAATAAAATATATGATAAAATAAAATATTTCTTTTTATCATAAATATTGACACCAATGGACCTGTACTATATTATACCTATGATGGTAAGATTAATATTAAGAAAAGTGTACAAGATATATGAATTTTAAATATTTTTTTTTTCTTTACCATTGATAAATTTTTAAAGTTTGATACAAAAATTGAGATATAAAAATAACATAAAAAAGTTGCAAATTCGTATTAAGGTAGAGATAATACGGATCAGCTGGCCCAATGCTAAAAAAATCCCATTCATAAAAATTATGAAAAAAATTTAAAATGTTCTCCTCTACATCCCCTATCAGTAGGTAAAATATCAGGTGTACAAAAACGAGCTAGTTTTCGAGTTATTAATTTTTAAAGTTGACTAATTTAACATGGAGAAATGGAACTTCCATGTTAAATTGGTCAACTTTAAAAATTAATAACTCGAAAACTAGCTCGTTTTTGTATACCTGATATTTTACCTACTGATAGGGGATGTAGAGGAGAACACTTTAATTTTTTTTCATAATTTTTATGAATGGGATTTTTTTAGCATTGGGCCAGCTGATTTGTATTATCTCTACCTTAAGTACAGCAAGTAATTCATAATTTATTTTAATTGTAATATTCATATACACAATTATAAATTTTGGCTAAAACTGAACAAAATTATTTTAAATTTATTTTGAATGGCAATTATATTAAAAAATGTGATGGTTTAATGCATAATATATAAGTTTGCTAATGCCATTACCGAATATTCTCCGGGAGAGAAAGGGGAGAGGAGCGAAAAGTGTTTTCATTTACTTTTTTAACATCAATTTCATAAGTAAAAATTAAGCTAATGAATTTTAATATTTTTTACAACTAATTTTGTATTATATACACTAAACTATGTACTATGTATTATATATAGAACGATGACAGACGTTCACAAGCTAAGCTGCTGATCGCCTCTTTGGCCTTTGTTGTCGTCACCAGCAGTGCCTCTGGTGAGATAAACTGTAACAACTTAATTAATTTAATTATTATATTTTTTTAAAAACTTATTGAAGATTAATCTCAATTATTTAGATATCATTATACACACAATAGATAGTATCGACCTCATTTTTTTTTATTGCAGAAGTGGATAGAGGGTGCAAAGTTATGCTACCCTGATTTTTTCCAGATTTTTTAAAAAATTATTTGAAGTCCTTTTTTGTGACGTCACGCGGCATCTCTCCTTAAGGGCCCGATCTAGTAGGAACGGCCATAAGGAAAAAACAGTGTTTTCTATCAGTTCTGTAGGGTACAATATTTGCTTCACAAAAAATTAAAATACATCATTGAAAAGAGGAGACTGATATGTAATCCGCCAATGAATTTGTTTTTACACCACGACCACCAATTAATTTTTAATTAATTATTAAAAGCGGTAAAAGAGTGTCAACTTTACTTCATCATAACACTTGTAAAAAAAAATAATTTCAACAATAGGGTCGAATAGCGGTCTAGAAAATGTTGTCGGCTTTAATATAGTGTACGCTGAAAGTATTAATTCATGTTATTAAATTTACTGGAACTTATAGACTAGAGCTACTTTTTTGCAATTTCTGGTTCCTAAAACCACTGAATGCAGCGCCGTGCGGAATTGCGGAAATATGCGAAATACTGAACTACAAGTGCGGCCGAGAGAGAGGAGAAGGGAGAGCCGAGAGAGAACAATAAAAGAATTTACCTGCCTGCAGTCCTCCCGCTCTCAACCCTTATCTTGCTTTACCATCATCCACTCGCTCCGCAGTTCTATCTTTACTCCTTACATTTTGCTATTATGTACACTGAATTCAGATCTGCCTCTACATAATAATGGAATATTACACTATAAGAACACCTCAAGGTTCATTATCACCTAGTATAGAGAAAATTGAAAATTACTTTGGGGCTTTCAAATCTTTGTTCACAGTATACTAAATTCTAACAGAACACAACTAATCAGTTATATAGCAGCGAGATGGCTCGCCGTCCAGTTCGTTGTGTAACAAAATAATTTTTTCATTTTCAAATCATGTAAAATAGTAAGAATACAATTTTTGTAATAAATTCAACTTGTATATCATTATCGGCATTTTATATAACAATGAATTAAAAACAAAAATATATTTATCGATATATATATATATATATTAAAACATATATCGAATGTATGTTTTTAATTGTTTTTAATAAACAATTAAATAATACTTTATTTATAATATTAATTGCAAGATAAGATTAATTGACTAACACATTTTGTGACTCTTCCTCAATCATGACTCTTCCTAATCATTTATACTGTCTTCATGTTATACTATAATATAAAAATAATGTCTTTGCAATAAATATAAATTTATAATTATATCACATCTAAAAATAATTAAAAGTCTCAGATCACTGCTACTGTAATTTCTTATAATCGGAAAAGAAATAATAATTATTAGTAATTTATTGAACATAATATAAACATGATTGACAGCGGTTCATTTTCTGAGTCTCCGAATTTTCTCCTCCCCTAGCAGCAGGTGTTCGCAGGAGCACTTTACTCTATTGTGGTCTATAACAATGTCAGCGGATTAGTGACCGCTACCCATCTCAACAATGACATTTTTATGGAAATATAATTTTTATCTTCCTTATCGATCTCATCACGTATTCGCAAAAAAGTATTGATCTGGTTGTTTAAAGCTGTATAAAAATGAACTTGTCATTAAAAAGTAGACCAAAGTCATTTTTGTCCGAAGTTTCTGTGACATTTATTACCGAATACATAAATGAAAAAATGCGATGAAGAGCAGGTAGAGCCTGTTTTTCCTTTCGAGCTAAAAACCGCGTGGTTGCCTACATTTTGCCGCGTAAAGGTGCATTCACATGGCGATTTTTACCATGCGACGCGACGCGAATAATGCGCACTTGCTGTAACATCCATTGGCGGCCATATTGGGCGATTAAAAGAAAAAGAGCATCGTAATTAACGCGATTACCGGCGAATTCGCCGCCGCATAGGATTTTACAGCTTTTAAGTTAAAATCGCGCCGCGTCGCCGTTGCCGCCCATGAAAATCCACCTTAAGGTGTTTTACCTCTACTAGATCGGGCCCTTAAGAAAATTATAGGGCTTGCCGCCTCGTGACGTCACAAAAAGGACTTTCAATATTTTTTTTTTAAATACTTCAAGGGCTGTAAAAAATCTGAAAAAATTCAGGGTAGCATAAAACTTTGCACCCTCTATCCACTTCTGAATAAAAAAATTGAGGTCGATATATATATATATTCCATTATTATATATTTTATTGCTATCCATAATATGATATATATTTCAAAGAATAATGTTTAAACTTCCAATGACAGATCAATATATTCCAATTTTCTAGCTGTCAGGAATCAAAAAGCTCAGGATATTAATCCTGAGTTTTACAGCACTGATGCTATATGACATGTAAACATTGGTGTCTGCCCCAATTGGATAGATCCAATGTTAGAAATGTCTTAACTCGCCAAGCTGTTCACGGCTTCCACCATCTAATTTGTAAATCCTCTGGTTATCATAAAGCTGAACAATCTTGTGTATGTAAATTATGTAATGAACATTGTAGCCAATATAATTTAAATACCTGTAAATCTAGAATTAAACGTATCAGCGATTATGCCAAGGGAGACTTCATATAGTCTATATATTAATTTTGAATAGCAATAGTAGAGTGAGCGAGTTCATTTTTTTTTTTTTTAATATTTTATTTTTTAAAAATAGTTTAAGCTGCCCTCATATTTTGTTTTATATATATATATATATATATATATATATATATATATATATATATATATACATATATATATATATATATATATATATATATATATATGCCTTATTTATATATGATATATTATGATGTAACAGGCTGTTAATATCACCTGTTATTTTATTTTATATTGCTTATCATTTTCTATTATTCTGTAACTATTATATATAATTTGTATGTGTGTTTTATGTGTTCTATTACAGTGTTATTCTATAATGTGTATTTCTAATATAATTATTTTATATGTACACTTTTTGTGTTTAAAGGCTAATATTATATTTTAAATTTCATTTTTTTTTTTTTTTTTTTCAAATCAAAAAATTATATATTAAATTTATATTATTTTTATCTACCACAATAAATTATATGGAAATGACGAAGAATAAAACATATATATATATCAATAGAAGGATATATATATAATTCGGTAGTAAAAGAATTTGCAGAAATTGCAGTGGGCGCTGGGCGATAATGAGAATGAATGGCGTTGATTGGCTCGCGAGATATAAATTTTAGGCAATCAGAACGCGTCTTTTAATTAAGCGGCATTTGTGACGACTTTTCTGATCAAACTTCGGTCGCTTATAAATTCGCGGTTCGGTACGCGTGTAAAATTTTTTCATTCATTTTTTGCATTTTCCTAAATATTAATAACCCTAAATGCTCGTGAACACGTTAAATATTGGACGAGCAACTCAAAGCACGGAGTAATTAAGAGAAAACCACAGAAAATCGGACCTATAAACGCAGCACGAGAGACGAACGAACGCGACGACTTAATTTCCGCCAGTGATGCCCCATGCATGCAGAAAATAATCAAAATGTTGACTTACCGGTGAAGTCCTGGACTGCTCATGATGATTGGACTTACCTTAGGCTTCTTATTACACTCAATAACATGGATCTTTTGTAGTAAAGACGAAAGGCACCAGAGCTCGTAAATACACTTGTCACAAAACATATAATTCTAAATCAGCATTGTCCGAAATTTTTAATATGCCGCGCGCGGGTTGATGGATCACAGCTAATTCACTTTTCTAGAAAAATTATGAATGTAAACCTTAATTTTAAAAGTCAAACAGTTAAATTAACTGTAACACATCACTATACATTATTTTTTACTTACTTTTTACGCTTAATTGTTTCTTAAACTCACTTAATTCACGGAGTAAAAATCTGCTTCCCATATATATAGCTGCAATGCACTCGCAACCAGCAAGAGCACATGCCGTTTTGGCGCCTTCTCTGTGATCTGTGTGGCGTAAAGGTGGCAGCACCGTACGGGCTTCAATTTTGTAAACAAATTTTTAGGCGGGACCTCGTCGTGGACGACTCTGACAGAAATATCATGATATTTACATGAACTGGTAAGTTTTAGTCGTATTTATCACAACAATCTATTAACATAATGTTTATCCTTCATGTTTATTTTGTTATTTCGTGACTTTAACAAAATTTACGTTAAAATAAACCCGTTTGAAAATGAAGCTGATTTAGCTTGGGGGGCGTGGCATGGCGTGTCAAATTTTGGACCAAAAATATGCATACAGCATACTTGTAAGGACCATGGATGGCCCTTACTGTTAAAATAAAAGTAAAAAATCAAATTTTATAAATTTCGATTGTTGTTTCATAGAAAATTATTTTTGAAAGTTTGCCGGTTATGCGCAACGCAATAAACAACTCGAGAAAACTGAAGGTGAAAATGCGTAACAATCATAACGGTAAGCGGACCAAATACCCCCGGACGAAATACCCCCGGACCAAATATCCCCGCCCGGACCGGATGAAATACCCCCGGACGAAATACTCCCGGACGAAATATCCCCGGACGAAATACTCCCGGACGAAATACCCCCGGACGAAATACCCCCTTGTAAGTGGAGAGGGGCGGGTGACCAACACGGGAGGGGAAGTTGACTTTATTTATAAAGTCTGTTTTTCTGTCGTTTGTCTGACGTCACACGCGTCGTATTAAAGAAGGAAGTTAGTAACGTACACATTTTGCATTAATTTATCATATCATTCATATTATCAAATTAAAATTAATGTGTAATATATTTTGATACGATACATTTTATGCATGTTAATTATAAGTGTTTATTGCATTTTTTGAGATTTTTTTTAACCAAAAATTTTCAAAATCATCCCTATATAATTTTTTACTTTTAAAAAAATTTAAGTAAGTTTTTTTAGTGTAATTTTTTAATTCTGATTCGATTGGTATAGGTCTAAAAATTAAAACTGCAATATTTTTTATTGTTTTTGGTCCCCCGGTGCTATAGGTGCCGTGAACACTTAACGTAGCATGTGTACCCTTCCTGAAGAAACTTAATTTACTTGTTGTTCTATTTATTTCCTTATTTATTCCTTCCTTTTCTATTCATATATGTTGGCGCCAAAGCTCGAATTCAATGCGCACATCTAGGTGTGCCCCTAGTGACTTGAGCAAAGCCCGAAATTAACAAATATTTTGGGCTTTGCTCATATAAATTTGAACATTTCTAGAAGTGCTCAAATCGAAAAAAGGAAACCTCGACGAGAAGTTTTATTTCGGGCTTAAATTTACTCATTTAAATTTGATCATTTCTAGAAGTGCTCAACTCGAAAAATACAAACCCTGACGAGAAGTTTTATTTCGGGCTTTTTGCTCACTGTTTTGATCATTTCTAGAAGTGCTCAAAGCAAAGTGAAAAAAAAATAATTGGAAATTGTGCCGTATTATAGTAATAATTTGTAATAAATAATTAAAATAATAAAATATTGTGAATTTAATAATATTTTAATTACATACATCACTTTTTTAATTAAGTAACAAAAATACAAATTTAGCATTAGCGTGTATATTATTTTTTTATTAAAATATTTCTTTCTGTTCTATTCAAGTCATACTGAAAAATGCGATTTTGTCACACTTTTTATATTAATATTTTATGTTAATTAATTTAAATATTTTTTTTTTACAGCTGATATATTATCAAATCTTTTTAACTTAATTTACAGAACTTGCCAAGAAGCACAGAGCTCCAAACCTATTAATTTTAAATAAATAAATATTATACCTGATTATTACCTCTGATCTTATTATTACCTGAACTTGACTTATTTTTGCAGGGATTACTATCATGGCATTATAAATTTCATCTAAATTTTTTCTTTGCACAACATGTTTTATTATAGATTGACAACCTTTCTTATAGTTGCGTTGCAAAACACAAAACCTTGCTTTGAATTTGCTAATGCTGCTGCTGATATGAGACACTCTTTTCTTTGTCATGTGTGGTACGTCATCTGAGCTTAGAAATTGTTCATCTGCTACCTGGAATTCATTGCTAGAGTATATAAATTGTAATCATACCTTTAATTATAAAAAAATGATAATAATAAAAAAATTGAAAGTGTCTCTCAGTCATGTGAAAAAAATCGTATTTTTTCAATATGACTTGAATAATACAGAAAGAAATGTTTTAATAAAAAAAATACTATACACGCTATTAATGTTAAATTTGTATGTTTATAAATAAATTAAAAAAGTGATATAATTAAAATATTATTAAATTTACATTATTTTATTATTTATTGCTATAATACGGCGCAATTTCCAGCTATTATTTTTCATTTGCACTTCTACTTCTAGAAATGATCAAAACAGTGAGCAAAGCCCGAAATAAAAATTCTCGTCGGGGTGGCTTTATTCGAGTTGGGCACTTTTAGAAATGAGCAAATTTAAAGGAGCAAACCCCGAAATAAAACTTCTCGTCGGGGATTGCTTTTTTCGATTTGAGCACTTCTAGAAATGTTCAACTTTAAATGAGCAAAGCCCGAAATATTTTTTAATTTCGGGCTTTGCTCAAATCGCTAGGGGCACATACCTATAGGCTTAAAAACCTTCAAAATCTTGTTGCAAAACGCTGAGACAATTTATAATTGCCGCACAATCAAAGTAAGCATAGCATATATATATAAAAATCGTTTGTTTGCGGCACAATTTTGCGTATCTTTTGGGTAAGCGGAAAAAAAACCCTCGGAAAAAAACCCCTCGGGGATAAAAAACCCACGGAAAAAAAAACCTTCGCTGAAGGAGCAGCCCCAAGGAGCATTCGTGGCGTAGTAGCGCGGTAGCGAGGTTTCACGGTGTGGGGAGCTCATCAAAATGTAGAAGTCTCTTATGAAGGGCAAGATTAATAATTTATATGAGCCACTGGAAAGATCACTTTACACGACATAAAAAATATTCGAGATTTTGTGCAGCATAGAATTTGAATGAAAAAATAAATAAGATTTTTCTCCTAAGAAACCTTACGGACGAAGCGATGTCAGAATGCGGCGCTGCGGCATTTTTAAGTTAAAACCTGTCTATCTTCATTTTTTTTTTTTTTTTTTTTTTTTCCTATTTTGACAGATTATCATTATATATGTTCCAATAATTTATATATTACATAAGATATCATATATATATCTGATTAGTCTCATTAGTCATGTTAATAATAATTATTGAATCACTTAAACCTATTAGATATTATATAATTTTCAAATGTTCATTTTTGAATGAACTGACTGAAGACGACTTTTTTTTGTTTTATTACTTTTTTATTTTAATTATTTTATATCCAATATATAATATTCGAAGTTAGAAAAAATATGTTTTTAAAATAATTTTTAACTAAAAACACAGTTGGAATTACTATACAGATAATAGTTAACTTCCACAACATCGCCGCGTAGACTTCTACATTTTGATGAGCTCGAATCCCCACACCGTGAAACCTCGCTACCGCGCTACTACGCCACGAATGCTCCTTGGGGCTGCTCCTTCAGCGAAGGGTTTTTTTCCGTGTTTTTTTTTATCCCCGAGGGTTTTTTTTCCTAGGGTTTTTTTTCAAGGGTTTTTTAATACAAGGGTTTTTTTTCCGAGGGTTTTTTTTCCGCGATTCATGTTTTGGTATAATAAAATTAAATACGCAATTTGAGATCTTGATACGGCATTAACTATAAATAATATACTTTGAATATCATATATGATACATATTTGTTGTGAAAATTTTATAAATAAAGTCAACTTCCCCTCCCGTGTTGGTCGCCCGCCCCTCTCCACTTACAAGGGGGTATTTCGTCCGGGGGTATTTCGTCCGGGAGTATTTCGTCCGGGGATATTTCGTCCGGGAGTATTTCGTCCGGGGGTATTTCGTCCGGTCCGGGCGGGGATATTTGGTCCGGGGGTATTTCGTCCGGGGGTATTTGGTCCGTGAATCATCATAACATGCAAAACAGCACCAAACAGTGCGAGAATTTTGATAACAATTTTAATGCATGATTTTTTACAATTAATAACTGAAAATTAAACCAGGTAAAGTTTTAGCATATAAGTTTTGTAGTTTTATTACAAAGTTATTGTGCGAACGAATTGTCACAGTTTTGTTTGGGCCAAAATATCTTGGACAAGGTTTTTATTTATGGCGTCTCCAAGATTTCCAATGCTTAGCGACCCAAGCCATTTTTCAAATTATTGTACTAATTAATAAAGTCAATAGCAGTTATTTTAATCGCGTTCTATAGTAACTGCAGGCTATTTGACGTGATATGATAGCAGTAAAATTTGTGGGACGGCATTTTTTGTATGCAAACATGGTGTTAGAAGTGACGTCCATATCGGTCAATTTGGTATGCGAACATTTTTCATAATATTGTGACATATTTAAATATTGGCATTTCGTGAGCGCAATGCAATGTAGTTGTAGACAAAATTGTAAAAGTGAGAGAGCTTGTGTTTTTGGGTATTTTCCAAGTTGTATATCCGTGATACAACTAATTTAAATTATTTAATTTTTCAACAAAATGGCATCAGTTTTAAAAATGGTTTTTAACTTTTGCTGCTGGTGGCGCAACAGGTCGCAGCCAGCAACACCCCCACCCCCGCCTAGGGTATATAAGCTTTTGCACGGCCACGGAACGTCACTGCGTCCAACGACTTGACTGCGTCGTGCAGTCACGGACTGCTAGGGTCCGCGGATAGACTAGGACTACCCCTCGAAAGCCAAAGCGTGCGTATAGAGCAAGGTGTCAGTCACCATGAGACCGCTTTCGATCTTCGCTGAGTTTCTACCCACGGGTACGATGAACTTGGCAACGAGAGTAATTAGGGTTTGTACGACCGCGATCAGTCCCTTGTTATTTCTCTTTGTTGTTTAGATTTAACATTGTAGGTCCTCCTTTACTTTAGCCTAGGTCATAACTGATTTTGATCAAGTGTCTTATCGTAATGGACTATAAGTAAAGTGAAAGCCGGTAACTTGCCAGTACTTCAAACTTGAATTGTTAAATTCCACAATGTAATAATTATTAAATTGTACTGTTACTGTATTGTTTTTCGTGCTCTCGATCTTTTATATAATTATAATATGCAAATATTATAATTAATTAATCAATGATATATGTGTGCCATGTTTTTATTATGCAATAGTTTATTTTTGATATTAATTTTTTGTCATTGTTATTACATCATAGAATTTTATCTTGAGTTGACTGTATACTTTGACTTCGGAATAAATTAATGGTAAACCATACCTCTAGATTTTGTTAAATTAACCTGGGTATTCATCTTCAATTTTAACTTCAAGGTTCGACTGGACTTTACCAGCCGGGCTACACAGGCAGGTAAAGGTAAATACCAGACAGTGTCCTCTGCCCGCGGACGGTTACACTGTCACAGCTTGCAGGTCGCTCATGATATCGCGACCACTGACCAGATAACAGGCAGGTAGAGATAAATATTAGACGGTGTCCTCTGCCCGCGGACGGTTACACTGTCACAGCTTGCCGGTCGAGAACGATACTCGGCCATCTGGTTAGCATGCAGGAAGGTAAATGGTAAATATCAGGCGGTGTCCTCTGCCCGCGGACGGTTACACTGCCACAGAGCTTGCCTGTCTCGCCCGTGATGGCGTGACGTAGCTAGAGGTTAATATTGGGGGTATGCAGTAACATGGCCCCGGTGGCTATTTATGAAAGCATCTTCAACTACAGGACACCCTTTTCAAAATTCACGCTGATTGGCTAAACTCTTCGCGCGCTTTTTTTGGGAGAATTTAAAAAGTACGAGAAACAACTTGATTTTACGAACAGTTAATACAACTATTAAAACATGTAGCAAATAGTAATTAATGATATGTACATCTAAACTATTTCTAATGCAATTCGCAGCTAATAAGTTGTACTTAGAATTCAAATTTTAATATTTAAAATATACTCGATATTTATGAAAATAATGACTGCTATGCTATAATAATGCAATTAGCGCATTAATAATATAGGATTGTCTTTTCGTTTTACATTGTTATATAGAATCATAGGCTATTGACCTTAATGTCAGTACTGTTATACTTTAAAAAAAAAATAAAATATAGCAAATATTTGTATGGAAAAAAAATAAGCATATAGTACGTGTCAAAAGCTGGTAAAGAGATCGATATATATATATATATATATATATATATATATATATATATATATATATATATATATATATATAGATGATATAATTTATTTTTAGTGGGCTTAAAAGTTGATGAATAAGAATTTCATGATTCTAGCTTGGGTTGAAGGAGGAAAAGATTAAAAATTTATATAAATATGGAAAATTATACAACATATATTTTCATTCTTTATTTATCGTGCATGTATATAATAATTAATATGAATAAAATTGGAAACCTGCATGTAACTTTTATTATATATTTGGTTAGAAGTCATCGAGTTAAGTTTGACACATTTTTTCACATACATGATATTTTTTATACCATATTATACAAAACTTGAACTATAAATTAAGTTGCAGAAGGAAAAAAAAAAAAAAAACGAAGTATAATGGACCAATGTTATATTTTAGCTGCAGTGTGTATTTTCTAATCATCATCTCGAATTTTTTCTTATTTTTTTAATTCTATAACACCTTCAAAGTATAGTGTAAAGAAGATGTGACGTCTACGTCATGGAACTTTTAATACTTAACATGCAATCCTAGGTAAACTTTTGCCTGCATGATTATGACGTCACATGCAGCCACTCTGAAATTTAGTTCAAGCATATTATGGATTTAATATAAATATATTTAAGTAATTATACATAATAATTATATAAATATCATGTAGTTAATAGATATAGTAACTATTTATTGCCCTCATCTTCTTTCGGCTTTCAATCACTATAGCAAGACTTTGACTTATTATAATTTTCTTCGTTTCTGCTTGTTATTACTTGTTACTGAATTAATTTGAAGTTATGTACAGAACTTGAGGTGTGTCGAGTCCATGCAAATATGCAGTAGAAACATTCCATGCAGGATGATCATGATCTTTATATTGTTCGCTCCCTACAAGTAAATTATGAAAATAACTTCACCTTGGCTTAATTGAGTGTCAATGCTTTCTCAACTCCTATATAGAGATTCAGCACTATTTAATAACACTATATAGTCTATTCAAGGAAAGTAATTTTAATTACAAGTAAAATAATAACTTATTATTTCTGTTTTAATAATTAATCTTTTGTTTCATATATGTATATCATGATCACCATGCATAATATGCACTGAATTCTAAGATATTTTTGGGGAGGCCCAATAATATTTTACTAAATCAAATATATCAAATGAAATGAGAAACAAAAAAGAACATTTCATATAAAATTAATTTTTTATATTTTTAGTATTTAGCGCATTATTCTTTACGCTTGATATTTCTACATGTCAAAATCCCAATCATTATGATGCTTCAGAAGTCAAGTGTCGTTAATAATTACTTATATAATTATATATATGTATGTATGTATATATATATATATATATATATATATATATATATATATATATATATATACATACATACATATATAATTGCATGATACTTTTGCTGTTAATGTGGTAATAGTCTTTAATACAAATAAATTGATACATATTATTGATATTATGTATAATTTCAAACAACATTTAACATAATATCACCTTAACATATATTTTTACCGCAATTAAATTAAAAAACAAATTTGCAACATTACATAAAAACGATTGGCTCCTCTCATCACAAATGCTAGAAGTTAAAGGGCGTTTTTTTATTATATGATCACTGATCTGCCTTTTGGATAGGGAGTTAGTTGTATTCAAATATTTATGGCATATATATATATATATATGGCCTAGCTAGGCTATTTGGATTCGTAAAGAAACATTTATTTACAACGACACGATAAATGAAATATAAATGAATATACAGATTCGAGGCTGCCATCATTACGTATGTTATACAGTAGTAATTTATTTACAATAAGTTTATTTGTTACAATTTTTCTTGAATTATTGTCTTTATTATTGGATATAATACAATTATTATACTGATATGCATGTTTTTGTATTGCTTCTGCGATAATTATATTTTATGTAACAGCTAACAGATAATAGCTCTGCTTGCGTAAATATGTATTTTAATGCATTTTCATTGATGAACCTTTATATATGTACAGTTTCTATTCTAAAGTAAAAAATTGGAATACATGCGTTACGATCTAACATATTATCTATTCGTGTATTCCAGTTTTTAACTTTTAAGGACAGTACAGTACATGGAAAATAATAATATATATATCAGTATAACAAAGACGCATCAATAAAAAACAATTAAGTACATACTATTTAGTCTTATGTGCGTTTAATATTTTTACAATCAAAAGTTCAGTTAAAAGTGCAAGAACTTTTTACTATCAATATAAAAGTATGCATATGTCATTGAAATAATACACGATACATATTAAAATTACGAAGATTATTTAAGGTTTTGCTGTATGTAATATCTTATTAATTATTGTTCATATTGTAGCCACGTATTTATTTGTTATGCGTGGTATGTAAAAATTTAATATATATACTATAATATATCATTACAAATTATTACAACTCAGTACTCATTACAAATCTTGTTCATTTCATTTCACATAGATTAATTTTACACGTATGATGTTATGTTTATTATAGAATTTTATGTTTGATCTTAATACAGTATATAACTTTTTTACTGTAGCTCTAGCTGCATGCGGTACGTAATGAATTTCTTAAATGAAAATTTTATTAAAGGATCGATCTGTGTAAAATAGATTTTTATTCTGTCACTGTCGTCTAAATATACTATATCCATTATAATTATTATAAAACACTTTTTTTTATTTTGTGTATTTACGAACAGAGCTAATATCCCAGAGCATGATATATAATAATAATGGTTATAGTATATTTAGACAACATGACAGTTACAGAATAAAAATCTATTTTACACAGTTCCTTTAATAAAGTTTTCTTTTAAGAAATTCATTATTTTCATTAACGTACCGCATGCAGCTAGAGCTACAGTAAAGTTATACACTGTATTAAGATCAAACGTAAGATTCTTTAATAAACATAACATCATACGCGCAAAATTAATCTATGTGAAATGAAATGAGCAAGATTTGTAATGAGTGCTGAGATGTAATAATTTGTAATGATATATATATATATATATATATATATATATATATATATTATTTATTATTATATTTAAATTTTTACACACCACGCATAACAAATTACATAAAAACGTGGCTACAATATGTACAATAATTAATAAGATTACATATAGCCAAACCTTAATTAATCTTCGTAATTATAATATTATGATAGTGCATTATTTCAATGACATAATATGCATAATATATAACTATATATATTATATACTTATGTATATACTTATAACTTATGAATTTTTTTCTTATGATAGTAAAAAAGTTCTTGCACTTTTATCTGCACTTTTCATTGTAAAAACATTAAAATCACTTAAAACTAAATATTATGTACTTACTTCTTGTTTATTATTATTTAAAAATGAGAATTATTCGTTTGGATTCAATTTGTAATGATAATTAATTGCCAGTTAAGTAATTTCTGACAAAATCATAAAAATGCGTTTGTTTACATTTTTACTTTGTCGTCTGCCAGCTGACAGTATTTAGTGCCAAACACTGTCACCAGTTGGCGCAGTGATTAAATTTTTATCCAATCAGCGTGAATTTTGAAAAGGGCGTTCTGTGGTTGAAGATGCTTTCATAAATAGCGCTTTCACATATTCGAAAATCGCTACGGACACACGCCGTAGCTACTCCGTAGCAAATGTGTTGATTTTGCTGCGGCGCACCGTAGCTGTATGCATACCGTAGCACCTCGCAATCTTCTGCGGCACGTTCTACGTAACTCCGTAGCAAAATCAAGATGAGTTTGATTTTGCTGCGGCATGCACATGATTTTCCGCCGCAGCTGGCGCAGACGAACGAGAATATGTAAAAGGCTTACGGCATTGCTACGGAACTCCGTAGCGATTTTCAAATATGTGAAAGCACCTTGACAGTCAGATAGAAAAACAAAGCCGTTGTCTTCTCTCCATTCAGTCTTTTAGACAATGTTAATGATTTACTGTAGAGTATTCTGAGTTCTGTTAATAATGTTTCAGATAACTGAGATGAAACCTCAAGGAAACACTCCGAGAGAGAATATTATTGGAAGTTCTCTCTGCGAGATGTTGAACAATAATTGAATGGTACATCAACTACATTTTCAGTCACCGACCAGGTTTGTTGACGTTTTGTATTTCAATGTCCCCTAAACGTTGCTTTGACAGTTTGACCATGTCATTAGACCTTGTATGTGTGTTTTTCTGTTAAAATAAACCAGATTCTGTTTAGAAGAAGAGTTGTCAGTCTAAAAAATATCAATTAACAGTTGATCGTCAGCTAGTTTTGTCGACAGTTGAGATATTTTATCAACAATTCCATACGGTAATTGAAAGTTTTTCAATCACATAAAAAGTACTGTATATAAATAACAGAGGTATACATAAAGTGTTAAATTTTTACGGTAAACTTAGAGGTTACTTAATTCCTCAATGCATATTCTTATTGCTAAAATTTGATGAAAGAGTTTCAGTAACAAAGGCTGCAGTAGAAAGACTAAAATTTGTTGTGATTTATTGGTTAAATCATTAAAGCTAAAGGAAAGAAAACACCGATCAGCTGCTTTTTTAGTTCCATTTGATTAACATGTAAACCTTAGTAGACACACAAAATTTCTTAAATTTTTTTGAGAGACAGATTTGATTACCTAAAAGGCTAAAAGCAACAGAAAAAATTTCGAAACAATTATTCGAGACAATTTTTTCTAATTGAGTTTTTAGTTTGGCTCTCCATTGGAAAGCCCTATGCTGAAAATTTAAAAAAAAAATAATAATAGTAAATAATTAAAAAAATTGGCTCGAGTTATTGTCCTGATATTTTTTCTGTGACTAAAATCTATATCTAAAAAAAAATTCAGAATTTTTGTGTGTCTGCTAAGGTTTACATGTTAATCAAATGGAACCAAGAAACCAGCTGAATGATGTTCTCTTTCCCTTAAATTTCTTTTAACTCTTGAAGTGAGGTGGCAAACCATATACGTAATTATAATTCATTCAAGCAGCAAATTTTATCATTATTGACATACTTCCCCTCCCTTATCCTTACTCATTACCCCACCTCAAGTTCATGTAGGAGTGTATCTCTAGAAAAAAGAAAATGTGAAACTATAGAGGATAATATGTTAAAAAAAATGCAATAAAAATGAAAGTGCAGCTTTAATCATTATTTAAAATGCAAGTCAATTAATTTATTTAAATTAAGGAAAATAAACCATTTAGGTTGTGATAATCTTATTAAAAGAAAAGGATAGGAATAACCAGCAAGGCCAAGTGAAGTCACTTCTTCTTGTGACTGAAAAAGCATCTCCACGATGCGAAACGTTTCAAAAATGTAAAAACTTTCAAGTGAACCTCTGTGACCGCAAGAATTTCCACCTGTTGTGACTCTTTCGATCGGTAAGGCCTTGCTGGTTATTCCTATCCTTTTCTTTTAATAAGATTAAGTCAATTAATTTATTAAAGTATTGAATGTATTGTAAAATTAAAGTCTTAATCCATTTATCCATTAAATTAAAATTCATTCAAGCAACATACATACACAACATGACACCATATCCCTTCACGGGGTAAGCCAGCAGCATTATTACTTCGACTGTCTACAAATTGCCCTCCAAAGCACTCGATTCTTGCATACTCCACTTGCTTCAGAAATACTCATAACACTCTTTTACCTTCTGCACTCTCTATTACACTGTGTACTTTTAACACTCCTGCTCTTCAAACATTCTGCAATGACATCCAACCAAACTTTTTTTGGTCTACCTAATCCTTTCATACCTCGTACACTACCTTTAAACACCTGTTTTGCAAAATTGTTTAAGCAACAATTTTTACAATATTTGAGAACCTGCTTTCTCTTATTTGTATTGTTCCCCACCTAATACCCTGTCTTGAGCTTCAAGCTCATAATGAGATACAATATCCCTAGAAAAAAAAAAAATGTGAAACTATTGAGAACATATTTTAAAAAAATAGTGCCAAAAAATTTGAAAATGCAGTTTTCATGAATACAGTAAAAACTTGTTATTGTATTACGTGAAGTCAAGGGACCCAGGAAATTAGGTTTACTTTTGGGTGACTTGACACTTAGGGAATGGGATCCCCTTTTTGAGTCACTCTTTGAGCATTATGTATAAAAATTGTATCACTTTGTTATGTTCTTTTGCTCAATAAACATTTTTTATATTATTACTATTATTATCATCAAGTACATATTACCTTATATTGAGTTTTTCCTATACCTGCAATGTTAATTATTTTTCACGGGACTGCAATCTCCTTTACTCAAAATCGAATTTTACCTAACAACAAGTTGTGTAATACATAGTGAGTTTTTACTGTATTTTAAATCCACTATACATTACAATAAACAAAAGTAAACAACAATGTACTATGTTTGCAGTAGATAGATAAAGAGGCCACATCCTGGTTCACATTCAAGTCAGTATCTCGATGTTGCAGATCTCTGCAGACAACGGCTACCCCACTCAGATCTGCCCGTCCTGTGCTGACGGCCTTCGCAGGTGGTTGATGTTTCGAGAACGAAATGAGAAGGCCCAAGGAAAGTTCCTGAAGGTTTTGCAGCCCCCCAGTGATGTGACAGTGGCGCCCTCCCTGCCACAAAGCGGTGGTGAGGCTTCCCCAGACATCTGCAGTGTGGCTGTGAGGACAGAGCAAATTGCCAGGCAACCCTCCCAAGCAACGGAGAACATCAAACCAGTAACCAGGCCTACCTTGCTAGACAAATGGCTGCGGCCTTCACAGACTCCAAAATTACCAGTGGTGTCTAAAACATCAACTAACAGAGCTGTAGGAACAATTGATTCTCAAGAATGTCTTGCTGCTAAATTTTGTCTGAAAGATCTTCGAGTTTGTGTTACAAGATTGAGTGGGGAAATGTTAGCTAGCCTCCAGCAAGCAAAGGCTGCTGTCAGGCAGAAGAAAGTTGGCTGCAGTCTTCCTCAGGCTACAGAGACTGCGAGAGTTACGTCCACCAGAAGTGTCGGAGATTCAGCGACCAACCAGCGGTCTTCAAGCTGTGGCCAGGACTCTTCTAGCGTGGCCCGGAAGGTGGGTGGTTTTAGTAGCAAAATGTCCTCAATGGACAACCTACATGAAAATTTTTTATTGCAAATGAATGCCAATTTATGCTACCCTGAATTTTTTCAGATTTTTTGAGTCCCACAACTTTTTTTAAATAATTGTTGAAAGTGCAGCTACGCCCCCTGAAGGCGTCAATAGGTGTCTAGGCTCTATCCTTTTTTTTTATTAAGGATTCAGGGGTTCCAACTCAACTTACAGAGCTTTCAATAAATACAGTACCGGTATTAAAAAAAAAAAAAAAAAATGGGGCTCAAAAATCTAAAAAAATTCAGAGTAGCATAATTTGATACCCTCTTTTTATGTCTGCAATAAAAAAATTTCATGCAGGTTGTCCATTACATCATTTTAAAAATTAAGATAATCACTGTTATGTATAGGATTCTGGTATTTATGTTTTTCGTACCGGTAGTACTAAACTTAAAGTAAGTACTGCGTAACTTATTGTTTAGGATATCATGATATTTACAAAATTCTCTGAAGTACAGTGATCCAGAATTCAGTTACAGTACGAGCATAAATAATTAACTTAAAAAGGAAAAAAAAAAAAAAAAAAAAAAAACTAGGAATTATAGTACATATTTAATATGATTTAAATATTCAGCTTTCTCTTTGCAATAAGAATTTTTTAAAATACTAATATGATTTTACTGGAATACAAAATATTTCTTTTTTAAGATTTCTTTTTTTATTTCTTTAGCAAACACTTTTTATTGGATTTTTAGAAATAATAAAAAAAAATATGTACTCAACAAAAATTACAAAACTTGTGCAAGCAAGATTTGTTTGATGCTCCACAAGTGGAGGTCTGATGTTTTCTTTGGTTGCAGGTTGTGTGTGGAGAGCTACCTAACGAAGGAGAGTCATTTCTGGGAGGTACAGAACAGCACACAAACTGACCCTGACAACAAACACAGACTAGAGGGTTTGAGTGAAGTCAAACTTTGGTTATTTTGTTAAAATAATACCCTTGACACCATTTTACCCTTTCGGGTGTGGCCAGGCCGATATTTAGCCTTGTATTATTTTATTTTGTATTGTATGATAACACAGGCTCTGATAAATTAATATTACAACTTACTGTGAGATGTGATCGTATGTAAATTATTTGTGACAGCTTTTTTTTTATTGCTGAAATAATTTTAATTAATTAATTCTGCAACTGGAATTGGAGAACTATTTTTCTCCCCCTCTTTTTTTTATGAGAAAAAATACATGAAACACTTTAAAAAAAAAAAAAAAAAAAAAACTGTTATATAACACAGTATGAATATAATTCAAAGCACTCTGTGTGCTTTGCATCCACTTCAAAAATACTGAAAATTAAAGTTTTGGCACTTGTAAATTGTCAATTGGTTTTGCAACTGTTGCTGAATACAGTAAATAAAAATTTGAATTATTAATTGATTATTAATTATATTTATTTTTGTAAATCCTTCATTCAAAATAAAATTAATTTTAATGAACTTAATGATGTAGGGTTTTGAGAACTTTTAAAAAAAAAATGTATTATTTTTTATGCTACTGTATCTATTCTTACTCTTGAATTGATTAGTGTAATTAGACCTTATAATAATTTATTTTATTGTATTTACTTTTCTAATTTGTAAATCTTTACAGACGGAGACACGAGAGCTGACGTCCAGTCTACTGCACGTCCAGGCTTGCTGCTGGTCAGACACAAAACTGCACGACGCTCTCCTGGTGATGAAGAGGACGGTAGGGACAGAGCCAAGTCCCGGGAGCCAGACGATCGTGACAAAGGTAGCAGACAAAGGTCTGATGTGGGGGCTCCTTGTGAAATCTCTCTCCCCAAGTTGAACTTTAATCAAGATGGCAAAAAAAGGTTTTCTTGTGATCACTGTACGAAAGTTTTTAATAGAAAAGATCACTTCGTGTTCCACATTCGCAACTATCACAAATCAATCTCTGATCTGTACAAATGTAAAGTGTGTGAAGCTGCTTTCAAGTTTTTAAGAGAGTTAGTAGCTCACAAGAAAAGTTCCCACTCTTTGTCAGACCTGAAGACAATTTCTTGTGATCAGTGTGAGGAGAAGTTTACAATCCTATCTTTGTTACAATTGCATATGGATAGATGTCATAACAATGGACTACGGCCGTACAAATGTACTTTATGTGTTGGCTCGTTCAAAACTAAAGATAACTTGGCTAAACATAACAAATACTATCATGAGGACAAGAAATATTTCTGTAGTGTCTGTAACAAAGGATTTTGGTATCCTGGTAATTTAAAAGACCACATTGAGAGACATCACAACAATGGCTTACGGCCATACAAATGTGATTTGTGTAGTGCTACAATGAAAACAAAAGCAGATTTGTGTGCCCATAAGTCAATAGTTCATTCAAATATTAAAAAACATGTTTGCTCATTTTGTGAAAGAAAGTTTAAAATAAAATCAAGTCTAAATGATCACATTGAAAGACTCCACACAAATGGCCCACGTCTTCAATGTGACCAATGTACGTCTACTTTTAAAACCAGAAAAGATTTATTTTCCCATAAGCGTCACATGCACTCTGGACTGAAATTTACTTGTGACATTTGTAAAAAAGTGTATAAATGCAAGAAAAGTTTGAGGCTTCATATTTTGAGAATTCACAGCAAATAATCTTCATAAACTCTGCATTGGTAATATAAATATTGCAAAATAATTAACACATTTCATTTTCATCAAATTTAACATTTCATTTTGTTGTTGAAATTATCAAGCCATGCATGATGTGAAAGTTCTAGTTACTGTAATGTGTTATTTGAAACTAGAAATTTAACTACAGTCTAATGTGTGTTTGTATAGATATAGATAAATAATTATCATATAAATATATATTTTTCTCTGGATGAAAAATTAAAGAATTGTTTTCTTATTGTATTTTTTCTTATTATTTTATTATATTTTAGTATAGCATTTCAGACAAATATTGAATTAACACATAAAACAGTAATATGCATGCAAAAAAAGTAGAAGTGTAGAAAAAATTATCATTATCAACCCAAGACCAAAAACATACAAAATAATTATGTACCTAATATTATATATATATATATATATATATATATATCGGAAACGTATTGCTAGTTGCTGAATTAATAATTTTTCTATATTTTTCGGAACAATTAATCTTTTACAGATTTTTTTTTTTTTAACTTTGCAAATTAGCATTGTATAAAATAAATATTCAAATTTTATCCACAAATAAAATAAAATAATATTTTTATAACACACATTGGGAGTGTAAGTAAATTTTCTAGGTACTGGTGATACTTTATAGACTATAATACTGCTGTAGATAATATACCTTTTGTAATTATGATTTTTAGTGGGAAAAAAACTTACTTAAAATTCTTTCAAAATAGTAAAAATAAAGAAATTTCTTTTTTCGTTTTTTTTTTTTTTTTTTTTTTTTTTTTTTTATTATTAATTATTTTTATAGTACGGATTGAAACTCCCATTTTTCCTATTATACATTCCATTATAAGTTATAAGCAACATGTCAGTGTATTATCCAAATAAAATTAATCAGATTACATTGATTACAAATTACTGTCCTTACATGTATTTTAATTCAATGCATCTCAAAGTCGTCACTTTGCCCCTTGCTGGTTATGTACCCCGCTGTATTGGTGTGCTGAAAAAGTTGCCTAGCCTCAAGGCTGTATCAAAATAAAGTTTATTGTTGAAGACGGCCTAGGACGTAGAATTGAGGAACCTCGATCGATACTCGACAATTTTCGCTAACCTTCGGGAAAGTCCGCCACGTGCTAGAGCTGTCTGTTTGATGACGTCAAAGATTTGACAACTTGGCGCTCATACATAAAAGTAGATTTTCATGAGCGGCAACGGCGATGCGACGCGATTTTAACGTAAAAGCTTTAAAATCCAATGCGGCGAGCAAATTCGCCGAATATCGCGTTAATTACGGTGCTCTTTTTTTCTTTTAATCGCCAAATATGACCGCCAATGGATGTTACGTACGGCAAGTGCGCATTATTCGCGTCGCGTCGCAGGCTGGAAATCGCTCATGTAAATCCACCTTAAAACGGTACCTTTCACAGCGGCATATCTTTATAGAATAGAAAATATCTTCAGTTATACTAGCCAATCAAATAAGCTTAAAAAGTCAGCGGCATGACGTATCATGCCGACATTGCATCGCATTGCCGGCAAAAACGGCCGGTTTGAAAGTTAATCCATCCTCACAATAAACAGTTCTTGAGACTATATTTTATATGTTTTCTGACAACCTACCACTACAGTGTCCGTCACATTTAACTGGTTCATGGTGGGAAGTGCTCGTGAGTCATTCGGCTCGGCTCGGGCAGTGATGTCCTTCATTACAAACAGGCTACCAATGACTTAGAGCGTTATAAACACGACCATATGAGCCAGTTAAATGTGACGGATACTGTAGCGTAGTAAATGATAAAAATGATCGAAAAAGTTCAACTGTAATTTTATTTGTTGTCCAAGCCGCTACAGTTCAGGTCTATCCAGTCCCGGTAGGCTGCGACCTTGGTGAAGATGGTGGGGAAGCCCGCGGCACTGCACGAGTACCACCAGGACGCGAGGCCGATCATCACGCCATCTGTGGAGATCAGGGGACCTCCCTTGTCACCCTGGAAGGATTTTCATTAGAACCTTCAATATATAGTAGCAATATTTTTCATTTGTCCATGGGCTTTTGTTTAAATTTAATTTTGACTTTACTATATATATAGTATATTATATTTATGTTATATTATTATTAGGTACCCATGAAAGAAATAATAAAATAGTGTCCTTCGAGTTTGTTCCTGGCTCTATAAACCCCAAGTTGAGCGTGGCGCAATGCATTGACCGGTTCTCGTTAGATCACCGAAGTCAGGCTACGTCGAGCATGGTTAGTACTTGGATGGGTGACCATTTCAAGTAAAAAATACGCTGCTCCCTCCCTGGGGTAAATTCATCTTGCTTTCCACCCAGTGGCACTGATGCACTTGTGTGTGGTTCCCCAGGCTTTGGACATTGCTTTGGTCCACTGAGAAAAAGTAGAGGTGTCCGTCCTGACTGAGGTTTTCCACGGTTCCCTCAGTCTCACCTCAGCGAATGCTGGGACGCGTAAGCATGCAGGCCGTGGCCACTATCCGTTCCCTACCTTATCCCTACCCAGTACCCCGCCACGAGCTGTAAGCTCTTAGGGGTGTATCCTTGTAAAAAAAAAAAAAAAAAAAAAAATCATATTTTATTTTTGCTATTAAGCTCTCTCCTCGTCTAATTTTCTCCTATTTTGCACCATTTTAAAGAACAAAAAGAGGGAAAAAAAATTCGAGATTACGTCTTCTTTCCCCAAAAATCTTAAAAATACCATCTCTTCATTAGCCTCACTTTAAGCGAAGAAGAAATAAGATGTGCTTTTGAAGTAAAAATATGCTATAAGATTAGGTTTAGACTTGCAAAGGATGAGTTGAAGACGCAATTTTTCAACTAGGGGCATTTGTGTAAAAATTAATATACTATGTTTTTATAAAACTACTACAATAATTAGATATTAAATTTCTACTTATATAATATACAGTAAATTATAAACAATTAAGTGTACAAACCCCACCAACCTTCCAATACCCTACCATTTTTGTTATTTATCGGGCTCATCAAAAAAGGGGATTGACCATGACATCTCATCAGCATTTTTCAGCCTTTCACTGAGGGAAACGTGGAAACCTCAATCATAATGGACGCTGCAGCTTTCGTCAGTAAAATTAAGTTTAATAATCCAAAGCTGGAGGAACCTCATAGTTAATTAAAAAGCGCGATTTACCCCTGCCAAAAATGCAGCCAACTATATATTAATTATTATATATACCCTATATAGTTGAAAAATTACGTCTTCAGCTCATCCTTTACACGTCTAAACCTATATATAATATTTTTTTTCTTCTTTTTTTTTACCTCTAAAACACATTTTATTTCCTCTTCGCTCAAATTGAGGATAAAATGATGACAAATAAAACAATACATATATATATATATATATATATATATATATATATATATATATATATATATATATATATATATATATATATATATATATATATATATATATATATATATATATATATTATATATATAATATAATTTTATGCTCAAGAAGAGGAGAAAAGACGAGAGGAGATCTTAATAGCGAAGAAAAGATTAGAATTATTTCAACTCAGGTATATACTACTATTAACGCTTGGTGTTGCTCAACTCCGATGATATAATGAGAACTGTGGTCAAACGCGCTGCATCATACATATAGCTCTCACCTCTTATTTTTGGTTTGACGTCACGAACTTTTTATTTTGTCCTCCAATGCAATACTAATAGGATGGTCACCTAACGTCAAATCAGAGATAAGCTACGAGTTCTATATACACTTTACTAGCGTTGGGATAATACTAAAATAGTAGTACTAATATACTCACGAAGCACGTTCCCTTGCCGCCCTCGGGCACGTCCGCGCAGATCTGAGAGTCGTAGACGTGGTAGAAGAACTCGTCGTAGTAAACTTGGTCACACAGCTGTTGGTCCCGGACCTCGATATTCACTTCTTGTAGCAGGTCGTGCTGGAATGGAAAATATATTTTTTTAATTTTTTTCTAAAAAGTCTAAAATCACGTCAAAACACACAACCTTAATAAATCTTTTCTATTGCATATGTTTGGATATACAACTTCAAGTTATGTATTGTCATTATTCTTTAAATTCTTCAACCCTAGCTCAAACACCTACAAAATTGATGTTAAAGACGCTAGCTATGACGTCATAGTCATGCAACAACTTTTCTTATGCTTGCATGTTAAATATTTACATAAATAATTCATAATTCTTTACATGAGGTCACAGTATTTTTCAACACGATTTTAAGGGCTTTATAGAGAGGACATGCACCACCTGAAAAAATTGACAAACATAGAGGCTTCAAGTGAATGCACTTAGCGATGCTCATTTGTATCGCTATGGTCCATCTTGCACTTGAAAATGAAGGAAAGTGTTTTTTTAACTTTTCTCAGTTATAAATTCAGTAAAAAATCTAAATCTTGCATTATCCACTATATTTTTCAACTTGGACCGATCGACGTAAGGAATTTTCCCTAAAATATATTCTTCTTATTGAAAAAACGTATTCACCATTACATAAGTTTGGATAGGACGGTGGGAACATCGAAAAATCAGCTGACTTGAAGCCTCTATAGGTTTTCTATCCAAATATATAATAAAAAATTACGACACCATGAGCGCTGTCACCGGTACTCACGTTGTTGGACATGGTCTCGTTGGTCCCCCATCCCAGCAAAGTAGCTGGTGAGCCTGCGGGAGTGTCCGCGTCCTGGGGGGGCAGCACCGCCGCCTGAACCAGCGGACCCAGAGAGAACGGAGGGCTCACCTGAGGAAAACATTGTTACAATTTCAGTCACATGTAAGTTTGACTTAAGGGCATTGGGTGTAGCACCGGTAGTTGGCAACACTGACGTATCTTCACCATGTTAATTTTTGATCATTGCTCCTCGGAGTAATTTTTATGCTAGAGCCAAGCTGATTGCTGTAGTATCAAGATAATTAGTAGCCCAAGTGCACAATTTGGCTAAATAAAGCCTGATTTAACGAAAAGTATTTTTTAGTAATTTTTTAAATTTACATGCATTTTTCTAAAATATAAAAAAAATACTTTTCTTTAAATCAGGCTTTATTTAGTCAAATTGTGCACTTGGGCTACTAATTATCTTGATACTACAGCAATCAGCTTAGCTCTAGCATATAAAAATTACTCCGAGGAGCAATGATCAAAAATTAACATGGTGAAGATACGTCAGTGTTGCCAACTACCAGTGCTACACCCAATGCCCTTAAAATGCAGATATGATCGCACCTCGACCAGCGCAATGTCATTGATATGCGAGTTCTCCAGTTGGAAATCCTCGTGCAGAAGGACGTTCAGGATGGAGTGTCTGCTGCCTCCCTCACTTAGACTGTTGGTACCGACCACGATCGAACGGTTTCCACCGTTCCCTGATTGACTGTAAGAAAATTAGGTATGAGTTTCTTATAAATAAAATTGTTTGTACCGACCTTGATAAAATGGTTTCCACTGTTCCCTGATTTTTTTATCAAATGTTTAGTTATGCATGGATTTGGGACACGTAAAAATAAAATGAACGTAATATGCGTGATAATTATTGTACTGTCGAATTTACTGTAAAATGCTTCAACAGAATATATTTTATTAACTATTATTGTATAAATATTTTATCATGCAACTTAAACAAAAGAATAGTTTGTCTTAAAAACTTACTGATATTTTAAACCTACAGGAGGTGAAATAAAATTATTCTTCTATTCATTTTTAACTTTCTCTTTGTCTTTTTTATTTCATCTCTACAGTTTACAGCACCATTTTCGAGAAAAATGAAGAGAGAAAAATTAGGTTTATTTATTATTTATTTATTTTTCTCTTTTATTCTCAGCACGAAATTTTGTTTCTATTTCATCCTCACGTAAAGCAAAAAAAAAAAAAAAAAAAAAAAAAAAAAAAAAAAAAAAAAACAACAAGATATATGAAATGTGTTTCGGAGGTAAAAAGACGTAATAAAATTAATTTTTAGGTTCACAAGTTTTTAACAAATCATTAAGTTACTTCAATATAACCTGAGAAACCTTTAACTTTAAATACTTATATTTTTAAGGACCATTCAATATTTAAAAAAAAAAAAAAAAAAAAAAAAAAAAACGTGTTTTCTGCACTACATGAGGTCAATTATTGACTCACGCGTTGACACAAGTCACGGCGGTGATGACATATTTGTCACTGACGATCACGCCCCCACAATGGTGCTCAGTCACTCCGTCCGCGAGTTCAGACTGGATGGACACCTAGGACATTATTTAATGAATCGTTAATTAAAATTGACAACCTTCATGATTTTTTATTTTGTTTTTATCTCTAACACCCTCCAAATTGAGGGAGAAGACACTGTGACGTCATATTCATGCAATGACATTCCCAATGCTTGCATGTGTGTTAAATATTTGCATGACTATGACGTCACAGCGTTTTGCTACACAATTTTAACGATGTATTATAAGAGGGTTAAAAAATGTCAGAATTTTTTTCCTGACAATGGACAACATACATGAAAAAAATTTATTGCAGAAATGAATAAAATTATTCAAATTATGCTACTATGAATTTTTCCAGATTTTTTTGAGACCACAAACTATTTTTAAACAATTATTGAAAGTCCTGTGATTTCAGTTGGCACCTCTGAATTCTTAATAAAAAGGATAGAGACTGGACGCCTATTGACGCCTCCAGGGGGCGTGGCCGCACTTTCAATAATTATTTAAAAATAGTTCTGGGTTTCAAAATAATCTGAAAAAATTCAGAGTAGCATAATTTGGTACCCTCTATTCATTTCTGCAATAAATTCTTTTCAAGTATGTTGTCCATTGCATAACTCGAGGTGTTCTATATAAATATGCAGAAATAAAATTTGTAATTGTTACCATGCTGGGATATTTTCCAGGCGCCGCATTGTTGCCACCAACAATACGTGTTTGTAAGGCTCCCTTACCGCACGCTACTGTAAAAGATATACAGAGTTGTAAAATTGCACACCAAACTCCCCCAAGTTATAATTATTTTATAAATTTTTCAATCTGGCATCGTTTTATATGATTTGATTACCTCCCCTCTCTTCCCCTCCTGTTTTCAATACGTAACATTGAAAAAAATAGAAAAATTGACTTTGTTGTTATAGTTATTTAATTAAGGACACAAAATTGTAGTTTGTGTATTCTTTATAAATTCCCACATGATATTGAAACGTTATAAATATAATAATTGCTAAAAATAATTTATAATATTTTTTTCTACATTTTCTCCCTTACACGCTGCTGATGCAACAAAACACTATGACGCGGCTCCTGTAAAGTATGCATTATGCGTTGCAGTGACGTCACGTGGGATTCGCCTATAATTTCTACTCCTAGATAGACAGGTAAGACATATGGAAATTCTTACAAAAAATATTTGTCTTCAATTGATTTACTTCATAATATTATATAATGCTCTGTTTTTAAATTTTACATCATAAATATTTTATAAGTAATATTATCCTTAATAAAGTTCTTAATTATACTCACCCAAAAAAACATATGCTAGTAACAGCAACCGCAACATTTTACTAGCTGGAGTAAAAACTGTCAGACAGTTATTTCTTTATCAGCAGAACTTTCTTATCAATTTAAAGCTGCTGATACTGTATAGAAAGATAAATATATGATTATAGATATTGTGAGATTTAACTTTTCACCATAATTAATAATTACCAATAATTAATTACGGGTGAATGGACACTTACTTATAGTGAATGGACTGCTCAGCAATCTTTTTCATTTGCCCCATGGGCTAGCTGTTTCTTTCATTATTTTGACTTGTACATTGTGATATAAAATATTTATGTAGTTGTTTGTACCCATGAAATAGATAATAAAATAAAAAAATTATGATAATATAGCAATATTAACATCACAACTATAATTATGTTACTATTTAAGGATGAATCTCAGTTGATTGAAATCTCGGAATCGGCTCTCAACAAGACTTGCAAAGGGACTTAAAACTCGCCAGCAATATACATGCATGAGCATGGCATACAAATTTTGAAGTGGATCTGTTTTATATGTTATCCTTTTTACAAAATATTCTTTGATTCCAAAATAACCTAGGTCAATTTAATATGTTCCCCAATTTATGCTAAAATATGATATATTTGCTAATAAATTGTATTATCGATGAATCTCACTTGTCAGTTACTTCGGAGTCAAAGAATATTTTTTTACGACAGAATCGAATGAAATATATGAAATCAATATTTTTGACATTTCATGCCAAACAATAGGAAAGAAGATTTTATACGTTATCTCGATCATCTTTTCTACTCTCTTTTTTCAGTCAGAAATTGGTTTAAATAAAAAAAAAAAAAATTTAAAAGCCAATAAAAGTGTAAATTTTATTTCAAAATGTGCACGATACACATAAACTTTTATTCCTTTTTAATGGCCTTTTTTTTTTCTTCATCTTCTTTTATTATATTTATTTTTTTAAGTTACTTTAATTTCCTAATATCTATATACAGTATAATACATAACCTCTGTACGTAGACAAGTGATCATAAAAATATACAACTGGCTGGTATATCAAGAACATGCAGGCAATCTGACAAGTTACTGAACATAATAATGAGATAGGAGTGAATTAAGATAGACTATAGTCAAATTAATTTTATATTCCTTTTGGAAGTAGCCGGAAGTGTGAAGTTTGCAGCTTTTCTGTTTATTATTCAATTTTGAAACTTTACAGAGTGGTTTAAAGTAGATGAAGTACTGACCTATGTGTGAAATTGTAACGCTGAAATATGAATAAGAAGACTAAAAACCTTATATTTCCGGCTACTTCCGGAAAGAATATTATGTAAATTTGACTGTATACACGCGAGTTAACTCCAGTGACCTTGTGTTTACCAGACAAAGAATAATAAACCTCACTAGCTGTGGGGATTACCACTGTGCATCATCTCTTCAAGGCAAACAGCATTCAAGAAGACTTTGTTTTCTTTGTACAGTCATGGTGTAAAAAATAGAAAAGCAAAAGAGGTCGAGCGTATAATACGAGCTTAATAGTGCATGCATTGATCCATTCTCATTAGATAATCAAAGCCAAGTAACGTCGAGCGTGGTTAGTATTTAGATAGGTAACCGTTTCAAAAGTAAAAATTATGTCGCTCCCTCCCTGGGGTAAACTCATCTCGCTTTCCACCCAGTGCAATGATGAATTTGTGTGTTGTTCTCCAGGCTTTAGACATCACTTTTGGTCCATTGAGAAAAAGTAGAGGTGTCCGTCCTGACTGAAGTTTTCCACGGTTCCCTCAGTCTCATCTCGGTGAATGCTGGGACGCGTAACAGGCCATGACCACCATACGTTCCCTACCTTATCCCTACCCATTACCCTGCCGCGAGCTGTAAGCTCTTAGGGGTATATCCTTGTAAAAATAAAATAAAATCATCTCGCTTTCCACCCAGTGCACTTGTGTGGTTCCCCAGGTTTTGGACATCACTTTGGTCCATTGATATATTGATAAAGATTAAAGGTGTCCGTCCTGACTGAGGTTTTCCACGGTTCCCTCAGTCTCATCTCAGCAAATGTTGGAACGCGTAATAGGCCGTGGCTATAATGCCGTCCTTTCCCTCACTTATCCCTATAATCCATTACCCCCGCGCCCCCCGCTTTGAGTTTCAAGCACATAGAAGTGTATACTATATACTGTATACTGTATATATATATATATATTAAAATAATAAAAAAAAAGTATAAACGACTGCATGGTTATATAATAACCTGCAGTAGTTGAAAATAAAATGCAATATATTATATAATTATATATATATATATAATTATATAGTAATCAATAAATAATAATAAATAACTACAGTAAACAGTTTTATATAGTCACCATTCAATTGAGAGCACAAAAAGAAAAATATATAACAATGGACAACATACATGAAAAAATTTTATTGCAGAAATGAATAGAAGGTACCAAATTATGCTACTCTGAATTTTTTCAGATTTTTTTGAGACCCAGTACTATTTTTAAATAATTATTGAAAGTCCTGCAATTTCAGTTGGCACCCCTGCAGCCTTAATAAAAAGGATATAGACTAGACGCCTATTGACGCCTCCAGGGGGCGTGGCCGCACTTTCAATAATTATTTAAAAATAGTTCTGGGTCTCAAAAAAATCTGAAAAAATTCAGAGTAGCATAATTTGGTACCCTCTATTCATTTCTGCAATAAAAAAAAATCATGTATATTGTCCATTAGTTCTTTAAAAAAATTGAATAGGGATTAAAAAAAAAAAATTCATACTTTAATTTTGGCTTTTCAGTTTTAGGGGACTTTAATATAAAGTCATGTACGGTACACCTCGATTCATCAGGAAAGTTACAAAATTATCTAATTATATATATATAGTCAGCGCGTTGTCTTATATAGTCAGCGCGTTGTCTTATATGAGATTTGTTTGCTTAATTATTAAGAGGTAAACTTTCTTTGGAAGCTTGTGTCTAACAACTGCTTGTGACATGTCCTATATGTATTAACCTCAACAGATATCTGTTTTGATATATTGATTGGAGGATATAATAAATGGATTAAATAAAGACTTTTAAATTTGTATAATTAATATTTACTTTTATTTATACTTATTTTAAAATTGCATCAAAACTGCATTTCTTATTTTTTATTAGAGTTAGCTGATCAAGTAATGGTAACACTTATGCTGTCTCGAGGTGTCTTCTCAGAACGTAAAAAGTGTCTTATAATGTTTTTATTTCAAAATAACCCTATGTATTTTAAAATACATGTGGCACAAGATTTATACAATGCAATAAAAATTGCAGTAAACACGGAAGTAATAATATTGTAAATTATTTTTTGTTGTAGGAAAGCAATATATTTGAAGGTCTGGGCCTGGAGCCGTTGTAAATGCAGAACATGGTGGTATTGGAAAAAATATCCTTGGTAAAATCTATATAGAGATAATACGAATCAGCTTTTCGACGTAGTCCCCTTTGATTAATATGTATAATAGTCACACAAATTCTGAAATTTTTTTGAGAGGCAGATTTTAGTGCCTAAAAGCCATACACAAAATTTCAAAACAATTTAACGAGACGATTTGTTTTATTAAGTTTTTAGTTTGTCTCTCCATGGGAAAGCCCCCTATTATGCTGAAAATTAAAAAAATTAATTTAAAAAAAATTAGTTAAATTTTTTGAAATTTTTTGTATGGCTTTTAGACACTAAAATCTGCCTTTCAAAAAAATTTCAGAATTTTTGTGAATTTACTAAAGTTTACATGTTAATCAAAGGGGACTTCGTCGAATATCTGATCCGTATTATCACTACCTTAAACTGAGGTGAAGTTCTTTTTTTTTTAATAATTTTTGCACATAAAGATGTTATGTGTTATTGAGTTTTATCATTGCCCACTGGGCAGTGATAAAACTCAATAACACAGTGCCCATTCCACCATGATGAAGTGGGCAGTGCTTTTATCCTTTATTCAACGTCCATGCAATGATTTTTGTTGTCTGCCCTCTTGCCCCCACCCCCCTACTCTTCCCCGCGAAGATTTCCCCCAGAGTTGATATAAGAAGGTCCGACCAGGTAGGGACTTCAGTTTCAACCGGACGTTCTTCCAGACACGTACAACCAGAGATTTTATTATTCTCTTTGGCACAACCACCGTGTGACGTCACGTGATTTTTTATTGGTTAACCTTCAGGGTGAATACCTGATAGTGGCGGGAAAAGGGCGCATGTACAACTCGGGAAATCAAGAACGTTACTGCTTCTCTGTTTGTAAGTTTTAATAGTCACGCTGTCTATCATGGGGGCGTGGTGAATTTTCAGGACGACTTCAAACTTTAAGATGACTACAATGGTTGTTCTTCTTAACCCTAGCATTATCAGGGGGGAAGGGGGGGGGGTCCAAAAGACACCTAATTCTTTTAAAGCGGAAAAAATTGTGAAATACTGCTCCAAAAAAATGTAAAAAAAAAAAAAAAAAACTAATTTTTAGTTAGCCACCCACCAATGTATTTCCGCCAAAAAAATAATAATAATGAGAAAAAAAAATTACTTTTTTTTAACATGTTATTTAAATGGCTCGTCATTTTTAACCTCCTTCCCGCGTGTGACAAAAAATCACTAAGGTTAATTTCTCCTTAATTACAAACCTGTATGTCTTTGGATCTTGCAGTTGTAATGCCAGCAAAAAAGTGAGGCAGCAGTGACGTTCGTGATGTCCCGAGGTGAACATATTTCTACATGTTTGTTTATGTTTCTTATTCGAGTTGAAAGTAATTTCACATTTTATTCACTTTAACGTCTTTCAACTTTTTTTTTTTTATTATTTTGCGTCATTCTCGAGGTAAAAAGACGATAAATATAATACATTTTACGATCATGTTGAGAGCACATGCAATAGCTTTAAAAAAATATTTATATTTTATCTTGACTTTGAACAAATAAGAAATAAGATATGTATTTTTTAAGTACAAAAAAATAAAACGTTATAAGTTATTTAGGTTCAGATGTGATAAGGTCGATGATCTAAAAACAATATATTCTTTTAAAGAATTAATTGTCAATTATTAATGAAATGATGTGCCACGTTTTATTAAGATATTTAATTGTGGGGTGAAAAAATGTGAAGTCAAACAATAAAATTCACCAACAAGTTTTGTCAAATCAATGACTTTATTTTAAAAACTTTTGACTAATTCCTTTATAATAATTATCGTGGTTAATTTATAAGTATTATCGGGAGGTGTAGAGCAGTGCGCTTGACCGGGTCTCGTCAGATCACCGAAGTCAAGCAACGCCGAGCGTGGTTAGTATTTTGATGGGTGACCGTTTTCAACAAAAACCAAGTTTCCCACCCAGGGGTAAATCGTTGCGCTTTTCCACTATGTGGTTCCCCTGGCTTTGGACTATTGCAATTCCGGTTAATTGATAAAAGCTGTAGCGTCCATTCTGGCTGAGATTTCCACGCTTCCCTCAGTCGCAGGCAATTGTCGGGATGGATTTGCAAGGCCGTGGCCGCCCCCGTTCTCGATGAGCTCGCGAAACGCTCAAGTTAGGGTTTCAGAAGGTTCGGGGTTTCAGACTTAAACAGTGAGTAATTAGTAAGTAAAAGTAGCCAACTGTGGTTTGATAGATATTTAATATGTTTTTTAGCGGTCTTTTGCACATTTATCTCGCTTTAAGGGTAATTAAAGTAACGCACCTAATGTTAAAAAGAGAAAAAAAAAATCCCTCACATGAAAATTATGAAAAAAAAAAATTTGAAATGTTTTTCCTATACATCCCCTATCAGTAGCTAAAATATCAGGTATACAAATTTGAGTTACTTTTTGAGTTATGAATTTTTAAAGTTGACAAATTTAACATGGAAGTACAAGTTCCATTTCTCCATATTAAATTAGTCAACTTTAAAAATTAATAACTCTAATAACTCGATAACTAGATCGAATTTGTATACCTGATATTTTAGCTACTGATAGGGGGTGTAGAGGAGAATATTTTATTTTTTTTTCCATAATTTTTATTTGGTGGATTTTTTTAAACATTGGGCGTGTTAATTACTTTACCCTTAAAAGAGTTGTGGGGTTGTTTCGACCCCCCTTTCCACTCCTTGGCTACTAATACATAAGGTAAATGATTTCCAAGTTGCAGATTGCCATCAAGATGGCATCAGGTAGCACAATATTGAAGAATGCAACACCTGTGACGTCACATATGAAGAAAGAAAAGGAAAAATACAAGATGAAAGTAATTTGGCATAAAGTTTTATTGTACACTTACATGTACGCTTCACTATTTTACGGTCTCTCCTTCATCTTCGAAATAAAATTCATCACCTACTTGTGGGGTGAGTTCATAATTATAACTACAGTAGACGTCATATTTAAAAGGCTAATGGTCGGAAGCGCTCGGGAGTCATTCGGCTCGTCCAAAATGATGTCCTTCGTTACAAACCGGCTACCAATGACTGAGAGCGTTACAAACACGACCATGAGCCACTTAAATGTGACGACTAGTTTAAACGCAGGTCAATGGAAAACCTTTATGTATTTTTTTTATTGCACATTTCGAGCTCAAGTTATGTATGTGTCAATATTTTTTTCAGCTTTTTATTTCATCTAGCTTCTTTAAAATCATGCTGTAAAACACTGTGATGTCATAAAAATATTAAACAATCAATTATATATGATGTCTTTCCCCTCGATTTTGGTGTTACAAAATTCCAAAAATGTGAAAAATATTGACCATCGGGGTCTTCTATCTGAATATGCAAAAAAAAAAAAAAAAAAAAAAAAAAAAATCATGGAGTTTATAACGAGCACTGCATGTTTCTGAAATCAAAATCACGTACTCTTCAGGCCACGTAAACTTCTTAAGGGCATTGGGTGTGGCACCGGTAGTTGGCAACACTGACGTATCTTCAACATGTTAATTTTTGATCATTGCTCCTCGGAGTAGTTTTTATGCTAGAGCTAAGCTGATTGCTGTAGTATCAAGATAATTAGTAGCCCAAGTGCACAATTTGGCTAAATAAAGCTTAATTTAAAGAAAAGTATTTTTTAGTAATTTTTTAAATTTACATGCATTTTTCTAAAATATAAAAAAAAAATACTTTACTGTAAATCAGGCTTTATTTAGCCAAATTGTGCATTTGGGCTACTAATTATCTTGATACTACAGCAATCAGCTTAGCTCTAGCATAAAAATTACTCCGAGGAGCAATGATAAAAAATTAACATGGTGAAGATACGTCAGTGTTGCCAACTACCGGTGCTACACCCAATGCCTTTAATTCTCTCCTTAGAAACATGCAGTGATAAATAATAAAATCACAGCAAATTGACAGGTGTGTTTTTTAAAACCACTTTAGTCGATTGAACAATAATAAATGAAACCTTGGAATCATTGTAAGCCAACAAAATGATTAAACTTCATGAAATTTTTTTGTATATTCGGATAGTGGACCTTGATGGTCAAAATATTTTTCAGATTATTGGAATTCTGTAACACCTTCAAAATCGAGGGGAAAGAAATCATAATTGATTGTTTAATATTTTTATAACGTCACAACGTTATACATCAGCATGATTTTAAAGGTTTAATTTTCTCTCATATCTTGTTCTCCCAGGCTTTGGACATCTCTTTAGTCCATTGATAAAAAGTAGAGGTGTCCGTCCTGACTGAGGTTTTCCACGATTCCCTCAGTCTCATTCCAGCAAATGCTGGGACGCGTAACAGGCCGTGGACGCCATCCTTTCCCTACCCATTTCCCCCACAGCGAGCTGTAAGCTCTTAGGGGTGTATCCTTGTAAAAAAAAAAAAAATAAAAAAAAATGTGTTGCAGGACTCGCGCTCGGTACGATGGGAGGACTCGGAATTACAGCTGGTGCTCACCGACTTTGGTCTCACCGATCGTACAAAGCCACGTGGCAGCTACGTACAATGCTCGCGTTATTCCATACTATGTCCGCACAGGTAATCTTATTAATAATGGGGGACATTCACGAAGCACTTTACCCCCACTTTAGCCTCGATTTTTATCCCTGGTGCTAAAATAGGGGCTAAGCATGGTTAGTCCTGATGGTTAGCCCCTGTTTTAGCACCAGAGATAATAATCGAGGCTATAAAAGTGGGGGTTAAAATGCTTCGTGAATGTCCCCCATTATATTTTATATTATAACTTATTTTATTCTAGTACCAAGCAGGGAGACTAAAATAGGGAGGGGACATGGCGCTGCTGCTCCTCGGTGGCCATGCAGACGGAAAAGCTCAGAAAAAAAAAACATGCTCTACATATGAGCTTTCCCGTCTGGCCGCTATTCTAGGCTCCCTGGTGCAATGAGTGGACCTATGGGAGACAGGGTGATTGGTTTCTCTTAGATGGTCCCATTTAAAGGTGGATTTCTATCGAGCCATGTCAAATGGCGTTTGATGGTGCGCACTTGTTGTAAAAACGTATGGCGGCCATTTTGGAGAGATAAAATAGCCTTTCGTGGTGCAAGGAAAGATTATTAGTGCTGACTTATGTTCCTTTATACAGGTTAAGCCACCGATCGGACCAATGTTAAATGGCTTAGCTAATCAGAATAAAATATTATAAATACCACGGCATTTTACCGCGAAATTTTCACCTATAAAATTGACGCATAAATTTTACGGCATGTATTAATCTCTGTGTTAAAGAACGTTGCAGAATTAAGTTTCTCTAAATATTTTTATTGTAATATTGTTAATTTGATCCCCAGATACCGATCTACAAGTGGGCCAGAGAGCACAGAGTTCACCACAAGTTCAGTGAGACTGACGCGGACCCTTTCAACGCGACTCGAGGCATCTTTTTTTCACACGTAGGCTGGTTGATGGTCCGTAAACATCCCGAGGTCATCCGTAGGGGACAAACTTTGAACTTCAGTGACCTTGAGAATGATCCCATTGTTATGTTCCAGAAAAAGTAAGTGTCCAGATTTAAAATATTTGTCATTTTTTATTTAACTTTTCTCCTTTTCTTTTTTTTTTATCCTATTTTACACAATTTTTGAGGAAAAAGAGGAATAAAGACGTTTGTTTCCTCTTTTTGAACCTGAATTTGAGCGAGGAGAAAATTATATGTTTGTTTTTTTTTTTTGTTTTTTTTTTTTTTTTTTTTTTTTTTGTTTTGTTTTATAGTTGAAGAGACGTAATAAGATTAGGTTTAAACGTGTAAAGGATAAGTTGAAATAATAATTTTTCATCCAGAGCTTCGATAGTAATCTCGAATTTTCTTTCTTCAGAAAAAAGTGAAAAATAAGAAGAAAAAAGGCAAGAAGAAACATTAAGAGAAATTTATATTTTAACTTGGACATTCCTTCACAGATGGTACATCCCACTGAGTCTGATCTTTGCCATTGTTATTCCCGTTGTTGTTCCGTGGTACTTCTGGAACGAGTCGTTCCACACCATGTGGTACACTATGGTGATGTTCCGCGTTGTTCTCACGCTCAACATGATCTGTCTCATCAACAGTATGGCTCATCACTTGAGCTATGGTAAACGACCTTATGACAAGTAAGTGTGTTGGTAAGTGCAATGTGTTGGTACTTTATGTATTGAGACGCAGGTATAGAAAATGGGCGTGTGATTCACGAAGCAGTTAGCCAAGTTTCTAACCACGTTTAACTATAATGAGCGCGATTCACGAAGCAGTTAGCCAGGTTTCTAACCACGTTTAACTAGGGTTGTTTAACACGTAAAACAGGTATAGTTAAACGTGGTTAAGGTAAACGTGGTTAGAAACCTGGTTAACTGCTTCGTGAATCGCACCCAAGAGGTGCATGGTTTAAAACTTAAAACAGGTATATTTAAATGTTGTTAAGCTAAGCGTTGTTAAAAACCTGGCTAACTTCTTCGTGAATTGCACCCAATATACTTAAAACCAAAGATGCTTTATTTTTAGGATAAAAGACACAATGAAAATCGTGCGTCAATTTATTATCAGGATAAAAGACGTGTGTCAATTTTATGTACGATCAATTGCACCGTCAAATTAAAAAATAATAATGCAGGGTGTATTTGAAAGTTTCGCGCTACAATGGTCCCTAAAATGTTAGATATATGTTCGTAAACCATGCTCGGTGTAAACTTTGTGCACCCAATCGACCTTATATGCACTTAGACATAAGGTACTAATTGCCCAAAAATATTACAGTAATATATAAATCAATTAATGTGAATGTCTAATCCCTTTATATATGCCCATGGTCAAATCGGTGGCTTAACGTATAAAGGCCGGAGTACGTTGCCTAAAACCCTAAGGGCATGATTTATACATAAATATAATAATTATGTACCATAAACTTCAGTTTATGATATATACTTTATAAATATATAGCAATTACCTGAATTGATTTTTTTTCTTTTTAATGAAACTAAACCTCTTCTAATTTTTTCCTCTCCTATTTTGCACAATTTCCGATGAAAAAATATAAAAAGGATAGGGAAATACTTTATATGATTGGGATACCATACCATTTTGTAGATAAATTTTAAAGGTTTTACACTGTTTAAAAAAGAATTTTAAAAAAGAATGGAGTACCGACCTCAAATTTTTTTATTGCAGAAATGGATAGAGGGTGCAAAAATATGCTACTCTGATTTTTTTTTTTTTTTTTTTTTTTTTTTTTTTCAGATTTTTTAGGGACCGGGAAGTATTGCTAAAAAGTTTTGGCGAGGTCAGGTTCGAATCCACGTCCCTTTTGGGTCCTATCTTTTATTAAGAGAGGCGGCAAGAGGCGGCACTTTTTCTGCACTTTCAATAATTTTTAAAAAATACTTCCCGATCTCAGAAAAATCTGAAAAAAATCAGAGTAGCATATTTTTGCACCCTCTATCCATTTCTGCAATAAAAAATTTTGAGGTCGGTACTCCATTGATCACAAGTATATACACAACTCAATTAAGGTCATTAATTTAATATGACAATAAAAATTTATATGCAAGTTTTGCATGACCAAATATACATTAATTTTAATATTTTTTTTTATGTTTTTCAGAAATATCAACCCCGCGGATAGTATCGGAATTTCAATCTCGACTTTCGGCGAAGGTTCTCACAACTTCCATCACACCTTTCCCTGGGATTACCGCTCCTCCGAGTTGTCAGTGACCAACATGAACCTGACCACCGGGTTCATCAACCTGTTCGCCAGGATAGGCTGGGCCTACGACCTCAAGTTTGCTTCTGAAGATTTGATACGTAAGCGAGCCTTGCGCACCGGAGATGGAACTTATGATTTCAAACGAGGACTACAAAGTAAAGATGGACACAACTTTTATGGTGATAAAACTATTTGGGGGTGGGGAGATAGTGATTTGCCTATAGCTGATCAGAAAGCAACGGTTAGGGAAAGGTGTCATATGCAGCTTTGATTTAATTTTTTGTGTTTATAGGATCATCATATGTATATAGACTGTTGTGATTATGTCTCCTGCCTCTCACTTTTGTTTAATATGAATTCAAAATGAAAATGTAATAAATTGATAAATAAAATTATTCATCCCTATAATAAAATTACACACTCAATTTTTAATTTTTATTATATAATATTCCACATTTCCACGGTTCCCTCAGTCTCACCTCAGTGAATGCCGTGGCCACCAACCTTTCCCTCCCTTATATCCCTACACAATACCCCCGCCTCAAGCCCATATCCTTGTAATATATAAAATATAAGAAAGAAAGGACTGAACTTAAAACTGTTGACTATACTAGATCCAGGATTGATGAGGAATTTTCATGTAAGCAAAGTGTACAATTAAAATCCAATAACTTCCCGCCTTGATGTTATGCAACTTGTTCGACATCTGAACACAGCAGGTAACATACGTGGCAGGGGTGAAGGGAATGTGCATGGTGTCTCAAAACTCCCAGTTGTATCCAAACCCAAATGTAACCTTTTTTCAATTGAATTTTCAAGTCTTGTGGTTGTTTTACATAAGAAAAACCTTAAGGAAGTTTTAAAAAAATCAATTTTTATTCAATTTCTTCGTCTGTTTTCCTCCTATTTTGCACCTTTTCTTTAAGGAAATACGAGATTACATCTTCTCTCCTTATCTTATTGAGCATTACATTATATATAACAAATATTTCTATTTCATCGTCACTTTTTGAGCGAGGAAGAAATAATATATATTATAATATGTGTATTTTGAGGCAAAATGACTTAATAAGAGTATAAGATTTATTAAGATGTATTTAATGATTATTTGAAAACGTAATATTAATTTATTTATAATTTTGTATGTTATTTAGTAAAATAAAGTTCAAGTATTAATAAAAATTACTTAATTTCTGTTTAAAATGTACTTTCTTAAGAATAAATATTTAATATATTTTTAATCAGAAAAAATCGTTAATTATTATTAAGAAATAAAAAATATTTATACTTTTATTATTGTAAATTATATTAGTTCATTAGTAAAAAAAATTAACTAAAAAAATTAGCAACAAAAAATTGTTTACTCTAACTTGACATTGAAGACGATATCACCGAGGTCAATCAATATCAGACCATGTACACAAATTCGTATATACATGTGCAGAAGAGATAGTCAATTTTATTTAAAATTCTCTCCGGAAGTAGCCAAAAATGTACGCTTTTTTTCTTCCTATTTATTTCAGTGTTACAATTTCACAATGTCAGTATACTTGTATTTCTGCGTTAAGTTTCAATACTGACTTATTATAAACAGAAAACCCACAAACTTCCGGCTACTGCCGCCTATTTCCGGCAGGAATTTTAAAATTATTATACTGTACTTCATCCTGTTCAAAGGTTCAAAATGTTGACCACGTGTATAAAATTTTAAGTATCATCAAAATATTAATTTATTTGTTCTAACTAACCAATCAGAAAATGGGTAGTCAAACTTTAAACCAATCAGATTAACGTTGGTATGAATTCATCCAATCAGAGTCCAGAATTTTTACGATATATGAGTATGAATTGATATTACGTAGTTATTAAAGTATAGATGATCATAAATATAAGCACAGATAGCTGGAGACAGAGCGTTGTTTGTGTCCAAATTTCGCTAGCTGAACTTCGCTTGTTTAACTTGCTGGAAAAAATAAAAGGTGAGTTCTATTATTGTATTGATTTATAAATATAATTAATAATTAACAAATTAAAGTATCGAACGGACAACCTATATAATACACATACAGTTAAATTTATTTTTGTTTGTTTTTGTTTTTATCTTTGTTAATGTTATTAATGTATTGTTTTGTATTGTTATTTTTAATAAATATAGGTAATTTTGTTTAAGCTTACTATACGTGTTGAATAATTGTATGTAACTCAGTTCCAACCGATAGGGCTTCATTTAGGGCCTTGGTTGGACTGTATTTGTACACAATTTAATAATAAAAAACTTTAAAAAAAACTTTTAAAATATTCCCAGCGGAAGTAATCGGAAATGATTGTTTTTATAGTTTTCTGTGTATTTCTCAGTTTTGAACTTTTGCAAACTGAAAATTAGCTTTAATATACAAACCTCTAGCTGCAAAATTTCAAACTTCAAATACAAAAAAAGAGGGACAGAAAGAAGTCGTTTCCTGGTACTTCCGGCAGGAATATGAAATTAATTTGACTGTAATAATATTTAAATGCATAACTACAGTTCAACGAATTAAAGATTACCACCGGATACATGTGCGAGGTTACGGGACTTTCTAATTTAGTTTGAAAACTGAAATCTAGCAGAGAGATTTATTTTATGAATTTCAACCTGTCTGCAAAGTTTACAGTTTTTATTTTCATAGTTCAAATAAAAACCTTCCACTTCCGGTGGTAATCTTTAATTTTTTGAACTGTACATTAAATAAAAGAGCTCGAGTTATGACTTGTCAATTATTTTCATTTTTTTGTACTGTCTTTCCCAAAATGCTTTTTAAGAGTGTTCAATATTTAAATATTATACAAAATCTATGGTCACTATAAAAAAATACTTGCAATCGTACAAAAGGACTGTAAATCTTAATATTAATATAATTTCTTTTAAAAATATCCTATTTAATAAATTAATCTTTTTTTTTTTTTTTTTTCGTCCACCAGATGGCAGATTTGCGCCCTCTGCTGCTCGTATTGGGTCTCATCTGTCTACATAGAGGTAAGAGTCTGACAAAGAAAATAATTATCATTCTGAATGTACACTCGTCGCCTTGGAAAATTTCCCACTTGTAGCCTTGTTAATCACCATGCCCCATAAGAATAACTCAGGCAATAATAATTAACAGGGCTGCAAGTCAGAAATTTTCCAAAGCGATGAGTATACCAAAAATACTATAGCTGCATGCATGTATTTTTATTTTAAAGTATAATATATTAAATTAGCATTAATGCCATGGTAAATAACGAGTTTTTCCAATCAAAATTTATTTCTTTGATTTATTATAAAGAAATTAAATTCAAAAGTTCATGTATGTTAATTAAAAAAATTAAATTGCAGGAGAGTCAGCCAGGCTGATTGAAGACCAATACAGGGATAGGGCTTATGAACTGGCTTATAATAATATTTGGGGTGAGTACATCTAAATCACTTGATGCAGTGGTATGAGCAACCGACTCGTAAATCAGATGGTCATGAGTTCAATCCCAGGCACCGCCAAACTTTTCACAAGTGGCGGTTGATAAAAACACCCACTTGTGCATCCGAGAGGTGATTGATGGCATCCTCCATCAATTGCTGACCATCCTGACCAGGCGCGGATCCAGGGGGGGGGCTGCAGCCCCCCCCCCCCCGAAATTTTGGATTTAACATAGACAATATAGGCATTTCCCCCACTCCAAATTTTTTTTTTAACATTGGCCTTATGGAAGCAGCCCCCCCCCCCCCCCGAAATTTTTTTCTGGATCCGCGCCTGATCCTGACTGAGGTTTCCACGGTTCCCTCAGTCTCATCTCAGCGAATGCTGGGACGCCTATTAACAGTCCATCCTTTCCCTCCTTTATTACCCATTAACCCGCCTCGAGCGTCGAGCTCATAGAGCTGTATTCTTGTAAGAAAAAAATTGTAAACATAAAATTATGACCTATATGTAATAAAAGTAAAAATGTTTCAGGCGGTGTAACTGGACGAGTCTTTAAAATCAATGAAGATGAAAAGGTTGCCATATTGAAATACGTAGTAAGTACAATTTGTTTGTATGCTTTACATCAATAGATCTAATATTACGATGAAAATAATAGATAATCAAATAACTTTAACTTTTTACGTGCAATATTTATGTTGATTAAATATAAATAAAATTAACTTTTTTGGACTTTTACCTTTGCTGGTGTTCGATGTAATTCTCTTGTATGTAGTGATATATAATCACTTATTGTTCGTTTGTTCGTTCATGGCACTATAACTTATTCTACAAATCGCGAGCTTTCGAGAGTCAATATCGCTCTCTTCCTCAGGTGATCTGAGACTGAAACACCTGAGCGCCGTTAATTGACTTTTGAAAGCTCGTGAAATGTAGTATATAATAGTGTAAGTGATAATGACGTACACGAACACTAAGTGACCATCGCAACATTCTACATACAGGAGAATGGACAACCTACATGAAATTTTTTTATTGCAGAAATGAACAGAGGGTACCAAATTATGCTACTCTGAATTTTTTCAGATTTTTTTGAAACCCGGAACTATTTTTAAATAATTATTAAAAGTGCGGCCACGCCTTCTGGAGGCGTCAATAGGCGTCCAGTCTCTAACCTTTTTATTAAGAATTCAGGGGTGCCAACTGCAATCACAGGACTTTCAATAATTATTTAAAAATAGTTCCGGGTCTCAAAATAATCTGAAAAAATTCAGAGTAGCATAATTTGGTACCCTCTATTCATTTCTGCAGTAAATTTTTTTCATGTATGTTGTCCATTACATCGAACAACGCGCGCGCACTCAAAACTTTTAGATATATACTCTAAGGATAATATTTGTACTTTTATTGACTCTATATATTAGCAAAATAATGCTAATTAAATTTATTTGACATTTTTGCCAGAAGTAAGTTACTAAAAATGAAATGTTGAATTTTGAAATTTTGCAAATTAAAAACTTTTATTATAAGAAATCTTTGTAAAATTTAAAATATAGATATGAAGTAGACATACAGAAAAATATCATTTTCAGTAAATAATTTATGGCAGAAATATCAAATTAATTTGACAGTAGTTATTATAATTTGGAGATGTATAATATAATTATTGACTACATATTTAAAATACAATTAATTTTTCTGTTTTAGGGGTGGCAGGAAGCAAATGAAATCTGTGAGTCTATTGGTTTGAAGTTAGTGAGTTTTCAAACCAAAGAAAAGTGGAACGCCATCCGGAATTTTCTATCGATAAACAGTGAGTGAACACATTTGACTTTTTGTTTATTTAAAAGTGTTTAACCGAGCATAATAGACAATAATGGTTGCATTTTTTTATTTCATAATTAGAAAATATACATAAAATTGTGCTTTTCTGAATTTTTTTCAGATTTTTTGGAGTGCGGGAACTAATTTTTAAAAAATATTTAAAATATCTGAATTAGGGTGGTACATCTGATGGGACAACCGTGACGTCATCAATAGCCAATCACAGCACGACAAATGACGTCACGGTTGTCCCATCAGGTGTACCACCCTAATTCAGAGATTTTAAATATTTTTTTTTAAAATTAGTTCCCGCACTCCAAAAAATCTGAAAAAATTCAGAAAAGCATAATTTTAGGTATATTTTCTAATTATGAAATAAAAAAAATGCAACCATTATTGTCTATTATGATGCAGTGCGGTAATCGAGTCGGGTTAATTGGTAGGGATAAGGTAGGGAAAGGATGGTGGCCACGGTCTGTTACCGTCCCATCATTCGCTTTGGTGTAAGAATGAGGGAACCGTGAAAATCTCAGTCAGAACGGGCACTTATACTTTTTATCAATAAACTTTAAGGCATGGGAAATCTCACACAGGTGGATCACTGCACTGAGAGTGGAAAGCGAAAAGTAAAAATTATGTTGCTCCGTCCCTAAGGTATCGCTTTTCACTCACTCTCAGTGCAGTAATACACTCTTATGTGTGATTCCCCATGTCTTAGAGTTCATTGATAAAAAAAAGTAGATATGACCGTCCTGACTGAGGATTTCTACGGTTCCCTCATTCTCACACCTAAGTGAATATAGTGTGACGCGCAACAGGCCGTGGTCACCCATCCTTTCCATCCCGACGCGAGTTCTCAAGCTCATAAAGGTGTATATATCCTTGTAAAAAAATACTCCAGAGACCGAGTAACGTATATATTGTTTACTTAAAACGGTCACCCATCCAAGTAATTTACACGCTCGATGATGCTTGACTTTAGTGATCTAAAGGAAACTGGTCAATGCACTGCACCACGCTCAACCTTTTTAATTTCCATTGACAATATTTTGTTAATAGCTTCAAAATTTACAATAATTAATCTTGGAAATTTTTATATTATAGGAAGTGCAGACAAATGGTTTTGGACATCCGGACGTAAGGATGGTGATGGATGGAAATGGAGCGCTACCAACGAGACAGCATCATATTTATACTGGAAACATGATCAACCAAACGTTGCTGGCGATGATGCTTGTATTATAATCGTTCCTAACCAGCCTGGGTGGTATGACGGTGATTGTGTTGGAGGTGACAAAAACGCCGTGCTATGTGAATAATAATGTAAGTCAATGATACTTTTCTTTTCTAAATTCGTTCCCATTTATCTTGCAACCATCCTATTAGTATGGAGCATTGTCCTCAATTTTTTTTATTGCAGAAATGGATAGAGCGTGCAAAGTTATGCTACCCTGATTTTTTTCAGATTTTTTAGAGCCCGGGAAGTATTTTTAAAAAATTATTGAATGTCCTTTTTGTGACGTCACGCGGCGGTAAGTCCTATCTTTTTCTTAAGGAGCGGCGTCTCGTGACGTCACAAAAATAACTTTCAATAATTTTTTAAAAATAGTTCCCGGGCTCTAAAAAATCTGAATAAAATCAGGATAGCATAACTTTTCACCCTCTATCCATTTCTGCAATAAAAAAAATGGAGGTCAATACTCCATTGTATTAGAGAACAAAGGTTCGTGACATCACACCAAAGATAAATTTGAATGACTTTTTAGTAACCTCATTTCTTTTTTCAATGGACAGCTGCATTAAACAAAATATTTCAGAAATAGAGGGCATCAAAATTAAATTTGATATTTTCAGATTTTTTTTTAATGCCAGAAATGATACCAATTTGAAAAAAATTCTAATTTTAATTTATAAAATTGTTTCATTTAATTACTTCCAGTACTTATCTAATATGTTAAGTACAAAATAAGCACTGAATAGAGTCAAAATGTTGTTCTTTTAAACTGTTTATTTTGTATTTACTTGGGAGTTTAAGTATTTCTTAACGTAAAGTAGTGGAAGTTAAAGGTAAATTAATGGTACAACATTATAAATACATAACATGACGCCATATTCCTTTACGCAGTAAGCAGGCAGCATTATTACCTCGGCCGTCTACAAATTGTCCTCCAAAGCACTCGATTCTTGCATACTCCACTTGCTTCAGAAATACTCATAACACTCTTTTGCCTTCTGCACTTCTGCACATAATGGTACAATTTTATACCAAAATCGGGCAAAATCCATTCAGCATGTACAAATTTAGTGTTTTTACATCTCCCAAAATTGCAAACTTTTCACAAGTGGTGGTTGCTAAAGAACACCCACTCGTGCATCCGGGAGGTGATTGATGACATCCTCCATCAATTGCCGACCATCCTGACTGAGGTTTCCATGGTTTCCTCAGTTACAACCAGGCGAATGCTGGGATGGATTGCTTAGGCCATGGCCTCCCCGGTTTGGAAGGGACCCACAAAAAGTAGGGTCTACGAAGAGCCGGGAAGTTAAATTCAGTATTCAGTCACTTAATTGTGACCAGTACCCTGTACTAGAGGGTTCAGTTAGAAAGCTAAAAAAAAATTGCAAATCTTCATTTTCTTGTTTATTGGAGCTCAAGCAAGTGAGGTGAGATCTCATGGTGTTCATGAGATCTTACAACACTCGAGGTCCTCTGTCCAAACGCAATAATTACAGGTTATTAATGTCATGATTTGTTTCACAGGTGGACGTATTGAAGTTGTGACGTCACCAATCTTCAAGTGTGACGTCATCACCAGTAGTCGTTCAATTAGTGGCATGAAACATTGAGCTTTGTTGTCTCAGAATGCATTTCATATAACTACTGAGGTTGAAATAAAATTCAACTTTTAACACATCATTCTTGATCTTTTTTCCTTCTTATATTGCACCATTTCCGAGTAAAAAATGAGATTACGTCTTATTTTCTATTTTGGAGCATGAAATTTTATTTCTTTTTCATTCTCATTTTGAGCGAAGGAAGATTTAAGACGTGTTTTTGTGGTAAAAATACGTAAGAAGATAAAGTTTTGACGTGATATAAAAAGGAATGAGTGGAAGACATATAAATTTTTAATAAGGCTAAGAATTTAAAGCTATTATTGAAATAATATACTTATTAAAAAAACCATGAATATATACTATATACTATATAGTACTATGTACTATTGTACAAATTTGAAATTTGTTTTGTAAATTAATATTTGAAATACATTTTGAAATAACAAAATTTGTGCTCATGTTTTTATTAGTAGTAGGAGGTAGTTTCTTTGTAATAATTTTCTGGATATTATTTTGTAATATGTATAAAAAACTTACTTTACAAATAAATTTTCTAAACAAAAGCAGGTATATAAGCCATAATCACCACCTATTATCCTTGCATGGCTATTGAGATAACTGCAGTATCGCTATCGTGACATGTTATTTTTAAATCATTTTTAAAACAATATTTCAAACGTTAATTATTTATCTCTGGTATAATAATTGTATTAATCACAAATTAATTAATTGATTATTTATTAAAATTATTACACTATACTTTATTAAATTATATATAGGTATTTTTTACGATGTTAAATGATAATTTAGAGGATAGAGGGGATAACTTACTTTGGTGTCAGTCATTATTGTTGTTTCCCTTAATAAGCTTCAAGCTCATATACGGGATTATCCCTGTAAAAAAATATACAGCCATTATCAGTAATGGAGTAATTGAAAAATCAACCTCGAAATTTTTATTGCAGAAATGGATAGAGGGTGCAAAGTTATGCTAACCTGTTTTTTGGTTGTTTTTTTTTTTTTTTTTTTTGTTGTTTTTTTTTTTTGTTTTTTTTTTTTTGTTTTTTTAGAGTTTGCGGGAACTAGTTTTTTTATAATTATTGGAAGTATTTTTTATAATTATTGGAAGTACAGAGAAAGTGACGCCTCTTATTGACGCTTCTCTTAGTTAATAAAAGGATATAGTACCTAAAAGGGACATGCTGGGTTCAAACCCGACCTCGGCAAAACTTTTTAATAATACTTCCCGGCCTCTAAAAAATCTGAAAAAAATCAGAGTGGCATTACTTAACACCCTGTATCCATTTTTGCATTAAAATTTTTTTAAGGTCGATAATCTATTGTAATTACAAATTGTAATTTATTATTGTAAATCTGACAAATTAAGTTTCATTCGAGATGCGTTTTTGTTGTTAAACGACACAATACAAAACCCATAGTGTTGCGTCACTCGAAAATATAAATACTTAAAGGCATTGTTTATAAAGAATAAAAAAAATTAATGTGTAAATTTCGTCTTGTACAGAAAAAAAAAGTAACTATTTTAATGATATAATTGCATGTTTATATTGATTTCATTTGTAGTGCTATTATGAAGATGGTAAAATAATACCCTAGATTTTTTTGCTATCCTCTCCGAGTGCTATTATATCTTTTATGTACTGAATATAGTCAAATTTACATGAAATTCCCTCCGGAAATAACCGGAAGTGTAACTGTGTAAAGTTTCTGGCCTTCCATTCGTATTTCAGCGTTGTAATTTCTTACATAGATCAGTACTTTTATTTCAAACCACTTTGTAAAGTTTCAAAACTGAATTATAAACAGAAGAGATGTAAAATTCACACTTCCGGCTACTTCCGGAAAGAATATCAAATTAATTTTACTGTATAATTTAATGGAATAAATAATAAATATTCAATTCAATAGAATTCAAGATTCAATAGAATTCTCACTGTAGTATCCTGCAACTCAGCAACCCACAATACTTTTCATTACAAATGGTTGCATACTTGACAGGATACTCGAACAAAGATGGCCGCACTTTCCTTTCTGTGTGCGTAATCTCTATTTATTCGGTCAATTAACACTATTGCTATATTATCTCACTGATGTAGTTATAATTTTACATAATATTAGGGAAATTAATTTAAAAAATAATGATTGAAAACATTTTTTAGTACTTTTATTTTCCGAGATACAGTAAAATATTTAAAACATTATAGTATACAAATAAATCATATAATATTGATTCAATACAATATAATACTGTACAATACGTATCAATCAACCATTTATAATTGATTTACACGGTTCCTTCATTTCACAAATGAACCTTCTAAGATTTTTACAATTGTCGTCAGCCCATCCTACTGTTGCACCGCTCACGCCGATTTCCATGCAGTTTTCTCCACCATTGGCATTATTGGGTTCTCCTCCGATCCAGTTTTTGAAGTTTGTGTACGCTATCCCAGATCCCGACCAGATGTATTTGCCTTCGACATCGATGTCATTGAGGCCTATCCAGAAAGAGTTTTCCCAAACGCTGCTCCCACCTTGAGCAAAAAAAAAAAAAATAAAAATAAATAAATAAATAAATAAATAAATAAATAAATAAATAAATAAATAAATAAATAAATAAATAAATAAATAAATAAATAAATAAATAAATAAATAAATAAATAAATAAATAAATAAATAATAAAAGAGATGTGTTACCTCCGTGATATATGGCCAGGAATTTGAACAACTTGGGCTGAATTTCGTTGCTACTGAGAGTGGCGGCGCCACTGAATTGCAGCGGCACGGCCCGGTTCTCGCTGGCTGCGCGCGCAATTCCAGCCAGCGAGAACCAGGCCGTGCCTATAGTGAGTTATGGGACTATAGCCGTGCCCAGCCGTGTTGTGCTTTTAGCAGTGCTGCCACTCTCAGAAACAGCGAAACTCTCTGATCAAATGTCTGGCCATATGTTACGGAGGTCTCTGTAGAGTTATATATAGTTCTTAATAACGTTCCAAAGAATTATTGGTTCTTACGTTCTTACCCCAGTTGAAAAATTACGTCTTTAACTCAACTTTTTCACGTCTTCTACTAATATTTTTACATCTAAAACACATCTTATTTCCTCTTCGCTCAAAGTGAGGATGAAATGAAGACAATATTACTAAGATTTTATGCTCAAAAAGAGGAAAGAAGACGAAATATCGTCTTTCCCCCTCTTTTTTCCTCTAAAATGGTGCAAAATAAGAGGACAAAAGACGAGAGGAGAGCTTAATAGCAAGGAAAAGATGAAATTTATTTCAACTCGGGTACTGATAATTGACGTTCAAAACATTTTCATGATAAAAAAATAAAAAGTCAATTTTGACTGAGGTTTACCACGGTTCCCTCAGTCTCATCTCAGCAAATACTAACAGCCCAATATCTTTTCCCTCCCATATCCCTTTACCCATTACCCCGGCTCAAGATCCAAATTCATTTCATATCCATGATAAAAAAAATTACAAGTATTCAATTTTTTTATGATCTTGTTAAAATTATTATCTTACTGATCAGTTGCCTCATCCGTGTGTTGATCCAATCGCTTTCTTCTGGGCTATCAACGCTCATCAACTCCATGCCGTGTTGATGACAGAAGTCGGAGGCGCCGTACCAAGTCCTCTGTAACAAAAATAGACAAATAAATAAACAATAAAGTGGTAAAAGTCTCAAGACACCACGAACTTTTACCACATCTTGATTTTAGTGTTGAAACACAGACTTGACAATTTTGAGTTAATTTGAATGACTATATATAGACTGGAGGCTTTTCATACATCCCCTAATGTTGCATCTCTCTGCTTACAATTTTTGTTATTAAGGTAGAGATAACGCCTATCAGCTGTTCGACGTAATCACATCACTTTTGATTAACATGTAAACCTTAGTAAAATTCACAAAAATTCTGAAATTTTTGTGAATTTACTAAAGTTTACATGTTAATCAAAGGGGACTTCATCGAATAGCTGATCGAATTTATCTCTACCTTAAATAATTCATTATACTTTTTTTTACCCAAATTTCAAGTAAACTCATGTTTATCATACAAAATTAACTATCATAAATTAAGTTTGTAAATATATTATATAACAAGGTATAAAAGATAAATTTTATTATAGAAACTTTAAATGAAATTTGAAGCAAATTTACAAAGAATACAAAAGTTTAATAATATATGATTTATAGATTGTATAGTCCTTGCACTAGGACGCCGTGAAAAACAACGTTTAGAGAATCAGACATAAAATTGATAGAAATTATAATTACCCTGGTATTGAAGTCCTTGTGGATGTAGTACGGCCCGAAGGCTGGAGATGGATTTTCCAACGAAACACTTACAACTAAAATTTAATAAATTAATTAGTAAAATTTCTAAAATCCTACAAAAAAGTTTTTTTCCAAAATTGAAACATAAGTACTTTTCTTGTATCTTAATTTATTAACTATATATATTTTGTATAAAGGATATCTTTAAGAGTTTTTATGTATTTTATCAGAATTTTTTTGATAAGGGCCGGAGAGCTACTGTGATTAGTGTGATTACACAGTCATGTAAAAAATCATTCCCTACTCAGGCTACTCTTAGGGGGGTCACACACTGCCTTCGTATCGTATCATATGACTTCGTATGTAATAAAAATTTAGAACCGGTTCTAAATGAGAAACGTACGATCGCATAAGATACGATACGAAACGAAGCTTTGTGTCGCGCGCACACACCTGATCGCATAGATTCTTATTTTTTTATCAAAAGCTGCGGCTTCATGCGATTGTGTATGACGCAGCCCTTAATTGTTAAAAATATTCACATGACTATGACGTCACATATTTTTGCAACCTAATTTTGAGGGAGACTTTTGTTGAAAAGTGGATATTTGGAAGTTTGATCCTGAGGGCCTCATTATTATAATTTTAGCTTTAATAAAACATGACTAATATTAGAAAAATATACCTTGACTAGAGAAAAAGAAATAATGGAGTATCAACTTGAAATTTTTTTATTGCAGGAATAAATTGAGGGTGCAAAGTTGTGTAACTCTATTTTTTTTTTTTTTTTTCAGATGTTAAGAGCTTGAGAACTATTTTTAAAAAATTAATGAAAGTACAGAGAAAGTGATGCCTCTAGACGCCTCTCTCTTAATAATAAAAGGATAGGACAAAAAAGGGGCGTGGGTTTGAATCTGACCTCGTCAAAACTTTTTACTTTTTAGCAATAAAATATCTAAGAAAAAGAAATCAAAATGGCATAACTTTACACCCTCTATTAATTTTTCATAAAAAAAAAATTGAGGTACTATATTGCACCAAAACATTTTTTATGCATGACAGGATTCAATGAGGAATCAATAATAGCACAAAGCTGAACTTGGCAGGGTCAAAAGGTCAAAATTGGATAAAATACATTAAATATTATTATTGTGTCTAAATAACAATGAAATTTTATAATTAAAATTTTTATTAAAATGATTCAAGTTTTGATAAGAACCTGTTTACTGTATGTACTGCTAAAAGCAATAATAAATGCTTAGAAATAAAATGTTCAAAATATTAAACTATCAATTTTTTGTTAACTTACCTTGCTTATTGCAATTGGCTTTAATTAAATCAATCTGTAACAAATGATTTGAAATATTAACATTTTTTAGTTGGCTATATGAATACAAATGCTAGATATTTCAAGAAATTGAAAAATTATGTGCACTTCTGTTGCATAATTGAAATTAAATTCGTATTTTCCAGGTGTACTTTATTGAGAAGTATTGTAAGGTATAATCCAGTACTTATTTTATATATATATATATATAATTAAACATCATGATTAGTTTTAAAAGAAACATCATGCAGGGGTTTTATGTATTATACGAAAGAATACGTTAAACATGTATAATATGAAGTACAGCCTCAAATTAGTTATCGATCAGACTTCATTTGATTTAAAAATTAAAGGTGTAAAAAATGAATACTTTTTTTTTTTTTTTTTTTTTTACATATATTCAGATAATGTCGTCGCTTCGGAAAATTTCTTTTTGCGGCCTTGTTAATTACTACGCTCCATAAAAATAAGTTAAAATATCACACAACATGGTGAGATTAACAAGGCTGCAAGAGGAAAATTTTCCAAGGCGACGAGTGTACATAAGAATTATTCTCCTATCCCTGTGATTACTTTGGTACACCTTTAAGAAAATTTTAAACCGTTCCAAATTGAAATTAGAAAATATTAAATATGTGTAATAAATCTTTCAAAACGAGAATAATATGTCAAAAAATGTTCCGTTTTCGTTCCTCAACAAGACTTAAAAAAGTTCAGGTGAAACTTACCTTGTTCTGGAGACTAGCCACATCACTATTCAGTCCTGGTATCACAACGTTATCATCATTAGTTTTTGCAGCACTTAACTCATTTAATTGTCTTTGCAGTGCTAAAATTATATCAGGAAACATTGAACTGTGCTGTTGTAACGATGTCACCTGGTTTTCAAGAGCTAAATTTGCAGTTGTTACTGTTTGTATTTGTAATTCAAGTTCAAATTGTTGTTTCATAAGTAAAAATTTCTCATCTTGCAGATTTTTTAATTGCAAATTCATTGCGTCATTTTTCATTGCTATTTCATTTTTCTGTAGTTCGCATGACGATGCAAGATTTGCGTTTTTATCAACAAGATTTTCTAAATTTAATTTTTGTGTCAAAAAAATTGATACTTGATTTATCAAATCATTATTAGCAGAATTTAATGCATTGATTTGTGAGTTCATGTTGTTAATGTTATTTTCTAGTTGTAATTTCTGTGATAGTAAGTTTACAATAGAGGGATCTTGATCATTAATAATTGTTCTGTTAAATTGACCTTGCAATAATTCAATTTGATTTATTGCATCTTGCAATTTTCCATCCAAATTATTTTTTACTGTCTGTAATTTTTCAATTTCCAATTTACTAGCAGCATATGATGTCTTTAATATTTCAATTTGTGGATTCAAATAGTTTACTTGAATTGAAAGTTCATTGTTATATTTGTTTAGTCCATCATTTTGAGTTTGAAGAACTGTTATTTGCTCGTCAGAGTATGAAATTTGACCTAGCAAGTTGGTAATATTACTGCTTAGGGACTCAATACGTGTATTAACGTTTTTTATTTGTAATAGTAAATCTGCTCTTTCAGTTTTCAGTGAATCAACTTGAGATTTTAAATCAATTATTTCAGAGTTCATTGATGAAATATTTGTTTTCAAATTTGTTACTTGTGTTTCCAATCCAACGTTTGTATCAATGATTTCTGATAGTTTTGATTCCGCAGCTACTTTGTCCTCCTTGGCCGAATTCAGCTGCAGTTTAAAATCTTGAATATTCACTTTTAAAGTTTCTGCATCAGAGTTAGCTACATTGATTTTATTTTGCAAATCAGAGTTTTCAGTAAGCAATTTTACCTGCTCCGATTGTAAAAATTGATTTTGATTATTCACATCCGTTAAATTATTTAAGGATTGTTCAAGCTGGTTTTGAATTTCTCCAAATTTCTTCTCACATTCTTTCAATTTAGATTCAAGATCCGACATCTCTGCTGTAAGATTTGCCTTTTCCGTCTCAAGTTTTTGAATATTTTCTTTTATCGAGGGGTCGATTGTATTCAAAAGATTTTTTTTTTTCAGTTTTTCAATCTCTGCATTCAATGTCTTAATATTGTTATTTAATTTACTGATATTAGATTTTAAATTTAGGTTATCAAGTTCATATTTGTATGAAATTGATTTAATTTCACTTTTTTCTTTCTGAAATAAAAGAAAAAAAAAATATTAAAATTTTTATTTTGATTTTTAAATTCTTATCAGTGTAATTTTTGCGTAATTTTTTAATTTCACTAGCTGAGAAAAAAAATATAATAACCAAGTTACAATAATACAATGTAAAATGTTTTTGTTATCATGGAGATTTTAAAATTGCCCATAAAAATAAATATGATGTCACACAGAAGTAAATTATTTAAGGTAGGAGGACTAACTAACATTAGCTCCTCAATGTTCAATATATCAAATATATAAATATATATATCGTTCCTGATACGATGTAAACAACGAGGTAAACTTTTACACGTGCATGAAATTTTTATTAACTTTGTAACAAAATTGGAAAAATTGATAACAATAATAAAGGTCTGTTCGCAGGCGTGGATCCAGGGGTATGGCTGGGGAGCCCTTCTCTCTTCCCCCCCCTCCATGTTTTGGATTTAACATCAGCAATATATGCATTTCCCCCACTTTAATTTTTTTTAACATTGTCCTTTTATGTAGACAGCCCCCTCATAAATTTGGTCCTGAATCCGCGCCACTCTGTTTGTAAGCCCTATTCGGAGTACAGAGTGCACCTTGTCTACATCCCCAAGAAGACCCTGTTTAGAGTACTCCTAACAGGTTTTTTTTTAACATTAATTATAACATTATTTCGTTAATTTTAATTTTTAACTGAATATGAATCATATTAGTATTTTAATTATAACATGATTAAATAATGTATAAAATGAAATTTTACACTATTTTGTATTGTGTACTTTATTTTTTAAATAAAATTATTAAATGTTGAATAGCATGTATCAGTTAATATTTTTTTCTTCACGCATAATTTATTATCTCTGATGTAAAATTTAAAAATGATATCGAATGAAAGAAAAGAAAAACGTGATAAGGCAGACGGCACGCAAGAGTAATAAGTAGGTCATTAATTTTTATGAGTGTAACAAAAAGAAGTGCAAATAGAAAGAATGTTATTTATTTAAACTACACAGAAACTGATTTTTTTTTACAAATATTTAAAATACGAAATATTTGAAAATTGAATAAAAAAAACTGAGCGTGTGTTATTTTCATGATTATGCAGCAATTTTTTACTGGCTGTTTTCAAATTATTGAAAATATATAATATGTACGTCTATGAAATCTGCCAGTAAAAATAAAAATGAGAAAAAACTACATATTATTATTATTAGTTAAAAAATGTATATACATTTAGTCAAAGTATAAAACCATGTGGATAAATTGTTTTGTCCGTTTCTTCGGCGTAAAAAATTAAACGTCATAATTCATACTAAATTGTTTAATTTTTTTTAAAACACAACATAACTACAAAGTAGTTTTGTTATTTTTAAAACATTATTTTTTATCAATGTATTTTATATAATTATATTTTTTTATTTAGAACTATATTTTGCTAATTATCTTATTTTATATTTAATGAAGTTAATTTGATTTATGATATTAGCGTTATAATATATCATTTTTTTATAGAAATAATATGGGTGGTATTCACGAAGAGTTAAGGAGCGTTTTAGGGAGATATATTTTAAGAAGCGTTTTTCTTATCTGTTACCTGGTATAAAAAACGCTTCTTAAAATATCTCTCCCTAAAACGCTCCTTAACTCTTCGAGAATCCCACCCATTAATATCACTAACATATTTCCCAAAAGTCTTAATTACCATGTATGCAGTCACTTGATTTTCACAGCTAAGAACCGATTGTTTACATGCCTCTAGACTGTTAGTTGCCCTGTAAAATAAATATACATTTTAAAATCCCACACTTCATATTTAAATATTACGCATGCATACGTTTATAGTTTAAAAATAATAATAAATCCACTGTAGCGATTGCAGTAAATCCAAATCTATAATTTATAATATATATTCATACATTTTATTCAATAGAAAATGGAAGTAATTATAATAATTAAGGTAAAATTTTACCTTAAAAACGCGTCTGTAACATTTCTCACAGGTTCTACCTGAGGTTTGGTTTCCACCTGAAATAATACAAGTGTCAGTAAAGCAATGATCGCAATTAAAATATAATTATGTAGCACAATATTTCATATTAAAATTTGATCATTAACCTGAAGGATTGACTTTTTTGACAAAGAATTAGAATTTAAATAAAGGCACTTAACGCAGTCCGGTATATGCGCATTTGATTCGTAATCGGATGGTCGTGAGGTCGATCCCAGGCACTATTTTTAACAAGCGGCGTTTACTAAAGAACACCCACTAATGCATCCGGGAGGTGATTGATGGCTTTTTTTCATCAATTGCCGATCATCTTAATTGAGGTTTTCACGGTTTCCTCAGTCACAACCAGGTAAATGCTAGGATTGATTTTTAATTGTTATAAGCTATATAATAAACAATTAAGCCATTAACACCCTCATTTAGAAAACCCACAAAACCCTAAGCATTATAATCATATCCACGAAGGCTGGGAAGTTAAATTCAGGCATTTGTACCCAACAAATAATAGGTTCCAGTTAACACTATATATATATATATATATATATATATATATATATATATATATATATAATATTGACAGAACTTATAATTCTTCGTTTAGTCATAACTTTTTTTTTTTTTTTTCATTTTGCAAATTTTAATGGAATTATTAAAATGTGTTTTGAAAGAATATATATAATTAACTCAAATATTTTATTTTTAAGATCAAAATACAATACACTAATATAATGAAGAGACCCAGAAACGAATGGAAAGAAATCAACACTCGCCTGAAGAGATAAGTAGCTCAGCAAAATGCAACCAACAATCAGCTGAAATCAAAGAAAAAAATAAAAATAAAAATATACTTTAAAAAATAAAAAAGTATATTAAAAACACTTGTAATTTTCTAATTATATATTTATTTATTATGTATGCATTAAGTATATAAAAAATCTGAATCCTGGAAAGAATCGAAACCATGTTTTTTTTTTTTATTTATTTCACAAAAAGTTATACAATAAAGTCCAGCCAAGATTATTTTAAAATAATCTTATTGGCTGGTGCATGAAATACATTGTATTGTTCAATTAAATCTCAAAGGTTTTAACCATTAATTTCTATTTGAGATTTAAAGTTGCATTAAAATAAATAATGTACTTTTATTTTATCTGATGTGATGATACATTTTTAATTACTGCACTCTAGAAGATTTCTTTATAAACAACAAGTTTAGAACCTATATATGATATAATTATTTTATACGACTCCTTTTTGCTTTAAAGTTTTCCACAAAAGAAAATATCATTTCCATGCAGACAAATGTATGTAATAAATAAATTACCTGTGTATAGAATTCCAAATTAAAACACAATTAAATTAGAATACGTGGCTTTTAATTAATGAAATACCACAAGACTGCATTTTTTCTCATAAAAGATATTAATATACAGGTACGCACTCGCTGCAATATTTCTAAATTTATAACAGTGATATAATGTAATTATAAACTTTATATTAAATTAATGTAAGAAAAGCTTAAGCTTTGTAAAAAAAAAAAAAAAAAATCCATTTACGCGTCCTTATCTTTTTAAATGTCCACGCATTACTAAAAATTAAACTGTCGCAGTACAAATATTATGCAAAACACGAGAAAGAATAGAAATTACTACTACTAAATATGTATAATTTACTTTCATGCATATGTTAAAAACTTCAACATATAAGATTTTATTTATCGATCTATTCGATTGAGTACTTAATTCTCAAAAAGTTATCTCTGATCAATTACCGTAGTTCTATCTTTTCGAGATATTTTTTAATAATAAGAAAATATGTTAAAATTAGTTAGCTGTGTACATACTTGAGGTTGCAAGACACCCATCTTCTTCATATTGGTGTGCTATGGAGACTGAATATTGAAATGAACTACAGCCTTATTTATATACTTTTAAAATGCGATAAATGTGTGCAATATTTTGTCATAAATTCAAATAGAAAATTGGTGAGTATAAAATATTATCTTTAACATACTTTTGCACTTTCAGGAATCTGAACTGTCACAATTTTTAGATAATAGAAGTTAAATTTGAAAATGATAACAATAATGAGATAGAGAAACTCTAAGTTTTTTTTATATATTCATAAATAATTAAATATATGCAAAATTTATTATTATGTATATATTAATTATAGTAGTAAATATTTCGTTGAAGACATTTCCCTAAAAAAAAAAAAATAATTACTGTGAGGTACGTATTGTTTAATACTAATTCAACCCTTCTGAGTTCAAATCCGATGGCAATAAATAAATATTTGATTTCTGTGTAACATCTATGAAGCATTTTCAGGGTCAGTTCAGGGGCATTGGACTACCCTGAAAAAAAAAAAATTGAAAGTAGAATATACATTTTTGAATACCCTGTTGCCAACATTTTAAATTTCAAAAAATTCTAACAATATATATATATTTTTTTTTTGAAATCATGGTGTACCCTGAGGCCTACCCTGCACCTGAAAAAGTTCCTAGAAATTTTTTTGTCACTTTTACCTGATGAAGAAAGGTTCAAAGTAGCTTTCCTCAAAATTTGAAGGGCCTATAAGTTCAATACTTAGGTCAGATTCAAATTAATAATTTTTTGTCAAAAAATGAGCTGAAATTAATTCAGGCAGATTAGGGTTAAATACATTAATTATAATATTAGACATTTTAAAAAGTTGGATCTAATTAATATTTCCAAGGAAATAAGGAAATATAACCTTGAATTTTTTTGTTTTTTTTTTAAAAAATATTTTATCTTCTATAATAAGGGACAGGACAAAGTTATAAATGAAATCAAAGTAAATTATGACTTTATTTAACATAATTTTATTACAAGAAACATAATACAGTGTTTTATTTCAAAACATTATTATTACAAAAAATTGCAAACTGCATGCAAGCCTTATAGTATTCAGCAAATGCTAAAAGTGCTTTGAATTAGGAATTTAAAAAAAAAAAGAAAAAAAAGAAGGAATTTTTGTCAGAAAAATATTTTAGAAAAAAAAAAAGACAATTTTAGTAAAATATTTTTCCTGTTATATATAAAGAGATTACAGTATAATTAAGTTTCTAGCTTCAAATAACGCTGGCAACTTCCAGATCATGTAGTCATGACTTAATTTTTTCAACAACAAAATAAAATGTTATATTATATATATATGATGAAGATGAATGATGTAGCTTCATGCAGAGATTATATTATTTGATCATATCATACTTAATAATATTGTCGCATCAGAATATAAATGTTGTATAAACATCGAAGTTTTGAGGCAATTATAGACCTTATGTGCATGTAGCGTAAGGTCTATAATTGCACCAAAACGTGTTGTGTTTTGTACAAAACTTATCTTATGTTCTGAAGTGGCAATATGTGAATTCTCACAATATGATACCTCAAATTTTGCTTATTTTTAAATTCTTTTTTACAAACGTAACAAGTAAATTTCAGTACAGAGTGCACAAAACGCTTATGCTGAGCTAAATATTTTCTTATTTTAAAAGTAACCGGACATTGGTCACATTGAAGACGTGGGCCATTTGTGTGATGTCTTATTTTAATATGTTGGTTTAGACTTGATTTTACTTTAAACTTTCTTTCACAAAATAAGCAAACATGTTTTTTAATATTGGAATGAATTGTTACCTTATGGAAATACAAATCTGCTTTTGTTTTTGACATAGCACCACACAAATCACACTTGTATGGTCGTAAGCCATTGTTATGATGTCTCTCAAAGTGTCTTTTTAACAAATAACGGAATTGAAACTTCTCATCACACTGATCACAAGAAATTGTTTTCAGATCAGACAAAGAGTGGGAACTTTTCTTGTGATTTGTTAACTCTTTAAAAAACTTGAAAGCAGCTCCACACATTTTACATTTGTACAGATCAGAGGTTGATTTGTGTTTGCTGCGAATGTGATAAAAAAATGAATTTTTGTTTTGAAAAATTCTATTGCAGTTATCACAAGAAAACTTCTTTTCGTCATCTTGATTAAAGTTCAACTTGGGGAGAGAGATTTCACAAGGAGCCCCCACATCAGACCTTTGTCTGCTACCTTTGTCACGATCGTCTGGCTCCCGGGACTTGGCTCTGTCCCTACCGCCCTCTTCATCACCAGGGGAGCGTCGTGCAGTTTTGTGTCTGATCAGCAGCAAGCCTGGACGTGCAGTAGACTGGACGTCAGCTCTCGTGTCTCCGTCTGCAAAGTGTTCACAAGTTAGAAGAATTAGATAATGTTTGAAATTTATTAAAGATTAAAAATAAATAACAAAAATAATATATAATTTTTTAAATAAAAAAAAAATAATAATAATAAAAAAAGTTTCAAAATCCTACATCCTACATCATTCAAACATTTATGTTCAATAAATTTATTTTTATTTTGAATGAAGGATTGTTCAAATTAAGGAAAATAAACCATTTAGGTTGTGATGATCTTATTAAAAGAAAAGGATAGGAATAACCAGCAAGGCCTTACCGATCCACCTGCTGTGACTCTTTCGATCGGTAAGGCCTTGCTGGTTATTCCTATCATTTTCTTTTGAATGAAGGATTGACAAAAAATTAAATTAATAATAAAAGTTACAATAAGCCTGTCACAAATAATTTTTAAATACATGTAATCACATGAGATAAAAAGTTAATTTATCTGACTTGTAAGCTTGTGGTATCATAGAATACAAAATTACCAGCATTCATGATACCTAAAATGATTTTCATGAGGTATGAAGTTATTATGGCAGGGGTAAAAAAGGCGAATGTTTCCCCCTCCTCTCCCCCAAGGTACATAGAAAATACAATGATCAGGGGAGTCCCCTCCAACCTCACTCCTTAAGTTATTCTTTTCCCCTAATCTGAGAAATTTATAAACACCCACCAATTTTCTTCCTTGGTCTTCGACAACATGAATTTCAAGTCGTCTTTGAATATTAAAGTATGCTGGTAAAATTAAAATTTGTCCTCCGTCCTCATCATAATTATCACCGTGAGTTATTTGTTCTGCACCAAACTGAGCCTCAAGGCTTGAAGAGGAGAGATAATTTGATATTAACAAGTTGTCTGACCTCACCAACACCTTGATGTTAATGGACAAATAACAAAATTTCTTTATTGTAGAAGTTAATGGAATTTGAGTACCAAATTTTACTACCCAGATTTTTCTTTTACAGATTTTTTTGAGAAGGGTAACTATTTTCTAAGATCTCTTCTTCCTTATTATGTCAATCACTACGTTTACATGAAGGAGATTAATATATACGTATCCGTTGAAGACGCCTCATAAGAATAACATTATCCCTCGTCAACGGATCCGTATTAAACAGCATCATGTGTACGGACTCAATGTTTAGGCATTTAAATTATTTTATTTTTAACAAAAATCTAAAAAAAAAAAAAAAAAAAAAAGCACCCTCTTCATTTCTACAACATTTTTTTTTATGTTGGTTACCCATTGTAAAAAAAGTATATATATATATATATATATATATATATATATATATATATATATATATATATATATATATATATAATAATGCAACACTCATATCTAAGACACCTCTAATTGTTTATCCTATTGTACATTAATTATACAAAAATGTGTTTCAAACAACTTTATTGTACTTTTACTATTATTTCATATATTTTTTTTCCAATGGTTACATAAATTTATTTTTTAATTCCAACACCACACACTAAACTTGTTAAAGAAAACACCCCATGCAATATTTTTTAATTAAACTTATATTGCTTATAAAAAAAAGAACTAATGTGTACTGTATATTAATTAATCTTGAAAGATATCAACATTTCTCACTAACCACGGACATTGACAATGATTTATTCTGACAAAAAACATATAGTGACAAATTTGGACATCTTCCTTTTTGAATTGTGTCCAATATGTTTCAATATTTCTCTTGTTTGATCAAATAATTATGTAAGTAACATGTTGAAGATTAGCAAAGATGGAGACATTCAAATTAAGATGTCCTCAAAAAAAAAAAATAATAATAATAATAAATAAAAACACACCAGCGTTAAACTGTACTATAATTGCAGAATTAAGAATCAACTATTCATACTACATAATTAGTTATTTACATTTCATTAAATCAACAACCTGCATGATTTTTTTAGTGAAGAAATAAATAGAGGGCATCAAATTACACAAAGGAATCTCTTCTTTATTGGCATACTAGAAGTAAAATGGCTTAACGGTGTGCGGGAGGCCGTAACTGCCATCTATTGGAATTGTCTAGGAAGTAAATAATTATTTCCGTTTGTTTTGCAGTAATTATTATGAAACTATCTGAGGTCCTAGAGTAAAAGAGCCGCTAACCAATGTAAAAAGAATTAATAATTTTCATTCAATTATAACCCAGAAAAACTGCCAACAATTAAATTTCTGAAGCGCTATCTTTTGAGCAATTTTTGTAACTCAATTCCAGAGTTGTTCTGGACAGTTAATCTCAGAAACTTGAGTTTATAATTCAATCGGATTTTTACAGTAGATAGCTAATAATATAGTGCAGGTATGGAGTTGGTTTCAAAACGATCAGATTAAAACTTTCCAAGAAAAAAATTGAAATGTACGAACACTATCAAAACATCTTGTTTGAGCCTACCCCCCACCCTTAATAGCCAACACATGAGCATAAGAAAATTAGAAGAAGACATTACCCTGAATTTCTCAGATTTTTTTTAGTTAAGGAAGTATTGCTAGAAAATTTTGCCGAGGTCAGGTTTGAACTCTCTTTTAGAGGTCCTATCATTTTATTAAAAAGTGATGCCTCTCTCTCTATTTTCAATATATATAATATTATATATTTTTTTAAAATAGTTCCCAGGCTTTTCAAAAATTAGAGTAGCATAATTTTGCATCTTCCACATATTTATTTACTGTATGCAATAAACCAATAACAATTTTCATGCAGGTTGTCCAATATATGTTATTCACTAAATAGTTCCTGAAAATCTCAAGTTTCGTTAAATCTATACAAATTGAGGCCAAAATATTTTATCTAATTGACTTGAAGCATATTTAAAAGCATATTTTAAACTATAAAGTGCATTAATGACTCAAGGTAGTTGTGAACTTTTGTTATTTACAACAACACAAAGAAATTTTATTATGTGTACAGAATTTTTTTCACTTTTACTTTAAAAGTGGCTCACTATAGCTGTTACAAGGTATTACAGATGGTTGCTGTGATGTTTCGTCACATGAATTCTGAGGTTTGCTTTCCTTTTATATATTTTTTTACAAATGTCACAAGTAAATTTCAGTCCAGAGTGCACAAAACGCTTATGCTTAGCTAAATATTTTCTTATTTTAAAAGTAGCCGGACATTGGTTGCATTGAAGACGTGGGCCATTTGTGTGGAGTCTTTCAACATGTTGGTTTAAATTTAATTTTACTTTAAACTTTCTTTCACAAAATGAGCAAACATGTTGTTTAATATTGGAATGAATACTTAACTTATGAACATACAAATCTTTTTTTGTTTTTGACGTAGCACTACACAAATCACATTTGTATGGACGTAGAACTTCATTCTTATGTCTCTCAATGTGATCTTTCAAACAGTCAGGATATTTAAATCTTTTGCTACAGACACTGCAGATATATTTACTGTCCCCATGATAATATTTTATATGTACATACAAGCAACGTTTAGTTTTGTACGAGCCATCACACAAAGTACATTTGTACGTCCGTAGTCCATTGTTATGATGTCTCTCAATATGGCTTTGTAAGCCAGACAGGAATTTAAATTTCTGGTCACACTGATCACAAGAAATTGTCTTCAGGTCTGACAAAGAGTGGGAACTTTTCTTGTGATCTGCCAACTCTCTTAAAAACTTGAAAGCAGCTCCACACACTTTACATTTGTACAGATCAGAGATTGATTTGTGATAGTTGCGAATGTGGAACACGAAGTGACTTTTTCTATTAAAAACTTTCGTACAGTGGCCACAAGAAAACCTCTTTTCGTCATCTTGATTAAAGTTCAACTTGGGGAGAGAGATTTCACAAGGAGCCCCCACATCAGACCTTTGTCTGCTACCTTTGTCACGATCGTCTGGCTCCCGGGACTTGGCTCTGTCCCTACCGTCCTCTTCATCACCAGGAGAGCGTCGTGCAGTTTTGTGTCTGACCAGCAGCAAGCCTGGACGTGCAGTAGACTGGACTTCAGCTCTCGTGTCTCCGTCTGTAAAGTATTCACAAGTTAGAAGAATTAGATACGTCATGCTTGAAATTCATTCAAGACTAAAAATAAATAACACAAACAGTAATATTTTAAATAAAAAAAAAAAGTTTCAAAATCATACATCATTCAAGCAGTTATGTTGATGAACTTTATTATAAATTTTGAATGAAGTATAATATTGACAAAAAAATTAATTAATAATAAAAATTACAAGCCCAAAAAGTTTAATTTTCAAAATTATTGAAGTAGATGCAAAGCACACAGAGTGTTTTAAATTATATAAATTGTGTGATGTGTGAGAGAAAAAAATACTCATAATTATAAAGAGGAAGAAATTTGTTCTCAAATTTCAGCTGCAGAATTAACCACCAACAATGGAAAAAGCTGTCACAAATAATTTTTATATCCGTAAAATTACATGTCACAAAGAGACGTAATGTTAATGTCTCGATCTGAGCCTGTGATATCATAGAATGCTAAATTATAACCAGCCTTCAAGATACTTCCAATAATTCTTGTGATATGAAAAGATCATGGCAGCTACAGTGGAGGGGGGGGGGGGAATCTTTCCCCCTATTCGCCACAAGTACATAGAAAAAACAGTGATCAGGGGAGAAGTAAGGATAGAGGCACCCTCACTTCTTAATCTTTTCTAATCTGAGAATTTTATAAACTCCCTCCAATTTGCTTCCTTGGTCTTTGACAACCTAATTTTCAAGTCATCGTTGAAAATTAAAGTACGTTGGTAAAATTAAAATTTATCCTCCGTCCTCCATCATAATTATCACCGTGAGTTGTTTGTTCTGCACCAAACTGAGCCTCAAGGCTTGAAGAGGAGAGATAATTTGATATTAACAAGTTGCCTGACCTCACCAACACTTTGTTAATAAACAACCAACATCAAATTTCTTTATTGCAGAAGTTAAAGATAAGATAACACAAACAATTGATTGTTGTAGTCCCATTTGATTAACATGTAAACCTTAGCAACCTCATAATGATTCTGAATTTTTTTTTAGAGACAGTTCTTGGCACCAAAAAAATAGGGAAAAAATTTTAAAACAATCGGACGATCCAATTTTTTTAAAATAATTTTTTAAATTTTTAGTATAGGGCTTTCCCATGGAAACCTAAACTAAGAAATTAATTTAAAAAAATTGGATCGTCCGATTGTTTTGAAATTTTTTCCATAATTTTTTGTATCCAAGAAACTATCTCTCAAGAAAAATTCAGAATCATTATGAGGTTGCTAAGGTTTACATGCTAATCAAATGGGACTACAACAATCGATTGTTCGTGTTATCTTACCCTTAATGGAATTTGAGTATGCATACCAAATTTTACTACCCAGATTTTTCTTTTACAGATTTTTATGAGAGGGGTAACTATTTTTTAAGATCCCTTCATCTTTATTATGTCAATGTTTAGGCATTTAAATCTGAAAAAGAAAAAAGAAAAAAAATCAGGGTCAGGATTGTATAATTATAGGTATACCCTCTTCATTTCTACAATATTTTTATATAGGTTGCCCATTGTTAAAAAAAATGCAACACTCATATCTAAGACACCCCTGGAATTTTTTATACTACGGTACATTAATTATACAAAAATGTGTTTCAACATCTTTATTGGATTGTTATTATTAGTTTGTTTTTTTGTTTTGTTTTTTACAATTAATGGTTACATAAATTTATTTTTTAATTCCCACACCACACACTAAACTTGTTAAAGTAAACACCCCATGCAATATTTGTTAATTAAACTTCTATTGATTATTAAAAAAAAAAGAACTAATTTGTACTCTGTACATTAATTAATCTTGAAAGATATCCACATTTCTCACTAACCACGGATAGTGACATTCATTTATAAGGCGGTTGCATGAGCAACGCAATCAGTCTACTTTACAGGGGCTGAGTGAAAACATGCGCGCGCAGCTTGCCATGACGGTGGAGTGGTAGAGAACTCTGCATGCAGGCAAAAGATTAAAAAAATACATTTTGAATTATTTAAAATGAAAATAAAAAATGTGAGGTGAACAAAATGTTTAAAATAAAATTTACAAACTTTTGCTCACCTCAGAATTCAGAATCTTTTCTTTATATATTTTTAAATATTTTTTTTTAATATTTTCTCCTATATGCTTATACATTGCGGAGTTCCACCAGGCCACCATCGACGACTGGCGGACGACTGTTGAAACTCCCGATCCAAGGTCACACTGACGTCACACGCAAGCGCCTAATACTGACGATAAACGTAGGCAGTAATTAACTTGGGCCTTTGTGTGAATTGTGTCCAATATGTTTCAATCTTTCTTTTGTTTTATCAAATAATTATGTCAGTGACATTTTGAAGATTTTATTGACAACAGACACATTTTTTAAAAATTTAATTATCCTCAAAAATAAACACTTTCGTCAACCTTAAACTCTACTATATTTTATTTACTGAATCAAATACATATTTAATTATATACTCATAATACATTAATTAGTTATTTACATTTTATTAAATGAACAAACTGCATGATTTTTTTTTATTGCAGAAATTAAGGGTAAGATAACACAAACAATCGATTGTTTGTAGTCCCATTTGATTAACATGTAAACCTTAGCAGCCTCATATTAATTCTGTTTTTTTTTTTAGAGACAGTTCTTAGCACCAAAAAAATGTGGAAAAATTTCAAAACAATCAGACGGTCCAATTTTTTTAAATTAATTTTTAAAATTTTCAGTATAGGGCTTTCCCATGGAGGCCTAAACTAAGAAATTCATTTAAAAAAATTGGATCGTCCGATTGTTTTGAAATTTTTTCCATATTTTTTTGGTGCCAAGAACTGTCTCTAAAAAAAAAATTCAGAATTATTATGAGGTTGCTAAGGTTTACATGTTAATCAAATGGAACTACAACAATCGATTGTTCGTGTTATCTTACCCTTAATGGAGGGCATTAAATTATGTTACCCTTAATTTTTTCAGATATTTTAGAGGCCGTATTTTAGAGGGATATTGCTAAAAAGTTTTTGATTTTGAAGCCACACTCCTTCTAGGTCCTATCCTTTTATTAGAAAATTACGTCTATTGACTCCTCTCTGTATTTTCAATAATTTTTAAAAGTACATACAGTAGTTCCCGAGCTCTAAAAAGTATGAAAGAAATCAGAGAAACGTAACTTTGAAACCTCTATTCATTTATGCACTATAATTTTCATTCAGGTTATCCATTTATATCATTTATTAAATATTTCATGAAAATCTCAAGTATCATAAAATTTTACACTAATTGAGGCCCAAATATTTCATCTGCTTAACTTGATCAAGTTTTGAAGCTTTGAAGTTTTAAATAATCTTTCGAATAATTATTTAAAACTTCAAAGTGCAACAACAGCTCAAGGTGGTTGTGAAGTTTTGCTTTTTACATCAAAACATTGAGAGTTTGAATTTTCTTGAAATCAAAAGTGACTGACAACATCACAAGGCATTAACAACTTTTATTGTGACGTTTCGTGACATGAATTCTCAGATTTTCCTTACTTTTATATTCCACTCTACAGACGTCGCAAGCAAATTTCAGTCCAGAGTGCACATTACATTTATGCCTAAATAAATCTTGTTTGGTATTAAAAGTAGACATACATTGGTCACATTGAAGACGTGGGCCATTTGTGTGGTATCTTACAACATGAGTATTTAGATTTGATTTTACTTTAAAACTTTTTTTACAAAATGAGCAAACATGTTTCTTAGCATTGGAATGAACCTTTAACTTATGGAAAGAAAAATCTTTTATTGTTTTCATTGTAGCACTGCACAAATCACATTTGTATGGCCGTAAGCCATTGTTGTGATGTCTTTCAATGTGGTCTTTCAAATTAACAGGATACGTAAATCCTTTGTTACAGACACTACAATATTTCTTGTCCCCATGATAACAAGATTTATGTGAAGTCAAGTCATCTTTAGTTTTGAACGAGGCATCACACAAAGTACATTTGTATGGTCGTAAGCCATTGTTGTGATGTCTCTCAATGTGGGTTTTTAAATATACAAGATACGTAAATCCTTTGTTACAGACACTACAGAAATATTTCTTGTCCCCATGATAATGTGTTTTATGTAAATACAAGCTTTGTTTAGTTTTGAACGAGCCAACACATAAAGTACATTTGTACGGCCGTAGTCCATTGTTATGACATCTATCCATATGCAATTGTAACAAAGATAGGATTGTAAACTTCTCCTCACACTGATCACAAGAAATTGTCTTCAGGTCTGACAAAGAGTGGGAACTTTTCTTGTGAGCTACTAACTCTCTTAAAAACTTGAAAGCAGCTTCACACACTTTACATTTGTACAGATCAGAGATTGATTTGTGATAGTTGCGAATGTGGAACACGAGGTGACTTTTTCCATTAAAAACTTTCGTACAGTGATCACAAGAAAACCTTTTTTTGCCATCTTGATTAAAGTTCAACTTGGGGAGAGAGATTTCACAAGGAGCCCCCACACCAGACCTTTGTCTGCTACCTTTGTCATGATCGTCTAGCTCCCGGGACTTGGCTCTGTCCCTACCGTCCTCTTCATCACCAGGGGAGCGTCGTGCAGTTTTGTGTCTGACCAGCAGCAAGCCTGGACGTGCAGTAGACTGGACGTCAGCTCTCGTGTCTCCGTCTGTAAAGATTTACAAATTAGAAAAGTAAATACAATACTGTAATATAAAATATGAGAATGTCTAATTACTAATCAATTCAAGAGTAAAAATAGATAACATAAAAAATAATACATTTTGTTTTAAAATGTTCTCAAAATCCTACATCATTCAGGCACTTAAGTTCATTAAAATTAATTTTATTTTGAATGAAGGATTTACAAAAAAATATACAGTAATCAATAATCAATTAATAATGACAATTTACAAGTGCCAAAACTTTAATTTTCAGTATTTTTGAAGTGGATGCAAAGCACACAGAGTACAGTACTTTGAATTATATGCATACTGTGTTATCTAAAAAGAATTAAAAAGAAAAAGTGTTTCATGTATTTTTTCTCATAAAAAAAAGAGGGGGAGAAAAATAGTTTTCCAATTCCAGTTGCAGAATTAATTAATTAAAATTATTTCAACAGTAAAAAAAAAGCTGTCACAAATAATTTACATATGATCACATCTCACAGTAAGTTGTAATATTAATTTATCTGAGCCTGTGTTATCATAGAATACAAAATAAAATAATACAAGGAACACCCGAAAGGGTAAAATGGTGTCAAGGGTATTATTTTAACAAAATAACCAAAGTTTGACTTTCCTCAAACCCTCTAGTCTGTGTTTGTTTTCAGGGTCAGTTTGTGTGCTGTTCTGTACCTCCCAGAAATGACTCACCTTTGTCAGGTAGCTCCCCACACACAACCTGCAACCAAAGTAAACATCAGACCTCCGCTTGTGGAGCATCAAACAAATCTTGCTTGCACAAGTTTTGTAATTTTTGTTGAGTACATATTTTTTTATTACAGTACATAATTTGAAAAGGCACACAAAAAGTGTTTTCTAAAAAAATAAAATACAGTAATAAATGTTAAAAAATATTTTTTTTTCCAGTAAAATCATAATACTGTACGTAGTATTTTAAAAAATTCTTATTGCAGAAGAGAAAACTGAATAATTAAATTTTAAAAACTTTAATGTACCGGTATGTACTATAATTCCGAGTTTTTCTTTTTTTTTTTTTTTTTTTCTTTGTGAGGTAATTATTTATGCTTGAATTAACTGAATTCTGTATCACTGTACTTCAGAGAACATTGTAAATGCATATAATGAAATCCTAAACAATAAATAACACAGTACTTTTAAGTTTAGTACACAAAAAAAAAACAAATATCAAAATCCCATACACGTAACAGTAATTATCTTAATGATTAAAATGAGGTAATGGACACCCTGCATGAAAATTTTTTTTTGCAGAAATGAAAAGAGAGTGTACCAAATTATGCTACTCTGATTTTTTTTTAGATTTTTGAGCCCCATTTTTTGTTTTTTGATTGTGTTTTTTTTTAAATATTAATTGAAAGCTCTGTAAGTTGATTTGGCACCCCTAAATCCTTAGTAAAAAGGATAAGGACTAGACTAGACCCCTATTGACGCTTCCAGGGGGCGTGGCCGCACTTTCAACAATTATTTAAAAATATTTCTGGGACTAAGAAAAATCTGAAAAAATTCAGAGTAGCATTATTTGGCACCTTCTATTCATTTCTGCAATAAAAAAATTTCATGCAGGTTGTCCATTGAGGACATTTTGCTACTAAAACCACCCACCTTCCGGGCCACACTAGAAGAGTTCTGGCCGCAACTTGAAGTCCGCTGGTTGGTCGCTGCATCTCCGACACTTCTAGTGGACGTAACTCTCGCAGTCTCTGTAGCCTGAGGAAGACTGCAGCCAACTTTCTTCTGCCTGACAGCAGCCTTTGCTTGCTGGAGGCTAGCTAACATTTTCCCACTCAATCTTGTAACACAAACTCGAAGATCTTTCAGACAATATTTAGCAGCAAGACATTCTTGAGAATCATTTGTTCCTACAGCTCTGTTAGTTGATGTTTTAGACACCACTGGTAATTTCGGAGTCTGTGAAGGCCGCAGCCATTTGTCTAGCAAGGTAGGCCTGGTTACTGGTTCAATGTTCTTCGTTGCTTGGGAGGGTTGCCTGGCAATTTGCTCTGTCCTTACAGCCACACTGCAGGTGTCTGGGGAAGCCTCACCACCGCTCTGTGGCATGGAGGGCGCCACTGTCACATCACTGGGGGGCTGCAAAACCTTCAGGAACTTTCCTTGGGCCTTCTCATTTCGTTCTCGAAACATCAACCAGCTGCGAAGGCCGTCAGCACAGGACGTGCAGATCCGAGTGGGGTAGCCGTTGTCTGCAGCGATCTGCAACATTGAGATACTGACTTGAATGTGAACCAGGATGTGGCCTCTTTATCTACTGTACATAGTACATCATTCTTACATGCAGCTCTTTACTTTACTGGAGAGTACAGTATCATACAATGGTTGTATTTATAGTGCAGTATTGTAATGATATATTAAAAATTTATTGAATTTTTTTATTGTATTTATTTATTAAAATAGTTGCATGTTTTTTCTTAAAGCTTGAGGTAGTTGGTAGGGACCCTTTGTTTCATTGGAATGTACTGTGTAGTGGATTTTAATAATGATAGCACTTTCAAATTTTATGGCAATATTTTTATAAATGTACTCTCAAAAGTTCCGCATTTTGTTTCTTTTCTGGGGATACTGTACCTCATTATGAGCTTGACGTTCAAGACAGGGTATTAGGTGGGGAACAATACAAATAAGGTAAAGCAAGGAGTTATAATAAATATTTCAAAATTGTTGCTTGAATAAATTTTAAAAATAATTCAATAATTTCAATTAACTTGCATTTTAAAGTTAATAAAAGTTAATATCTTTGACGCCATTTTTACCCTTTCGGGTGTGGCCATTTTAAATAATGATAAAATACAGTATAACAAGTCAAGTTTACGCCAGACTCTATGGCACCAAGCTCTAGACAGTCTAGACCGACTGGTGCCATCCATAAGAGCCTTAAAGGGGTACCAAAGTGAATACTTTTTTTACATATTCGGGCAGCTAAGAATTATTCTAACATCCATGTGGCTCAATATTTTCGTACAATGCCTAGTTATTTTACAATTAATTATTTAGTTTGAAAAGTGAGTTCTATGGCCGTTGATTGATTCAAGCCGATGCGCTCCCGCAGCGGCCGGTGATATGACAAGAAAGGGGCGGGAGGAGGTTCCCATGATTCGCGGGAAATTCTCGTCGTATCAGCGGCTGCTGTGGGCGCGCACCGACTTGAATCAACCAACGGCTTTTGAACTCACTTTTCAAACTAAATAATTAATTTTAAAATAACTAGGCATTGTACAAAAATATTGAGACACAGGGATATCAGAATAATTCTTAGCTTGCCGAATATGTAAAAAAAAGTATTCACTTTGGTACCCCTTTAATATAAGTTACCGCTTGCAGTCAAATTCGACACGTAAACTAAGATTTGTAATATTAGGTACATACTTTCATTTTTTATTGCAATATATTATTTTTTTAAATATAATAAATTATCCTTAATAGTTTCAAATATTTTTTTCTAGGGATACACCTCGATTAGGTGGGGTATAAAGGTGGGGTAATATAGAAAGGATGAGGGAGGGGTATGTCAATAATAATAAAATTTGCTGCTTCAATGAATTATAATTTCATGGTTTTTGATTTCACTTCAAAAGTTGAGAGCATTTCAATAATTTAATCCAGATGGACTTTGGTGTGCTCACCGTGATGTTGAGGTTGTTCTGAGCGCAGACTGCCAGTCGCTGATGTGCCGGGTCCAGCAAACACACCCCAGGGTCCGCGATGCCAGCACACATGCGGCACGACATTTCCATCCTGGCAACAACAAATTTTAGTCTTTCTACTGCAGGCTTTGTTACTGAACCTCTTTCATCAAATTTTAGCAGTAAAAGAGTATGCATGGACGAACTGAGTTTAAATTTTTAAATATCCGTTTGTGTCGTCGATAAATTAAATATCTCATATGTCAACAAAATTATAGCTGGCATGACGATCAACTGTCGACAATTTTCAGATTGACAATTCTTCTTCTAAACAGAATCTGGTTTATTTTGTTCCACAGAAAAACAGACGTTCAAAGTCTATAGGCATGGTCAAACTATCAAAGCAACGTTTAGGGGACATAGAAATACAAAACGTCAACAAACCTATATAGCTGGTCGGTAACTGAAATGTAGTTGATGTAGCATTCAATTATTGTTCAACATCTCGCAGAGAGAACTTCCAATAATCTTCTCTCTCGGAGTGTTTCCTTGAGGTTTCATCTCCGTTATCTGAAACATTATTAACAGAACTCAGAATACTGTATGCATACAGTACAGCAAATAACAGAGTCTAAATGATTGAATGAAAAGAAAGCCAATATGGCTTTGTTTTTCTATTTGGTTGTTATAGATTATAGACATAGAGAAATTGAGATGAAAATACATACATTATAATTATGCACTCACAGTAGTTACTAATTACTTTACTGTTTGTAAACATAAACATTTTATCGTTCACTCGATCAAGTATTTTTGGTTCAAAATAATTTTAATATTTGACACGCCACGCCCACCAACTAAATCAGAAATCAGCTTCATTTTCAAACGGGTTTATTTTAACTTTAATTTTGTTTAAGTCATGCAATAACAAAAAAAAATGAAGTATAAACATTATTTTAATAGATTATTGTGATAAATATGACTAAAACTTACCAGTTCATGTAAATATTATCATATTTCTGTCAGAGTCAGGTCAGAGAGTCTTCTCTGCACGGCGAAGTCCCGCCAATTTTTTTTATTATTTTATGAACCTGTATGGTGCTGCCACCTTTACGCCGCAGTTTGAAACTATTTGAAATTAATTTTTTTTGGACAGCGAACCCACCAAAATGGCATGTGGAAGATTTTTACTCCATAAATTTAGTGAATTTAATTAGTGGCTCCGTCCCTACCGTCCTCTTCATCACCAGGGGAGCGTCGTGCAATTTTGTGCCTGGACGTGCAGTAGACTGGACGTAATTAATTAAGCTCTCGTATGTCTGACCGATCCGTGTCTGTTAAAAAAGTGACACATATATGATATATGTGATTAAATATAATTATAAGATTTATATTATTTTATATATATAAGAAGAAATTAAGAAAATGTTTGACATTTTTAATCAAGAGTAAAAATACATTTAATATTTAAAAAATAAATTTTCAAATGAAAAAGCCGGTTCTAAACTACATCATTCAAGCATTTAAGTTCAATAAATTTTATTTTGAATCAACCCCCAGCCAGCAAAAACAAAACACTGCCGGTCCACGTACAACAGCAGGGCTAAATTTTCTCTATTGAAGGCCGGGGGTATAGTCACTCCCTTCCGGCTTATCAAGGCCCCAGCATACATATGGTATATGTAAAAGTACATCAACTTTTATTATTATTTATTATATATATTACACTATTAAAAATCTAATATCGTATATATTATTTCTTTTATATATATTAATTGTTTAATAATATTATTTTCGGTCAAAATCTTTTAAAAGTGATTGCTATATTAGCTATAAATAAAATGCCAACTAAATTTTTATTTGACATTTTTGCCAGAATAAGTAAATTTGCTACAAATGCATGAAAATGTTAGCGTTTGAATTTTGAAATTTAGCAAATAAAAATATTTAATAGGAAAACTCTTTGTAAAAGATTGAAAATAAAGATATGGAATAGACAGACTTTTTTTTTTTTTTTTTTAGTAAATAATTTATTGGAGATTATAGATGTATATACAAAGTTATGCTACCCTGATTTTTTTTTTTTTCAGATTTTTAGAGCCCGGGAACTATTTTTAAAAAATTATTGAAAGTTCTTTTTGTGACGTCACGAGGCGCCGCTCCTTAAGAAAAAGATAGGACTTGCCGCCTCGTGACGTCACAAAAAGAACTTTCAATATTTTTTTTAAAAATAGTTCCCGGGCTCTAAAAAGTCTGAAAAAAATTCAGGGTAGCATAATTTTGCACGCTCTATCCATTTCTGCAATAAAAAAATTGAGGTTGATACTCCATTGTAATTACAATTTATAATTTTAAATCCAACCAATTCAGTTTCATATAATCGAGAAACGTTTTTATTGTTAAATTCAATACCCATGTAATATAGCATTGCGTAAATAAATAATATTGACTTTAATATGAAACTTAAAAGAAAAATATAAATATTTAAAAGCAACGTTTATGAAGAATAAAATGTGTAACTTTCGTCTCGTACAGAAAAAAAAATTGTAAATATTATTATTAGTCTTTTATTAAACACAGAAAGTGTACATATTAACAGCACTAGAAACATACATTATAGAAAAACATTACAATAGAACACATAAAACATACGTACAAAACATATATAATAGTTACAGAATAATAGAACAATAGAAAATGATAATAAAACAATATAAAATAAAATAACAGATAATACTAACAGCCTGTTACATCATAATAATAATATATCATATATATAATCACATATATAAAACAAAATATGACATAGAAAATAGATAGAATAAAAAAACTTATTGCTTCATTGCTATTCAAAATCTATAGACTATATGAAATCTCCCCTGGCATAATCGCTAATAGGCTTAATTCTAGATTTACAGATATTTAAATGATATTGGCTACAATATTCATTACATAATTTACATACACAAGATTGTTCAGCTTTATGATAACCAGAAGATTTACAAATTAGATGGTGGAAGCCGTGAACAGCCTGGCGAGTTAAAACATTTCTAACATTGGATCTATCCAATTGGGGCAGACACCAATGTTTACATGTCATAGCATCAGTGCTGTAAAACTCAGGATTAATATCCTGAGCTTTTTGATTCCTGACAGCTATAAAATTGGAATATTGATCTGTCGTTGGAAGTTTAAACATTTCTTTGATTTCTGTAATAAAATAATTGGAATCTATCAGTTTATAGGCCAGTCTAGTTTCGGTAAATTTTGACAGACACAGTAATCTTTTAACAAACATGGCTTTTACTGATTCTAATTTATCAAAATCGGATACAGATAAATGAGGCCATACAATTTCAATACCATAAGTAGCCACAGGGGCGACTTTTAAATTGAATAGTTTGAGCCCTGTTTTGACGGATAGACCAGACAGCCCTGAGATAGTGTACATAACAGTGATAGCGTTCTTACATCTTTCTGTTATATGTTTAGAAAAAGAATGCCCTGTCATTTGAAGTATTATGCCAAGATATTTAAATGAATTTAGAAATTCAATCTTTTGACCGTCACAATAAATTTCATCGTTTTTGCATAACGGTCCGCCTCTTCTAAACTTAACAACCTTGGTTTTCTCTGTGTTAATTTCTAGACCATTTGTTTTGGCCCAGATGGATAGATTATTTAGCGCTTTTTGTAGCTTGACTTTGCTCTTTGAAATAATAGCAAGATCATCTGCATATAAATTTAGTACGACTTGATCATTTTCATTTTCACAGTTTATATCTTTTGTAATCTCGGTTATATCTGCAGTAAAAAGATTGAAAAGAAGAGAGCTGCTCGGGTCTCCTTGCAAAACTCCGTTAGATTGAATAAGATTACTAGAACATGATAAGCGATCTTGAACACATACATAATTGATATTTAGAATAACAGCTAAGATATTCAAAATTTCAGAAGGAATTACTTTAAGTGACTTCAGCTTTTCAATGAGCAAATTCCTATTGACCGAATCAAAAGCTTTTCTGAAGTCTACAAAAGCAATATATAAATGACCCTTTGGCTTCTCCAATGCTAGTTTAATTTGATTATATACTGTGGATACAGCTTGTATTGTGGAACGTCCTGGCATAAAGCCGTATTGCTCTTTTGGAATAAGATAGTGGGTGGAATCAAAAAGCCTGTTTGCAATTAATCTCGAGAAGAATTTGTACATGGTATCACCATAGATAAAATTGTAAATATTGTATAGTGATATTATTGTTTATATTGATTTAATTTATAATGTTATCATTTTATTATATTTTGTATATACAGACTGTTACGTACATACATACTATGATGAAATAAATAAATATAAATAAATATGGATCATAATTATTAATTTATCTGTAGTATCCTGTGGATCAGCAACCCACAATACTTTCCATTACAAATGGTTGCATATCTGACAGGATAATGAAACAAAGATGGCGGCACTTTCCCCTTTCTCTCTGTGTGCTATTTATTTGGTCAAGTAACACTATTGCTATTTGCTATATATATTTTATCGATCGGAAGGAAGCATATTTTTAACTAAATATTTAATATAGATAGGTATTTAAATTAGAGTAAAAAAAAACTTAAGTATATGTTTGTTACAGAAAAATGAATATATATTATAATATTTTTTTTTTATATTTTTTTTTTTTTTATATTTTAGCAATATATGATATACATATACCAGCCAAGGTTAAACAATTAACCCTGTCGGCCGCTACATGACGAATTTCATCAAAATCTTCAAGAATAAAGAAATCAGTAATAAAGAAAAATATAATGCATTAAGAAATAAATTAATAAGAGAATAATTTCAATCAAAATCATACAGAGATTAAAATATTTTTGACCCTAATGTTCTAATACAAAAATTATAACATTTTGATTACAATATATATATATTACTTATTTATCATTATTTTACTACTGCTACTTTATTCATGCAATATATTTATATTCATTATCAAAACATAACCCAATAAAACAATTTTATTTGTTTTATGTTAACCAGCAAGCAAAAAGACAAAATATAAATTCAAGTAACATTTGATAAATGATAAAGCAATATGCATAAGATCCATCTGAAACAAAAAAGCTTTAGAATATGTTTTTAAATAATGCGCGCATAACATCATATATATTATATGCGTGACTCTAAAACAACTATAATGAATTATTTATATTTATTTATTTTTAATAATTACTTTTTGAATTCAAAATTTGAGATTTTTTTTTTCTTTTGTAATATTATTTATTTATTCTTGCAAATTATTAACTCAAACAATTTTATGCAATTAACACCGTAATTCTATCTAAACTGTGTTGTTTTGTTTCATTGCGTTATAGGTTTAGAGCTGATATATTTTATGCATTTTTCAAATTGTCACCAAACGCAAATAAAAACTGTAATTATATTTTACATATAACATAAAAATATGTGGAACAAATGTTTCTTAATTACACGAGAGTGGAATATTTTTACAATTATATAATTCGTATCAACAAATCATTGATAATGTGTGCTCGTAATATTTCATAGTTTAATTATTGATTTTACCAAGAAATGTATTCTTTTAAAGTTCAAATATAAATAACCTTACAGGGACCATTTTACTATATAACTATTTATTTTATGAAAAATCATCTACCAATGCGATATATTTTTTTATACAAGGATACACCTCTATGAGCTTGAAGCTTAAGGTGGGGTAATGGGTAGGGATAAGGTAGGAAAAGGATGGTGGCCACGGTATGTTATCGTCCCAGCATTCGCTGAGGTGAGACTGAGGGAACCGTGGTAAATCTTAGTCAGGACGGCCACTTCCATATTTTCTATTTGTTTTAATTGAAAAAAAGGATAGAAAACAAAAATATTTAATATATATTTTGTAAATTCTATTTCAGGAAATTTTTCTATTATACTAACATTTAATCAGGGAGGGTATACAAGTTATTAAATATTTACTATAGTTATTAAAAAAGAGGAGAACATTTTTTAGTACTTTTATTTTCAGAGATACAGTAATAATGTTAAAACATTATATTATATATACATAATAATGATTTAATATAATACTGTACAATACGTACGCATCAATCAACCATATAGAATGAAGTATTGTCCTCCATTTTTTTTATTGCAGAAATGGATAGAGGGTGAAAAGTTATGCTACCCTGATTTTTTTCAGATTTTTTAGAGCCCGGGAAGTATTTTTAAAAACTTATTGAAAGTCCTATTTGTGACGTCACGCGGCGTCAAGTCCTATCTTTTTCTTAAGGAGCGGCGTCTCGTGACGTCACAAAAAGAACTTTCAATAATTTTTTAAAAATAGTTCCCGGGCTCTAAAAAATCTGAAAAAAATCAGGGTAGCATAACTTTGCACCCTCTATCCATTTTTGCAATAAAAAAAATGGAGGACAAAACTCCACTGATTTGCATGGTTTCTTCATTTCACAAATGAACCTTCTAACATTTTTACAATTGTCGTCAGCCCATCCTATTCTTCCACCGCTCGCGGCGATTTCTATACAGTTTTCTATACCATAGCCATTGTTGGGTTCTCCTCCGATCCAGTTTTTGAAGTTTGTGTACGCTATCCCAGATCCCGACCAAATGAATGTGCCTTCGACATCGATGTCATTGAGGCCTATCCAGAAGGAGTTGTCCCATTCGCTGCTCCCACCTTGAACAAAAAAATAAATAATAATAAAATAGATGTGTTACAGTTACAGAAACCCTATAGAGACCTCCGTGACATATGGCCAGGAATTTGAACAACTTGGGCTGAATTTCGTTGCTACTGAGAAAGGCGGCGCCACTGAATCGCAGCGGCATGACCTGGTTCTCGCTGGGTGCACGGGCAATTTCAGCCAGCAAGAACCAGGCCGTGTTGTGCTTTTAGCAGTGCCGCCACTCTCAGAAACAGCGAAACTCTGATCAAATCCCTGGCCATATGTCACGAAGGTCTCTGTAGGGTCTCTGTTACACTGTTACAGTTATAATATAATATAATATAATATAATATAATATAATATAATATAATATAATATAATATAATATAATATAATATAATATAATATAATATAATATAATATAATATAATATAATATAATATAATATAATATAATATAATATAATATAATATAATATAATATAATATAATATAATATAATATAATATAATATAATATAATATAATATAATATATATAGAGTTCTTAAAAATGTTTCAAAGAATCCTTGGTTCTTACCCCAGTTGAAAAATTACGTCTTTAACTAATCTTTTACATGTCTAAACCTAAAAATAGTACCTCTAAAACACATCTTATTTCCCCTTCGCTCAAAGTGAGGATGAAATGAAGACAATATTTCTAACATTTTATGCACAAGAAGAGGAAAAAAGACGTGATCTCGTCCTTTTCTCTCTTTTTTCCTTTAAAAATGAGCAAAATGAAGAGGACAAAAGATGAGAGGAGAGCTTAATAGCGAGGAAAAGATGAAATTTGTTTCAACTCGGGTACTGATAATTGACGTTCAAAACATTTTCATGATAAAAAATAAATAGTCAATTTTGACTGAGGTTTACCACGGTTCCCTCAGTCTCATCTCAGCAAATGCTAACAGCCCAATATCTTTCCCCTCCCATATCCCTACTCATTACCCCGGCTCAAGCTCCAAATTCATTTCATATATCCATGATAAAAAAAATTACAAGTATTCAATTTTTTTATGATCTTGTTAAAATTATTATCTTACTGATCAGTTGCCTCATCCGTGTGTTGATCCAATCGCTTTCTTCTGGGCTATCAACGCTCATCAACTCCATGCCGTGTTGATGACAGAAGTCGGAGGCGCCGTACCAAGTCCTCTGTAACAAATAGACATGCAAATAAACAATAAAGTGGTAAAAGTTTCAAGACACCACGAACTTTTACCACATCTTGATTTTAGTGTTGAAACACAGACTTGACAATTTTTAAGATTATTTGAATGACTATATTAATCTCAGAATTTATGCACATTTATTTAGATTAGTATTAAAAAGGGATAATAATTATATTCCCAATTATATAGGTTGGGTTTAAGAAAATAACTAATTGGAAATCTCTTCATTGTATTTTCATTGGGTTGGATGGAAGAGTGGGCCTGATGGCCTAAATCCCGCCCTCAATAAAGACGATTTTATTTATTTATTAATTTATTTATTTATTTATTTATTTATTTATTTATTTATTTATTTATTTATTTATTTATTTATTTATTTATTTATTTATTTATTTATTTATTTATTTATTTATTTATTTATTTATTTATTTATTTGCTTTTTTATGATGTGATTTTGACAGACAAATTCTCAGGTTATACCTTAAAGTCCATTTCAATAAAGTAAGGTCCAAATGCTGCATATGTTGCTTCCAACTGAAGACCTGAAACTATGAATTAAGAAATTGATTAAAAGATGGCCACGCAGTATTACTCCCTGCAGAACAAAATATTCATCCAAGACTGAATCGTAATTACGCTTTCTTGAATGGAAAACAGGCATACTTTTTTCATTTAAAGATATCTATGAGGAACTTAAATGTTAGTTATGGTCAATATTGTCAATGGACAACTTACATAAAAAAAAATTACTGCAAAAATGAATAGAGGATACCAAATTATGCTACTATGAATTTTTTCAGATTTGTTTGAGTATTGGAACTATTTTTAAAAAATTATTGAAAGTGCGGCCACGCCCCCTGGAGGCGTCACTAGGCGTTTTTGCCCTTTTCTTTTTATTAAGGCTCCAGGGGTGCCAACATAAATTAGAGAACTTCAATAATAATTATTTAAAAATAGTTCCGGGACTCCAAAAAATTCTGAAAAAATTCAGAGTGGCATAATTTAATACCCTCTATTTATTTCTGCAATAAATTTTTTTTTGCATGTAAGTTGTCCATTTGTTCACAGTTTTTTTTAACACTATAACACCCGCAAATTCAGGGCAAATGTGCTACGATTTCAGAATCGTGCAACGTACGCACGTCTTTCCTAACGCTGGTAATATTTTATATCTTTTATACTTTACTATACCTTACCTTGATTCATGCATGTGCTCCTCATAATATCAACCTGTAACAGAGCATATAAAATATTGAGACATTTTACTGTAGCTTATGAGCACAGAAATATTTTTACACTGATCAAATACTAAATATCAAAAGAAAAAAGAATTTGGAAAAAATGACAAATATATTTCTGGCAAAATTGAACTGAAATACATGTATATATATATATATATATATATATATATATATATCAGTTATATCCTTCCAAATAGAAGTATTTTAAAGAGTTATCCAATATTGTATGAAGGACATATAGCAAAAACTTTAAAGTTCAAAGCGAAAAATGTTTATATTTTTTATAATAATTATAGTATAATATCTGCAATACGAACGTACGCGGAGCTTCGAGAATACTTAATCAAATTTCAGAACATATTAAAGAGACATTGCAAAAATAAAAAGTAACATATTATATGTTAGGGAGCTAATTTGTCAGAGATATATTATGTATATTATATTTCTGAAAAAAAAAAAAACTACCTTTAAAACACCTAGAAAGTTCAGTACATAAATTACCTTACTCTGTAGAATAGCCACATTTTTATTTAGTCCAGGTATAACGTTGTTATCATTATTAGTTTTTAGGGCATTTAAATCATTCACTTGTTTTTGCAGCATCGAATTGGTAGCAGTTAATGTTGTCTTGTCATTTTGTAATGTTGTAACTTGATTTTGAAGTACTCCGTTTGCAGTTGATAATGATTCTATTTTTCCTTCAATATCTGTTTGTTTCTTAATCAGTGCAGACTTTTCATCTTCCAGACTTTGCAATTGCTTGTTCAAGGCATCGTTTTTAAGGATAAAGTTATTTTTTAATAATTCACATGTTGCAGAATTATTTGCATTCGTGGAAGAAAGATTTTCTAAAAGTACTTTTTGTTTCAATAATTCCGAAATTTTGTTAAGATAATTTTTATTTTCAGAAGTTAAGTCATTGATTTGTTTGTTCATGTTACTAATTTTGTTTTCAAGATCTTTTTTCTCCGACATCAGGGTTAAAATTTGAGCCACGTGATTGGCATCTTCAGTACCAGTACTATTTAGTTTACTTTGCAAAAATTCAATTTGCTTTGCTGCATCTTGTAATTTCTCATCCAAATTATTTTTTATTGTTTGTAGTTTATCATGTTCCAATTTACTAGCAGTACTTGATGTCTGCAGTGCTTTAATTTGTTGCTCCAAATTACTTACTTGTTTTGAAAGTTCATTATTAGTGTTATTTAGTGCAACAATATGAGTTTGTAGGGATGTTATTTTGTTATCAGATTTTTCAATTTGTCCTATCGTTTCAGTAATATTACTGTTCAAGGATTCAATTCGGGTGTTAAGGTTTCTTATTTGTGATATGAAATCAGCTTTTTCATTTTTTAATGAAGCTACTTGTGACTTCAAATCGGTTATTTTAGAGTCCATGTTAGAAATATTTGTTTTCAAACCAGAGACAAGTGCTTCTAATTCAACTTTTTCTTCAGTGATGTTTGATAATTTTACTTCTCCATCTTCATTCTTCTTATTGGCCGTCTCCAACTGCAATTTAAAATCTTGAATGTTCAATTTTAAAGTTTCTGCATCAGAGTTAGCTACACTGATTTTATTTTGCAAATCAGAATTTTTTGTAAGTAATTTTCCTTGCTCTGACTGCAAAATTTGATTTTGATTTTTCACGTCCATCAAATTATTTAATGATTGTTCAAGCTGACTTAGAATTTCTGCACTTTTCTTCTCACTTTCTTTCAGTTTAGCTTCAAGATCAGACTTCTGTGCTGTAAGATTTGCTTTCTCCGCCTCAAGTTTTTGAATATTTTCTTTAATCGAGGGGTCATTTGCTGTTTTTTTCAATTTTTCAATCTCTGCATTCAATGTCTTTATATTGTTGTTCAATTTACTGATATCAGATTTTAAGTTCAGGTTATCAAGTTCACACCTGTATGATATTGACTTTAATTCACTCGTTTCTCTCTGAAAAAATAAATAAATAACAAATAAAAATACATCATGTGTTTTTTATTGTTCAATCGTTGAACAAATGACATAAGTAAAATTCAGCAGTTTATGAATATCAATGTTTTTATATCAATAATATAAAGTATAGAAAGCGGAAAAAAAAATCAAAAATATGGTATCCTTTTTACTTTTTAGCTAAGAATTTTGATGAAAATTGCATTTCACTCCTTAAAAATATTTTAAAATGTAATATAACTTATTTTTTTCCGTAGAAATGCTGAATAAAATTTCACACGCACAAAAATAATTTATTCTTACCTTACATGCAGTCACTTGCTTTTCACAGCTTACAAAGGATTGCTTACATGCCTCAAGAGTGTTAGTTGCCCTGTAAAATATACATTTCTTAAGTTTCACAACTATATTTAATGTTGGTGATTAAAAAAACATAAAAATTATGCCTGCAACATATTTTGTTTTCAGGGGTTATCCCCTGCGATCTTGAAGCAGGGTATTAATTGGTAGTGATAATTAGGAGAGGTAAAAAATGGTACGCGTGGCTTAATTAATTGAAACAGGACTGAGGGAACCGTGAAAAACCTCAGTCAGTACGAACACCCTGCAGTTGACCAAAGTGAGACAGCTAGGCAGGGAGTAACGTAATATCTGCAATCGCCCAAACATCTAAGTACTAAACCCTTTTGACGTAGCTTGACTTCGGTGATCTAACGAGAACTGGTTACCACACGTTTAGCCTTATTTAAAAAAAATTTTGAAGTCATATGATGATAATTATTGCATTTTTATTCTTCCAATAACATCATCATTCACAGAATCTAATAAAAGCTTTTTGGAAAACGAAGCTATACGTGAAAAGTGGATTTACATGTGCGATTTCCAGCCTACAACAGGACGCGAATAATGCGCACTTGCTGTAACTCCATTAGCGGCTATATTTGGCGATTAAAAGAAAAAAGAGCATCGTATATAATTAACGCGATCATATTCGGCGAATTCGCTCGCCGCATTATAGGATTTCGCAGCTTTTACGTCAAAATCACGTCGCATCGCCGTTGCCGCTCATGAAAATCCACCTTAAGTCACGTGATAAGGTGATAACAATAAACACGGTAATAAGATATTAAATTCTGACTCTAATAAAAAATAATTCATTAACACTCTTACTAATTTCCACTCACCATGTTTTTTACATTATAACCTATATTTTTTAACAAAAAAAAAATGAGTTTTTTATGACCTGTAGTAACGTTTATTTAATATTTAAAGTCAATCATGTGTTAATGTATAATAATTGCAGCAATATCATCCTCCTAAACAGATTCCATTTTTATTTTCAATTTTTCCATGAATGTATAATTAATATGAATTTACTAATGCAATTACTAATACACTTGCTCCCTCCCTGGAGTAAATTTGTCTCGCTTTCCACCCACAGTGCAGTGATACACTTGTATGTAGTATCCCACAGGCTTTGGACATTACTTTGTTCCATTCATATAAAGTTAAGTTGTACGTCCTGACTGAGGTTTTCCACGGTTCCCTCAGTCTCACTACAGCGAATGTTAGGACGCGTAACAGTGGCCATAATTCTTTTTCTACCTTATCTCTATACATTATTACCCCGTCTCGAGCTCCAAGCTCATATAGGGGTGTATCCTTGTAAAAATATAAATCATACCAATCCTTAAAATGTGTAATTTTCAATAGTAAATAGAATGCCGGAAAAATTATGTCAGTAATGTGGTAAATTAGTTGTAATACCAAGTGAACAAATCAATATTTCTAATTTTTATTAAAATATTTTAATATATTTAATTATTAAATGTAAAAGTCACGTATTTTTAATACCTTAAAAATTCGTCTGTATCATTTTCCAGGTGATCCTGCTGAGGTCTGGTTTCCACCTGAAATTTTACATCAAGTGTCAGAAATACACTGAACATTACTCAATTTTGTAGTGCAAAGTTCCGAATTTTCATTTTCAAATTGATTCTAACGTATTTACTATAACATTTTAACTTGTTAATATATCTAACAAATAAAAATATATAACAATTATGATATGTGTTTAATTATATTTATGTTCAGCAAGCAAGATATAAGAATATAAAAAAAAATAATTTATTTGTTTTATGATTAATTATAATTGTGATAAATTCATATAACTTATAACCTTGCGTTCATAATTTCATAATCATAGTTCATAATCAGATAAAAATGTAATTATCTGATTTTTTCAATGTACGTATATAATTATAAAAAAACAAATATTTTTAATAAACCTGCATATATTAAGTAATTGTCGCTACTTTTCCGTCGTATCTAATCTGCTTTATATACAATATTAAGCTTTATAATAAGCTTAAAGTGTTTTACATCTTTATTTGTTTATAGATTCTGTCTGGTATTATATAGTCATATTTGTTTTATATTCCTGCCAGAAAGTAGCCGGAAGTGTAAAGTTTCTGGTCTTCCTATTCGTATTTCAGCGATACAATTACACACATCCGATAGGTCAATACTTCTACTTCAAACCACTTTGTAAAATTTCAGTATTTAATTACAAACAGAAAAGCCGCAAATTTAACACTTTCAACTACTTCCGGAGAGAATAACATATTAATTTTACTGTAATAACATGGTACCAAAGAGAATACATTGTAAAATTTACATTATAAATGTTTACTTAATTGTGTGTTATGTTCTTTGAGACTGGAGATGTACTACAATTAGGTGTCCTAAATATGGGAAAACTGCATTGGATTCAATAAATAAATAAATAAATAAAAAGCTTTCTTACAACATTTTTTCAGAGTTTTAATTACAATTTTAAAACAATATATATAATGTTTCAATACAATATGTTACATGCAGTATCATCAATCACCCATATAAAAGTGATCTGCATGGTTCCTTCATCTCACAAATGAACCTTCTATAATATGTACAAGTGTCATCATTCCATCGTATACCGTTTGAACCGTCTGAAATTAATGCAACGCAGTTTTCATTAGTACCGCCGAAGTTCGGTGGATTCACCCAGTTTGCGAAGCTTATGTCGTTCCCTCCAGTTGACCAGGTGAATTTTCCTTCGACCTCGTTGTCATTGAGACCGATCCAGAAGGAAGCGTCCCAAATACGATATCCACCTAAGAAAGGAAAAAGAACTTTAATGAAGTTTCATGTACTCTTTTTATGATTAAAGTATATTTAAATTTAAAGTCATAATTATTTCTAAAATATTTTACATTGAAAATAAGATACATCTATTAATATAGTTAGTTAATTATTATTCTGATTTTTTACTGAAATATTATACATATATATTTCTGTCTCATTTACATGCATTTTTAATTAACCTTACTGTTAGTAAATTTTATAATTCTATTGGAGGGAATCGAATAAAATTAATTTTAAATATAGGGAATATTTTTTCACTTTAATTGCTTATGGTATGAGCATATTATATGCTCTAGGGGATTTTTTTTTATCACAACAGTTCCATTTCTAGTTTCAGTATTCATTTTTTTTTTTCACAAAATTATATAGACAAATTCACATCAATAATAAATTTGTATACTACACACAACATAACATATAACATAAGGTGGCAACATGAACGTCAAATGCAAGTTCTGTTGAATTAAAAGACGCCGCGAGCTAGTTCCAAGATCTCAACATTTTAATTAAATTAATATCACACACATTATTTATATTTAAATTTTAAGCATGAATGATTTATAAAATTTTATCGTTTCTTTATTCCTATTTCAGAGTTATTAAATTCCTAACATACTCTTCTTTATTGAAGCCATACTAAAATATATTGGTTATAATTTACCAATGGAATATCGAACTCATTTTTTTATTGCAGAAATGGATAGAGGGTACAAAGTTATGCTACCCTAATTGTTTTATAGATTTTTTATAGCCCGGGAATTATTTTTAAAAAATTATTGAAGGTCCTTTTTGTGACCTCACGAGGCGGCAAGTCCTATCTTTTTCTTAAGAAGTGGCGTCTCGTGACGTCACAAAAAGAACTTTCAATATTTTTTTCAAAAATAGTTCCCGGGCTATAAAAAATCTGAAAATATTTAGAGGAGCACGCTCTATCTATTTTTGTAATAAAAAAAATAGGTCGATATTCCATTATATTTTTAATCCTATTTTAGAGTTTTGTTAAATTTAATCTTACTAATCATTTGAGCCAGCCTTCCTTTGATCCAATCGCTTTCTTCTGCGCTGTCAATTCTCATCAACTCCATGCCGTGTTGGAGACAGAAGTCGGAGGCGCCGTACCAAGTCCTCTGTAAAAATTAGAAAAAAATCAAATAATAAAGAAATTTTATAACAATATGAGTATAATATTTAAATAATGGTATAGTTTACGTAAGTTGACCAAGTCCTGTGTAATTCAATAACCAATTAATTGGTATTTCACGTTTCGTTTCCTTTAATTGAACAAGATTTGCATATTTACTTTTAATTTTTTCCACTTTCAATATTTTAAATCCAAAATCACAATTTGCAAAATTAATATATTTAAATTTAATCATTAAAAATACCTATATTCCACTGTTTTTGCAAAGCGTTCAAGTAACTCATGATATCATGATACTATATGAATTTGAACATGGTTACTGACAATAATTATTTTTATAAGTATAATATAATGGAGTACCGACCTCAATTTTTTTTTATTGCAGAAATGGATAGAGGGTGCAAAGTTATGATTTTGAAAAGTTTTTTTTTTTCAGATTTTTTAGAGCCCGTCAACTATTTTTTAAAAATTATTGAAAGTGCAGAAAAAGTGCCGCCTCTCTTAATAAAAGATAGGACCCAAAAGGGACGTGGATTCGAACCCGACCTCGCCAAAACTTTTTAGCAGTACTTCCCGGTCCCTAAAAAATCTGAAAAAAATCAAAGTAACATAACTTTTCATCCTCTATCCATTTCTGCTATGAAAAATTTTGAGGTCGATACTCCATTAACTAGGAGATGTAAAAGCGCGTAACACAAAAGAAATTTTCAAATTGTTATGAAGCTTTAAACCTAGAAATTGCAATAAATAAAAAAATAATAATAATATTGATTATAATCCAGAGTGTGTCAACAGGGACCATAATGAAAACCAATGTTTAGTATAAGACTATTATAAGTATAAGATATGAAATTGAAATTTAGTATATTATAATCACCCTGGTATTGAAGTCCTTGTGAATATAGTAAGGTCCAAACGCTGAAGATGGATGTTCCAACTCAATACCTGCAATTAAGATGTAATTAATTAATTAATTAATTACTGCAAGCAATTTTATATATATTATGATTGCTTGGATTGGCAAATATATTTTATATATATTATATAGCTCCATTCTTCTTTACAACATATACTTTTATAAAACTTCTTGATATGATGAGTAAAATATAATATATAATATGTACAATAATTTAAAATTATTTTTATTATTTTTTTACTCTATAACTCCTACAAAAAATTGTGTTAAAAGACGCCAACAATTCAGATTGTCACTTCATTCTTTACGTTTTCGTGAAAAAAATTACAAAAGTTCAAGGAGTTTTGAGAGTGAAAAATGTTGGTATTTTTTTTTAAAACAAAACAATATAAAATTGGAGGTGTTCCATCCAAATTTGTAATAAAAAATTGCAAACAGGTTTTTCATTTAATAAGTAAGAAATTCTGCTTATATATTTTATAAGTAGATCGATGTTGAAAAAGAGTATAATGGTAACACACCCAATGTTAAAATTTTTCCAACATATGAAAAATAATGTTCTTCTACACATACATCTCCTCTACCAGTAGCTATAAAATATCATGTATATATATATATATATATATATATATATATATATATATATATATATATATATATATATATATATATATATATATATATATATGTATATATATATATATATATATATATATATAATATAGTTTTTAATTTTTTAATTTGGACCGATAATAAAAGCAAGCAAATTTAACATATAACTATTAATTTTATACTGCTACATTTTTTTCTTCAAAATTTGTATATATTTTGTTTGACGTACCTCATATAGCGTTTTTGTATATGAAACATACAAAATGTATAAATAGCTTGTATAATATAAAGAAGAAAATAATTATTGTGATGAATATAATTAAATTTTTGTTCCAGTAAAAGAAATAATAATAATTGTAATAAAATTTTCATGAATTCTGAAAATATTTATCAAAAAAATCCTAACACCAAAACTGTAATTTATATATCCTTTAAATATTCATGGGATATAAGAAAGAGCTCAGACATTCGCTAAAAATATGCTTGTCCTATATATATATATATATATATATATATATATATATATATATATATATATATATATATATATATATATATATATATATAGATTTCCATAGAATCTGTCGTGCTGTTCGTGCTGTGCGGGTATATAATATACTTTCTTATTTTACTGTATTTTTTGTAAGAATAAAATATGTTGAAAACATTAAAAATATTAATTTTTTATATTTTTTTAACATACCTGCTGGATAGCTGCACTTAGTTTTCATGGAATCAATCTGTAATACGTATATTACATAAATATTATTTTCGTCATTTTTAGTTATAATATATAATGTATTAAAATTTAAAAGGTGCGATTCACGAAGCAGTTAGCCAGGTTTTTAACCACGTTTAACTTAACCACGTTTAACTAGATGATTTAACACGTAAAACAGGTATAGTTAAACGTGGTTAAGCTAAACGTGGTTAGAAAGCTGGCTAACTGCTTCGTGAATCGTGCCCAAAATTTCTAGATATCCCAAAGACATAAAAAATGATGGGAAATTTTGTTGCCAAAGTGAAGTGAAATGAAATAATATGTGGTGCAAACGCATCAAAATATATGTAACGTTTTTAAAAAAATATAATTTTTTCTAAAAATATCGGTTCTTATAAGTATAAGGCTCACAACTTTACCTTACTCTGTAGATTATTCACATTTCTATTCAGCCCAGGTATTACGTTGTTAGCATAATTAGCGTTTGTAGCAGTCAAATCATTGATTGTCAATTGCTTTGTTGTAAGTTCACGAGTTGACGCTGCGTTTGCATTCTGTAGAGATGTAATTGTATTCTGTAATGTTGTAACTTGGTTTTGAAGTACTCCGTTTGCAGTTGTTAATGATTGAATTTTTCCTTCAAGATCAGATTTTTGCTTCGTAACTGCAGATTTGTCATCTTGCAAACTTAGCAGTTGCTTTTTCAGAGCACCATTTTGTAAAGTTAAATCATTTTTCTGTAAGTCACATGATGATGCTACATCCGCATTTTTTGCAGCAAGCTTTTCTAAATTTTGTTTTTGTGTCATCAAATCTGAGACTTGATTTTGTAAATCTTTATTAGCAGAAGTTAGAGCATTGATTTGTGAGTTCATGTTGTTTATTTTATTTTCAAGGTCCTTTTTCTCTGACATTAATGTTAAAATTTGAGCCACATGATTGGCATCTGAGGTACCAGTACTGTTTAATTGGCCTTGCAAATAATCAATTTGTTTTATGGCATCTTGCAATTTTCCATCCAAATTATTTTTAATTTTTTGCAGTTTTTCAAGTTCTAATTTATTTGCAGCAGCTGATGACTGGAGTCCTTCAATTTGCGTGTTCAAATTATTTATTTGAATTGAAAGATCATTGTTTTCTTTGTTCAATTCAAAAATACGATTTTTCAGCGACGTTATTTCATTGTCAGAATTCGAAATTGTACTTTTCAAGTTAGTAATATTATTGTTCAATAATTTAATTTGTGTTTTAAGATCTGTTATTTGTGATATTAAATCAGCTTTTTCATTTTTTAGGGAATCAATTTGAGACACCAACTCATTTATTTTGGAGTCCGTTGCAGAAATATTTGTTTTCAATGTTGAAAGTTGCGTTGCCAATAAAACTTTTTCATCGGTGATTTCTGATAGTTTTGCTTCCGCAGCTACTTTGTCCTTGTTGGTAGACTCCAACTGCAATTTAAAATCTTGAATGTTCAGTTTTAAAGTTTCTGCATCAGAGTTAGCTACACTGATTTTATTTTGCAAATCAGAATTTTTCGTAAGTAATTTTCCTTGCTCTGACTGCAAAATTTGATTTTGATTTTTCACGTCCGTCAAATTATTTAAAGATTGTTCAAGCTGACTTAGAATTTCTGCACTTTTCTTCTCACTTTCTTTCAGTTTAGCTTCAAGATCAGACTTCTGCGCTGTAAGATTTGCTTTCTCCGCCTCAAGTTTTTGAACATTTTCTTTAATTGAGTTGTCATTTGTATTCAAAGGATTTGTTTTTTTCAGTTTTTCAATCTCTGCATTCAATGAATTAATATTATTATTTAATTTATTGATATTAGATTTAAGGTTCAGATTATCAAAATCACACTTGCTTGAAACTGACAATAACTCAACATTTTTTGTCTGAAAAAAAAAAAAAAATCAAATAATTAAAGTGTTTATGAATTTTGACTAAAACAATTAAAATTAAGCATTCCACGGGCATGAATGTTAATTATTTGCATATTTTTTGTAGCCCAGAAATCGAAATATTAACATGGGACATTGATTTTTGTGTGTAGATAAATAAGAACTGGTTTATATATTATGGAAGGGAAGATATATTACATTGATAATAATGATGAATAATCATTTGTTTTTATTCCGTATTACATTTCGGCCTTAATAATTAACTTAAAAGCTTTTTTGTCAATCAATGGAAAAATTATTACAATTAAGGAAAAATTATTATAATTAAATTTATAATCTACAAATACATCAATTACGGATAATTATAGCAAGGTAAAAAGGTTTCTCCGTTTTTTCAGTGCAAATTTAAGCACAAAATATAACAAAAGAGAAGTTTTTGAATAATTTGATGTAAACGATAAAAAAAATGGAATTATTTACCATTATATAACGCGATTGCTAATTTTCAAAATTTTGGTTCGTCATCCAAGCAATACGTTTCTGCCTAAACTAAAACTATATATTATATATAAGTTTATTTGCACTGTTTTATTGATATTGACTGCAATACAATATGATTTTGTAGCAGCTAGTAATAATATGCACTTAGATTTTTCAATGATTATGCCATTCACGCTAACAAAAAAACAGATTCTTACCATATATGCAGTCTTTTGATTTTCACAGCTAAGAACCGATTGCTTACATGCCTCTAGACTGTTAGTTGCCCTGTAAAATATATATTTTTCAGTATTCTAACTTGTTAGCAACAAATATAATATATTGTGCTTGTAAAATTTGTATTGCAGGAATAAATATAAGCTTTAAACTCGAGGCAGGGAAAAGATACCTATGGATTGGTAGCCATCTCTGCCATTACTGAAATTAGACTGAGGGAACCGTGGAAAACCTCTGTCAATAAGGAGTGTCGAGTTGTGAATTTCTGTTAATAAAAAATACTAATAATAATTATTTAAGACTTTTACTATTTTCTACTACTTATATTTTTATCATATTATTACCTTATATGATTCACAGACCATGAAGTTTTGTTATATCGTAATGTTTATTGAATTTAATGTTTTATTGCAAAATAATAAATAGCATGTGTATACCAGATAAATGTATAAGATTATAATTATATGTAATAAGTCAATAATATATATATTTTTTTTTATATATATAGCTATAATTGGTAACTATAAAATGTATAATTATTAAGATGGTTTTTTGTATCCTAAAAATATTGTACTGTAGGCATAAAATTCTATGAACTATCATAAATTTTATGAACCACCTGTTTTATATTGTTTAATTAAAACAATATATAAACTATGTTTGTACTGAATAGCGAAAGCTAAATAAAGATTATTTCAATTTCAATTTATATAAGTAACAAAAGTCGTGTTACATGTTTATAGGCATAAATCACATACTCCGAAAATAACTACTTTGATTTTTTAAATTTTTAAATCAAGTAATAAAAATTTTATAACACTGAATTTCATTAAATTTAATTAAAATAATCTTTTACAACAACATCTTAAGTAATGGCAAATAAAAATGAATGTTTTATTTTTTTATCACAAATACCTTAAAAATGCGTCTGTATCATTTCCCAGATGTCCCAGTTGAGGTTTGGTTTCCACCTAAAATTATACAAATGTTAGTAAAATACTGCCAAAATTGACTCCTGCAAAGTTGTAAATCTTTCACACTGCAAGGTTGTATTTTAAACGCTCGCTCATTCAAGTAACAACCACATTTAAAGGAGTTAGACATTGGTGTTCTCACAACAGTGACATGAATATTTATTAATTACTTATTAATAATACTTATACTTATTAATATCAAATTTAAAGGAAGGCAAAAGACACAAAATTATATAAAATTATGAATTTATACACTATTTCTTATTATTTATTTGCAGTTTGCTCCCTTTTTATTTAAAAATAATTACAGAAACGAATGCATGATTAAGCAAGTATATATAATGTGTTCAACACACAAAACAAAAAATTTAACACAATTTCTATAAAAAAAATTGCCCCCTTTTATGAAGATATATATAATGCTAATTTATTTTCTTTTTTTTTTTTTTCACAATTTCTTTAACCAGGAAAAGTGTTCTGATATGACGTTTCGTAAGCCACATATAATAAAAGATAATAACAAATAGTAGGTAATTAAAACAATATTGTCGTTGTACGTTATACTGTCACTCCTAATCTTTTTTACTCCATGATAATAAGAAAATGATTTTAGTGATTTTACTATACTGGACAATGGAGTATCGACCTCAATTTTTTTTATTGCAGAAATGGATAGAGCGTGCAAAGTTATGTTACCCTAATTTTTTCAGATTTTTTAGAGTCAGGGAACTATTTTTAAAAAATTATTAAAAGTTTTTTTGTGACTTCACGAGGCACCGCTCTTTAAGAAAAAGATAAGACTTGCCACCGCGTGACGTCACAAAAAGGACTTTCAATAATTTTTTAAAAATAGTTCCAGGTCTCAAAAAAATCTGAAAAAAAATCAGGTTAACATAACTTTGCACGCTCTATATCCAGTTCTGCAGTAAAAAAAAATTGAGGTTGATACCCCATACTTTAAAAAAAAGTACATATTCATTTAGGATGCCTAAACCCTTATTATACACTGACGTGAGGTATAAGTACTGTCATAATTATGTTACCAGGATAATAAAATTTAATTAAATTGTAAATATATAAATTGTTAGTTTATGCCTCCATGGTATTAAGATGGAAGTAAAGAAAAATATTTCTCACCTGAAGAAATAGGTAGCTCAGCAAAATGCAGCCAATTATTAGCTAAAATAAAAATATTAAAAAATATTTAGTTTCAATTATTCTGCATTTTACTGTAAATTTTATTATGTAAGAAATATACTGCAGTAAATAGAATGAGGACCTATAATAGGAGATAACATTTCATCAAATTTTAGATAATTACTGGAATTAAGGTAGAGTTAATACGAATCAGCTGTTTGATGTAGTCCCATTTTATTTTTGGAGAGACAGAGACAGATTTTAGTGCCTAAAAGCGATACAGAAAAATTCAAAAGAATTACGATCCGATTTTTTTTTTAATTATTTTTTTTAATTTTCAGCATAGGGCTTTCCCATGGAGAAACAAACTAAATACTTAATAAAAAAAAATCGACTGTTTTAATTGTTTTGAATTTTTTTCTGTGGCTTATAGGCACTATAATCTGTCTTTCCAAAAAAATTCAGAGTGTTTGTGATTTTGTTATGGTTTACTTGTTAATTATTGCAAATGATTCTACGTCGAACAGCGGCGCTGATTCGTATTAGAGGCATAGACTTAAAGGTACCTTTAAGTTTATGATTAGAGGTTTGTGGACTTCCTACTTCAGTTTTGAACCTGAAACTTTACGGAGATTTTTGAACTATAACAATTATAATCATAATTATATTGTTTCCATATTAATTAGTGTTATGTATATAATTATATATATATAGTAACGTTGATCACTTGTTTGTCCTATCTTCATTTTAGTTGAGATACGGTATACTCTGGTTTGAGTCTGGTTCACATTTAACTTGGTTTTCGTTGTGTTTATAAAGTATTTAGTCATTGCCGTCATTGCATGGTATCATGGTATATGTATGTATAGTTTGTAACGAAAAAGTTCGACTAGCATTCAGAGCAAACGGACATCCGATCGCGCGTGTCCGACAAAAAACGAGTTGTAAGCAAAAAAAAAAAAAAATGTTAAATCACAGGTGTATTTTTCAACCATATTAGAATATATTTATTTCGATTAAAATAATAATTCTGTAGTAAAAATAATACCATATATATATATATATATATATATATATATATATATATATATATATATATATATATATATATAAGGCCTGTTCGTAAACCCTGCTCGGTGTACACTTTCTGCACCCAATCGACCTTATGTACATGTGATATAAGGTCGATTGGGTGCAGAAAGTGTACACCGAGCAGGGTTTACGAACAGGCCTATATATATTATTGACGTTCCTTAATTATATTACGTTTGTAAAAATGTTATGGTATTTTTATACACTCATTGTCAGTGAATATATATGCATGTTAAAAGTTACAATCTGATGGAATTTAAAAATTAATATCTTCTACGATATTTTCAAAATTTTCATTTGGAGTTGCGTATGTACTATAACTATTCAAGTGTTAAAAGTGATAATTAATCATTGAAGTATTATAATTTATTGACAATGGACAACCTGCATGAAAAATTTTTATTGCAGAAATGAATAAATTCAATAAAGGGTACCAGATTATTTAATTTTTTTATATTTTTTTTTTGAAACCAAAAACTGTTGTTAAAAATTATTGAAAGTGCGGCCATGCCTACTGCATGTGGAGAAGCCGTCTAGTCTCTATCATTTTGATTAAGGATTCAGGGTGCCAACTTAACTTACAGAACTTTAAATAATTATTTAGGGCTCAAAATGAAAAAATTCAGAATAGCATAATTTGAATCCCTCTATTCATTTCTGCATTAAAAAAATTCATGCAGGTTGCAGCCCATCGTTGAATTTGTATTATATATATATATATTTTATATATATAAATATATATTTAAAAAAAATTAAAAACTATAGCAATATTATTAATTAGTTATTCTTACTTGAAAAGTCTTGAAGACCACCATCTCCTTCATGCTGTTGCAGTACAGAGACTAAATACTGAAGTTAAGTATACAGCCTTTTATACTTTTAAAAAGTAATGAGAAATGTTTATTTTTTGTCACGCATTTGCAAATTTTTACGACGTGTACAATAACAAGTACTATCTTTATATTTGACACTCAACTGTCACAATTGAAGATAGTGGAAGTTAATGTTTGAAGGTTTGAAGTGAGTGGAGAAAAAAGAAAAAAACATTTGATTTTTGTATTCAGTATATTATACTCTTTTTTTATATTTGAAGATATTCCAAATAATTGCTATTTTTTTAATTCAATTAATTTTCATGAAAAAAATTCTACATTAAAATTTAATTTCCAAGTATTATAGATTTAATTACTAATAATTATTACTGGTTTGTATTCAATTGAGAATGGATGCAAAAAATTGTATAACGTTCTTTTTACAATTTTACTTCAAAATTTGTGTTTCCTTTGCTATTAATTTATATATCAAAGCAGAAAATAATAAAAATAAAATTTGCTAATTAATCTCTTCTCTGCATGTTGGGTATCATGCAATTAGTATAATATGTCCCTGTACATATGTATAATTAATTATACTGTAAGTATGATGTATATATTATACTGTTAATCACATCGCAATACTAAAGTGATTAATTATAATTAGTATTATTACTATTCATTCATTTTAAATTAAAGCAAAAATAAAAAATGTAGGTTACCCCTTTCAAAACTGCTTTATATTGCATGAATGTACGTCTTTATATTCCTTTAGGCTAAATATCATTACATTACTTCAAGTAAAGTAACAGTTTTGCAAATACAAGATTACCACTAGAAGACGTGGCAGTAAGTGGAATGATTTTGGTGTAAATATGAAGATAAAAATTGAACCAATTATTTTGCACTGCAGTAGATTAAAAAAAATGCATCTGTATGATTAAGTTTTATACGTTTAAAATGTAACTTGAAAGTTAAAAAACCTCTCACTTCTCTTTGCAAACATAAGTTTGTTGAATTGATGTATATATACGTAGAGTTCCGTAGTTGATAAATTATGTCTTCCACTCGTCCTTTCCACGTCTAAACCTAATCTTGATTATTATGTCTTATTTTCCCCCTCAAAAATAACATATCTTATTTTTTCCTCGCTCAAATGATACTTTTTCTATAATTTATTCTTAATAAGAGGAAATATGACGTCATATCGTCTTTTTTGCTCAACAATTGTGTAAAATAGGAGGAAATTAAAGAGACGATGAGAGAAAGTAAATAATTAAAAGATGAGAACTATTTGAACTCTGATGGTAATTACAAAAATATTGCGGTGTGTTATATGAATTCCTTCTCAACTTGTCACTCGCTTGTCACATTTAATTAAAATATTAACTGATAACATCAAAGTAAAAAGCTTTTAAAATTTTGACATGCCTTCAAAAAACATGAATTATTCATTAATTACACTTTTCGATAGCGTGACTTTAAAAATTATCAACTAGCAGGGACAAAAAATGAAATACAATATGAACAACGCAATTATATGGTACCATATTTAACCTCAACTTGAGGAAATAAATTTAAATACTGCCTCGTGTCTTAATGATAAGAAGATACGTCATTTCCACTGAACTTATTACAGTAAATAAATTAATATACGTTTCTGTTTTCGATGTTTTTTTTTTTTTTTTTTTTTTTAACTTTTAACATTTTAAAATTTTGACAGTTGACACTATCATATATATAAAAATATGTGATTGACGTTAAGAGTTATTCGTGAATGAAAACAAACTGCTTTTTGTTTACAAAAATCATTTAAAGTTTATTTATTATTTGTTTAATATTCTAATTAATTAATAGGTATACGTGTAGTATAAAAAAATAATTATTAAGGCTCTCTTAATTTTTGTTTATATACTTATTCCTATTATGCAACTGAAATAGGACACTGACTCAAAAAGTTGAGCAAAATTAAGGTGTATATATATTATATGTTTCATTTTTTTTTAAATACATTATAAAAAAGTAAAAAAAAAAAAAATACTCCTTTAAATAAAATATAGCTGGATATGAGCAAAATAATGAAGAATTATAGACATTTCTGATGCTGTGGATTGGCGAAATGTCTCAGGATTCCCTTGAATGGTGTGGGCCATCCAACCTAGGCATTAAGGCCGGACTGCCGGAGCATTGCAATGCCTGACCTATATAATACACTGATCCACATCAGTTGCACAGTAAAATACATGCAAGTGCCACAATCGGAAAGGACTAGCACACACTCGAAGAGCAGATAAGCATTTATAATGTAAAAGCCTACTTCACCTGAGAGCGAACCCGCGCGAGCTTTCCGAGCGACATATATATCCACTGCGCCAACGACCAACTTCAATCGGAAAAAAGGTGCATATTTTTTTCGTAAAAAAGGTTAATTAATCATGTTGATAATTGAATTTTTCAACTAGAGCATTTAACTAAATTATGTTTTAAAAATTACATGTTATAAACTATATCCACAGAGCGTCTATTATTAATAAACAATTTTCTCCTTCTACTTGAGGACATGTATTTTGCATGATGGGTATGAAATTAAACATTAAAAAATGAGCTTAAAAATGTATACTCAACAATTGTTGACAATTATTGTTAGTTAACTAATTAATTAATTAGTTAATTATAATTAAATATTTTATGTAAGGTACGTGATCCGATGCATAACTTAATAATTCAAGGGAGAAATTTATTGGACACTGTTTGTTTTCAATGACATTTATGCATTAATTATATAGTAATTATTAATGGAGTACCGACCTCAAAATTTTTTATAGCAGAAATGGATAGAGGATGAAAAGTTATGTTACTCTGATTTTTTTTACAGATTTTTTAGGGATCGGGAAGGATTGCTAAAAAGTTTTGGCGAGGTCGGGTTCGAATCCACGTCTCTTTTGGGTCCTATCTTTTATTAAGAGAGGCGGCAAGAGGCGGCACTTTTTCTACACTTTCAATAATTTTTAAAAAATAGTTGCCGGGCTCTAAAAAATCTGAAAAAAATCAGAGTAGCATAACTTGGCACCCTCTATCCATTTCTACAATAAAAAAATTGAGGTCGATACTCCATTGTATTAAACAGTTCATAATTATAAACATGCTGTCAGTTCATCAATGCATCTACAATTCGTAATGGGTATATATATCATGTCAAGAATTTGACTAATGCAGTGATTGACAACGGGGCACAAGAAAATATCTATTTTTTTTTTTTTTTCATTATTGACAAGATAATTTAGGTAAAATTTTGAGACAAAATAAATCATGTACTGAATAAGATTGACATATAAATATATTCATTTTACAATTTAAATTGTAGAATTTTTAAAGGGGCATTCACAAAGTCTTAAGGCCACATTTAGGGCTCGATAATTTAAGACCAGAAATTTTGGGTCTAAAAAGCATGCCTAAAATCGGGCTTTAAATTATCGAGCCCTAAATGTGGCCTTAGGGCTTTGTGAATGCCCCTTTTTTAAGTTAACAATTAATTAATCGAATTATGCGGATCAAAGTATTATAGTTTTGACTTGTTGAACCAATTGAACTTAAGATATTAAATAATTTCAATTATTATGTACTTTTTATTTCATAAAATATCTAAAATTTAGCTAAATGAGGAACATTAAAGGTAAGGTAACGCCACCAATGTTAAAAAAAAAATCCCTCACACAAAAATTCTGAAAAAAATTTAAAATGTTCTCCTCTACACCCCCTATCTGCCTATCAGTAACTATAAAATATCAGGTATACAAATACGATCTAGTTTTTGAGTTATTAATTTTTAAAGTTGACTACTTTAACATGGAGAAATGGAAATCCCATGTTAAATTAGTCAACTTTAAAAATTCATAACTCAAAAACTAGATCGAATTTGTATACCTGATATTTTAGCTACTGATAGGGGGTGTAGAGGAGAGCATTTTAAATTTTTTCAGAATTTTTGTGTGAGGGATTTTTTTAACATTGGTGGCGTTACCTTACCCTTAATAATAATTTTATGCCTATAATAGTCCATCTGAAATATTTAAGAATTTTTTTAACACCCCCTTTAATTTAGGCAACTGTTTTAGCTTCAAAATGTTGCTGGTTGCATACATGTAGGTGCTCGAAATGCACATTTATTCGTACTTTTTAATTGTTGCAATAATCAATAAACTGGAGCTTGCTTAAAAGCTATACTTAATTAATTCATGCAATGAGATATTAGAATGTGAAAATTTTAGTGGCTTAATCGAAAGAGGGGGTAAAAATATGGTACTGTGAATTTTTTCAGATTTTTCTGAGACCGGGAACTATTTTTAAAAAATTATTGAAAGTCTATTTTATGACGTCACGGGCGGTACTGCCCTATTCTGTTTCTTAAGGAGTGCCTCCCGTGACGTCATCAAAATAGATTTTCAATAATTTTTTAAAAATAGTTCCCGGTCTCAGAAAAATCTGAAAAAATTCACAGTACCATATTTTTACCCCCTCTTTCGATTAAGCCACTAAAATTTTCACATTCTAATATCTCATTGCTGGTTGATTGTGTGTATAACTTGAAATTTAAGATATTGAATTGAAAAAAAAAAAAAAAAACTTCTTCCGATCCACATTTCAATTAATACTTTAAAAAAATACTAAAAACTGCAGATTCTGGTGGTATACATTAATTTTTAAAATTTGAAGTATTGGAAACTGTATGTGAAAGAAAGAAATTTCCCATAAAAAGTAGAAAAAAAAAATCTAATCAATAACAAATGGAGACCCGCCTGTGTGATTTTGATTCCTTATTTCTATAATTTAATTAGCAAATATTTGTGGTCTAAAGTGCTTCTTCCAAATACAGAATAAAACAAAAATCCAGCAGTCTATTAATTTAAATTGCACTATCATATATCTTACAACCAAAAATACTAGATTTAGGTTTCAATTAAAAAAAGAAGAAAAACAATGTACATCATGTTGAGGTTTTATTAAAAATATAATATTTACAGGGATAAGTAACTAAAAATTCAATATAATATCAGACAATTTAAAAAACAAAAAAAAAAACCAGACAACTTGGAAATATTATCAAGTATAATGGAGTATTGTCCTCAATTTTTTTTATTGCAGAAATGGATAGAGCGTGCAAAGTTATGCTACCCTGATTTTTTTCAGATTTGTTAGAGCCCAGAAACTATTTTTAAAAAATTATTGAAAGTTCTTTTTGTGACGTCACGAGACGCCGCTCCTTAAGAAAAAGATAGGACTTGACGCCACGTGAAGTCACAAATAGGACTTTCAATAATTTTTTAAAAATACTTCCCGGGCTCTAAAAAATCGGAAAAAAATCAGGGTAGCATAACTTTTCACCCTCTATCCATTTCTGCAATAAAAAAAATTGAGGACAATACTCCATTATTTTTAGTGATTTATAAAAAAAAAAAAATACTTATCATTTCTGAAAAAACTTTTAAAAAATCATAATATTTGGCAAGTTTTAAAATAATTATTATTCAGCAGCATATATTATAGAATAAGTGTCCAAAATGTATACTGACCGGTATAATAATATGAAAATTAATTTGATTGTTAGAAATTTAACATATTGAAAATATATAGCTTTACTTTTACTGTATTTTTTTTTTTTTTTCTCTTACACATCAGTATAAAGTACGTTATTTATCATAGAAAAAATTTGAATAGAAGAAACACATTAATTTAAGTATTCAACAACTCTAAAAACGAATCAACATAATATTGGCAAATAAGTGTACTGTACACTGTACATACACTACATAATTATTAACATACCCAACTTGAGTCAATGTACTCAACTTTATTTGCAAAATTAATTATTTATTCAAAAATCAATTAAAATGCACTACATTATATTATTGTAATAAAATCATATATATATTTTTTTTACATACTAAAGTATATTTAGTATATTTTCAAAGTCCTCCTTCAAACATAAGAAATCTTGATAATTTATTGTACAGTACGTAATTCTTCCTTCAAATTTTGATCCATATTATATCACACTTTTGCAAAAATTACCATAAGTTACTTCATAAATCAACGATATCACTTATTTCTTCAATTATTATTATTTTTTTTTTTTTTTTATGTACATTTCTTTAAGTTCCTTAAATTGTTGAGATTTAAGATTGTCACTTTCACTCACAGTATTTACAATTTTGAACTGTTAAAATTTACATTACAACTACCAAGTAAGAATTTTGGTTCAAATTTGGTTTCTTCTGAAATAATTGTTTTCTCTTCTCACATTTCCTAAAGTAGAAGTTGCAGCACTCAAAAGAAGGTCCGACGTTACACTCACAGCCCCACAAGGGTGTCTTGGGTCGTCCCTGACTGGAGGCGCAGGGGTGGCAAGGGGTGGGGGAAGTCCCTCGATGGGGGAGCCTCTCTCCTCCGTCACTTCTCGCTTGTCCAGTCGAGACAGGTACCTCGTCACCTGTGAAAATATCACAACATTAATTTGACTGAACAGAAATTGTAAATTACAATATTAGGACCACTGTACTGCTTTAGATTTATAATTAATGAGATCATGAGATTATTGAATAATTTATAAATTACTTGAATCATTATTATTTATTTATGTTAAAGTACACTGAAAAAAAAATTATTAGGAGATCGGACCTTGAAATTTTTTTCTGAAGGAACAATGCAAGACATTGATTTTTTTCTTGACTAACTTGTCAATAAGTTATATGTAACTCAAAGTTAGTTATTTATAAGCTGGATTAAATCATCAGTTGCTAAATTATCACTTACAAGTGACTATAGTATTTAAAAGAAAGAAAAAAAAATTGCAGTCCATCTTTACAATGGGGAATTCTCTTACAACTCAAATTTTAATTTAAGTACTGTATTATGATAGGGTACATATTAACAATAACTTTGACTTAAGTTTCAACTTTTTAAACTCAAATTTGGGGACTCTGAAGGGATTATTAGAATAGGGGCAAAGTATGCAACTCGCGCGCAAACCTGAAAACTGTGACGTAGAAACTCCCTAGTTAACACACAACAACTGCCTGATATCATAGTTTGAGCGTCAAGGAGCAATTGGCTATAAATTTTAGCAACACGATCGAAATCAGCGGGTTTTTCTACTCTAATATCAATAGTTTTGTCCCTAATATCAGTTTACTTTAAGAGTGATAATCGAAAATATAAATTTATTGCAAGAAAATTTCACTTGCTAGGCAGTTTCTACGTCACGTTTTGGCGCTAAATTCAAAAGAAGAAAGATTTTTAAAAAATTCCCATGTCTCCAATTTTGAAAATTGAAATTTTTTTGTTTTGGGACATTTAGTTTCAAGGCATATAGAGCATCTGAAAAAAAAAAAAAAAATAAATAAATGTAGAAGAATTCTCCATTCCTATAGTTACAGTATTTAGTTATTGCCCACCTCTCCACTGTCCAGCAAGACACAGCAAGGCTTGACTTTGGTGATCCACATTTCTGGGAGGCTGCTGGCTGTCAAATTGCAGGATATTGAAAATTCATGAGGTCTTTCATTCGGAAGTATACTTGATGATAGTGACCCCGATTCCATTTCAGCAAACTCAAAAGGCTTCAAGTCTTCCACACTAATTTTAATGATGTCTATGTTTATTTCATTGCCATCAATGAAAGATTCATTACTTTCATAATCATTAACATGATCTTCAACTATTTCAATTTCAACATTGTCCTGAATAGTACATACATGTTGACTAAGATTTTCATGTGAACTGAACTGTACATTACATTTTTCACAGAACGTATGCTCTTTTTCATCAATAATAACAGGTGTAGTAGATTTCTTTTTTTGTATAAAATCAGCAGTCTTAACTACTTTATGTTCTTTAATCAAGTGCATGTGAATACTTTTGAGTTTTCTGAAATCCTGGCTACATATTGAACATTTATATGGATTTTCAACAGGATGTATCATTAAATAATGTGAAATTAGAAGACACTTTTTTTTATAACATGCTCCACATATATTACATTTAAAATGCTTAAGGCTTTTGTGAGAAGAATTGCTGTGTCGTTTTAGAGCAATATATTTTGTAAATGAACGTTGACAAGTTTCACAATTATATGTTTTTTTATATGATTTATTGAAAGGAGGTGGCATCAAGCCAGCTGCTAAATTATCATCCAATTTGTGTATTTTTAGTAAATGTTTTTTAACATAAAATCTGTGTGTATAATTTTTAATACATAGAGGACAATTAAAAGGTTTAGCATGAGCATGCCTACGTGCCAGTGTCTGCTGAGAATTTAAACTAGACAGTTCGGTAAAGGTTGCATTAGTAATAGGTACAGTAGATTGATTATTTTGTACAAGATCATCTATTTCAACTATGTTATGAATAGTTTGCATGTGATGTTTGAGATTAGCTTTTGCTGTATTTCCTGTAAATGTATGATGGCATGTTTCACAACTATGAGATTTAGGCGGTGGCAACAAGATGGCTGCTAAATTATCATCCAATTTGTGTATTTTTAGTAAATGTTTTTTAACATAAAATCTGTGTGTAAAATTTTTAATACATAGAGGACAATTAAAAGGTTTAGCATGAGCATGCTTACGTGCCAGTATATGCTGAGAATTTAAACTAGACAGTTCGGTAAAGGTTGCATTAGTAATAGGTACAGTAGATTGATTATTTTGTACAAGATCATCTATTTCAACTATGTTATGTACATTAATCAAGTGTTGTTCAAGACCACCTTTTCTTCTGAAATCTTGGCTACATATTGAAGATTTATAAGGCTTAACTCCTTTGTGAACAGCTTGCATGTGATATTTAAGATTATATTTTGATTTAAATGTATGATGACATGTTTCACAACTAAAAGATTTAGGAGGTGGCAAGAAACCAGCTGCTAAATTTTCATCCAAGTTGTGTATTTTTAGTATATGACTATTAAGATGACTTCCTTCTGTAAAATTTTGAATACATACAGGACAAGAAAAAGGTCTTAAATCGGCATGAGTAAGTAGATGATAATTTAACATAGACAGATTTTCAAAAATTGCATTGCAGTTTTCACATGTAAGAGAGTTGTCACTAACAGGCTCGACTAATAATGACTGATCATTCTCCACTTCAACAAACTCAAAAGGCTTCACGTCTTCCACACCAATTTCAATGTTGTCTGTGTCCATTTCATTGCCACTGAAAGTTGTATTTTGTTCAAATGTTTGATCGTTACTATCAAACTCCGTGTCATTTTCTTCAAATGGTTCAATTTTAATGTCAATTTCTTCATGCAATTCATTGTTGTGTTCTAGTAATGGATCATCAAAATTTTCACTTTTGATATTGATTTCTTCATTTATACAGAATTCAAGAGACATGTTGAAAAATCCAATTGGTTGTTAAATACAGAAAATGTGGCTAAAATACTATCTTAATTTAATAATTAAAAGAATTCATTTGGAACATTGTTTATGCATACCAGCAGCTATGCATACAAATTGAAATAAATGTCTTGCATACTACCAAGCGTGATCTTCGTGAAAATTAAAGACAGCGTGATGCATCCAATATGCAATCATGGAAAAGTACTCGATCAACACTTTTTCTGTATCTGTACAGTACATGTACTGCAAATTATGTACCTTCCGGCACACTCCTCACAATCATATGCATACAGTATTGTCCTACACGTCCATATTCATACAGTATGCATACAGCACTTCTTTCAAGGTAATTTAAAAGTAGTATATTGCATGTACTGTACACTTAAAAGTTACCAAATAATGCACATTTTCTTCACAATATCATGCGACGTGATTAAGTTACTGAATATGCATAATTAAAACCACAGTTAAAACATAATTATGAATTAAAAACGTAAACAACAACAATCATCTATGAACAGCTGATTTATCAACATTGCCAACATAATAAAAATATATCCTTAACACGGAGAGCACAAGGATTTGGGGCATTTGGGCATACAAAATCCTTGGGAGAGCAGAAGGAAAATTACTCAAAAATGTTAATTAAATAATATAACTGTAATATTAATTTTCTTTTCAAATTTACTTAAAATTAATTCTTTTAGACTACCTTGATTCGTAAAACTTGATGATGACCATAATTTAGTTGCAATGTGCATGGACCAAACAAGGATTTAGTACAAAATCCTTGAGGCTAAATCGGCTAAATCATGGGAAGTTAAAATAATTTTACAAATTGAAAATAATAAAACTATTTATAATTTTGATTCCTCTGCGTTAAAGGAGGATGAAGTATTTATTCGTACCTGTACGTCTTGTCCAAAAATTTAAAAAAATAATACTTTATTTGATGACGTTGTGTTCAACAATTTAGGGATATTTTTTTTGTGTTGGAAGTACTGATAAATCACCATAAATCAGCTGTTCGTAGGCCAGTCTGGTTCTCTGGTTACGTTTTTAATTTTCATTATTTAATGACATTTTTGCCATTAAAGTGCATTATTTATTAACTATAACTATAAAGTTATTAAAGTGCATTCAGTAAAGTATAATATATTTTTAAATTATAATGGAAGAAGTGCTGTGTGCATATTATAAGTGAGTTCTGTTTTATGGTTATATACTGTACAACCTGCATACAGTACAGTTCTACAGTACTGTATGCATAGTAGTATCATATGCATATTTATGCATATACATCTCTCTGGTCTTGGTCACAACTGTCACAAGTCAAAAGTTCGGTAATTATGTAATTATGATACAGTATATATGCATATATCATATCATTGATTTATTGATTCTCGTAGCTGCTTGTGAAAAAAACTATTGTAAATAAATTAACGTGCAAATTAAGATTGTATGCCTACTGTATGCATAAATAAGCCAAATTTTCTGTACAATTTATGCCTACATATTTTAACCATCAATTTGATTTTTCAAAATGTCTCTTGACTTCCGCATAAATGAAGAAATTGACATTAAAAGTGAACCATTTGACACTGAGATTGATGGTAATCAAACATTTGTACAAAATACAACTGTAAGTGACAATGAAATGGACACAGACAACATTGAAATTGGTGTGGAAGATGTAAAGCCCTTTCAGCTGGTTGAGGTGTTATTAGCGGAGTCTTCTGTTACTGACAACTGTCTTCAGTGTGGAAAGTGTAATGAAAAGTTTAGTTCACATGAAAATCTTCAACAACATTTAATTAACTTTCACGGCAAAGATATTAAATGTTCAATATGCAATGAAACTTTTACAAGACATACATTTAAATCTCATTTAAGTACACATGCTGAGAGCAAACCTTTTAAATGCGTTAAATGTAGTTCCCAGTATACACATCAAAGTCATCTTAAAAGACATTTAATAACAAAACACAAGCTAGATGAGAATTCAGTAGCCAGCTTATTGCAATCTTCTAGTATTGATACACATAAATGTGAAGCATGTCAACAATCATTTAAAACAAAACAAGGTCTTGAACGACACATATATTCTCGTAATAAGGAAGTTAGATCTTTTAATTGTACTGTATGTACAAAAGTTTTCACAAAAAAGTGTCAACTAAATATACATTTAAGTAGCCAACATGTATGTAAAATTCAAGATAATGCAGTTTCTCTTCAAAATTCAGAAGGCAGCTTCTTGCCACTAAAACCATATAAGTGTGAAATATGTCACCTTAAATTTACAGCAAAAGCTAGTCTTGATAATCACATACAATCTCTCCATAAGGGAATAAAGTCTTTTAAATGTAACACATGTGGAGCTTGTTTCTCAAAAAGATTTGATTTAAATTCTCATTCAAGTATTCATTCCGGTGAAAAACTATTTAAATGTTCACTATGTAGTAAAAGTTTCAGAATAAAGAGGGGTCTTAAAGATCACTTGATTAGAGTACATAAACTAACTGCAACTGATGATCTTGTACAAAATATTAAACAACCTACTGTACCTGTAAGAGAGCTTATGGTCTGTGAAAAATGTAATGTACAGTTCAGTTCACATGAAAATCTTGGCCAACATGTATGTACCATTCAGGACAATGTTAAAATTGAACCAATTGAAGAACATGACACGGAGTTTGATAGTAACGAAACATTTAGACAAAATACAACTTTGAGTGGCAATGAAATGGACACAGACAACAATGAAATTGGTGTGGAAGATGTGAAGCCTTTTGAGTTTGTTGAGGTAGAGAACGAGACATTATTAGCCGAGCCTGTTACTGACAACTCTCTTACATGTGGAAAGTCTAATGCAATTTTTGAAAATCAGCCTATCTTAAATTCTCGTTTACGTAATCATGCTTGTCCTGAATGTAGTTTAAAATTTATGTTTAAATGTCATCTTAAACAACATATGGTACAAGCACATAACTTGGATGAAAATTCAATAGCAGACTTAATGCCGCCTCCCAATTCAAATAAATGTGAAACATGTCATCTTTCATTTACTGTAAAAGCTAGTCTCAAGCAACACATACAATCTGTTCACCAGGGACTCAAGCCTTATAAGTGTAATGTTTGTAAAGCATGTTTTACAAAAAAAGATAATCTTACTTCACACTTGAGTATTCATTCTGGTAAAAATCAACTCAAATGTTCAATATGTAACCAGGATTTTAGATGGAGAAAAAGTCTTCAAAGACATTTGATTAATATACATAAACCAACTGCAACCAATAACTTCTTAAAAAATAATCAATCTATTATCATTGATCAAAAAACTCTTACGTTTTGTAAAAAATGTAATGTACAGTTCAGTTCACATGAAAATCTTAGCCAACATGTATGTATCATTCAGGACAATGTTAAAATTGAACCATTTGAAGAACATGACACCGAGTTTGATAGTAACGAAACATTTAGACAAAACACAACTTTGAGTGGCAATGAAATGGACACAAACAACATTGAAATTGGTGTGGAAGACGTGAAGCCTTTTGATATTGTTGAGATGGAGAACAAGTCATTATTAGCCGAGCCTGTTACTGACAACTCTCTTACATGTGGAAAGTGTAGTGAAGAGTTCAGTTCATTTGAAAATCTTCAACAACATAATCTCACCTCTCATGATTGTGCTTACAAATGTTCAATATGCAATAAACCTTTTAAAAGCCAATCAAACCTAAAATCTCATATCCGACGTACTCATACAGAACATACTTTTACTTGTCCTGAATGTAGTTTCAAGTTTAAACTTAGAACTCATCTTAAAAGACATTTAATTACAATACACAAGTTGAATGAAAATTCAGCTGCAGGCTTGATGCCACCTTTAAAATCACATGAGTGTGAAACATGTCATCTTTCATTTACAAAAAAAGGTAGTTTAGTACAACACATAAAATCTCAGCACAAAGGTCTTAAGCGTTTTAAATGTAATGTATGTGGAACTTGTTTCTCAAAAAAGTGTCATCTAAATTTCCATTCAACCATTCATTCTGGAGAAAAACCATACAAATGTTCAATATGTAGCGAGGATTTCAGATCAAGGAATGGGATTAAATGGCACTTGATTAATGTACATAAAAAATTTATGACATCTGAATTTGTACAAAGAAAGAAACCAACTCTTTCTATTATTATTGATCAAAAAACACATGCAGTGTGTGAAATTTGTAATGAAGAGTTCAGTTCACATGAAATTCTTAAGCTACATAAACTCACCTTTCATGATAGTGGCTTTAAATGTTCAATATGTGATGCAACTTTTACCAGAAAGACCAGCTTAAATGCTCATTTAAAAATTCATGCTAGAATTAAACGTTTTACATGTCCTAAATGTGGTCGTGAGTTTTTAAAATTGTGTAATTATAGATGTCATTTGCTCTTGAAACATAAGTTAGATGAAAATTCAGTAGCCAGTTTGCTGCCACCTTCCAAGAAGAAAAAATACACTTTGCAGAACTTTGAACCAACTCGACTACAACAATCAAGAGCTACGGTAATTAAATTGTGCATACAGTAATTTTTAATTAGTTTTTCCAAATTAATTACACAAGGATCAATCATTCATAACATGATGTCATATCCCTTGTGGGGTAAGCCAGCAGCATTATTACCTCGGTTATCAATGTCTATACTCATCAATGTCAAACTATACTCTTAATGATGCAGAAATTGCAGTATTATCAAAAGGCTTGTCATTTACTCCCACCCCTAGTTTTGACCATTTTAACTTAGCAAAAGATATAGAAGCTTTTATTAGGACATTAAAATGGAAACAATATTTTTTCAATTTAGAACTTAATAAAAATAAAAATGAAACTCAAATTGAAGTAACTTCTAGCCAGAACACAAATATCAGGGACTGTCTCCTAAAATTTAAACCTCCATCAAATAATGAACCACCACCCCTCCCACCTGGTCATCCTTTAGAACAATACGCAGAATGCTTAAGAGCATCTGTTTCCCAGCATAACTTTCCACATCAACTAAATCACTCCTCCAACTTGTCCCCAACAGAACAAGTAGCACTAAAAAATCTAAAACAGAATGATGACATCATAATACTACCACCTGACAAGGGCTCCACAACAGTCATACTCAACAAAAAAGACTATATAGCAGAAGGACACAGACAATTGTCAGACAGGAACACATATAAACTACTGCAGAAAGACCCCTCATTAGAATTTGCCACAGAAATTAGAGAATACTTAGAGAAAAATGGACCACGGGAGGGCTTAACGGACAAAGAAATCTTACTTCTTGTCCCTGAACACCCTCGCACTTCTTTCCTCTACTTACTCCCCAAAGTACACAAAGCAGGAAATCCAGGCCGCCCAATCATATCAAGTGTAGACTCAGCAACGGAACGCATCTCAGCATTCTTAGACCACTACCTCCAACCACATGTCCGATCTCTTCCAGCATTCATAAAAGATACAGCACACTTCCTACAGACACTGAGAGAGGAAGTTCCAGACCCTTTCCCAGAAGGCTGGTTACTCGTAACCATAGACGTTACCTCACTATACACCAACATCACACACATAATGGGTTTACGGGCCCTCGAACACTACTTGAACAAGCGCCCTCGGCCGCACAAACCAACCACAGACTTCTTAATGAAACTTGCCACATTCATACTACAAAAAAACAATTTCAGATTTATGAATGAAAATTATTTACAAATCCAAGGCACAGCAATGGGCACTAGAATGGCCCCATCATATGCAAATTTAGTAATGGGATTATTAGAAAAAGAATTCATTAACAGTCAAGTAGAAAAACCACACATGTGGAGAAGATTCATTGATGATATTTTTATGGTGTGGCCACATGGCATGGAATTATTAGATAAATTCATAAAAAACCTCAACAATTTCTCAATCTTAAAATTCACCCATGATATCTCAGCAACCAAAGCCACATTCCTCGATGTAGACATAAATATAAAACAAGGTCATGTAGTAACTGCTATTCACATCAAACCAACAAACCACATGCAATACCTACATTACACGAGTTGCCACCCACCTCGGACTATCCGATCCATACCATATAGTCTGGCCTGCAGGGGCACCCGTATCCCAAATTCTGATGAAACTAGACTCAAGTACATGGACACCATAAAGGAAGCACTCACCAGAAGAGGTTACCCAAACACAATAGTTCAAAAACAAATTAACAGAGCACTAAATAACATAGAAACAACACAAGTTACCAGCAAACCAAAGAAGGAGGTAACCACCCCACTTATCACAACATACCATCCCAATCTAGAGAAGGAGCTCAGAAAAATAACAACAATGGCACATCCTATCCTCAGCTCAGCCCCAGAAACCTCTCACCTATTCAAAAAGCCCCCAGCCATAACTTTCCGTCAAACGCCGAACCTCAGAAGACTTTTGTCTCATACCGATCCCACCCCAAAACCGAAACCACCCCCTCCTGGCTCATATCCCTGCAATAACCAAGATAAACAAGACAACAGAGGAAGAAAATGCCAAACATGTGAAATACATATAGCCTGCCAAACATTTAAAAGTCCAGTAACGAACGTTACCTACCCTATCAAAAATCACAACACATGCACATCAAAAAATGCAATATACATGTTAGAATGTAAACAGAAAATAAGAGACCAAAACACAAACCAGGAGAAACAATGTAATGCTTTTTACATAGGACTCACTTCACAGGCTACTCGAGACCGCATGAGTGGACACAGGTCTGATGTACGACATCATTACGTGAGCAAGCCTGTGTCTGATCATGCGGCCTCACATGACACTAACGACCTCAATAAATGCTTCACAGTAAAAACAATTAAAACATTACCAGGATTCGTCAATTATCCAACTTTGCGTCAGTGGGAATTAGCTTATCAAAATGTACTGAAATCCAGGCAAATAGAGGAGAAGCCTGGGCTAAACCTCAGATAACTCAATTCAAATTTCCCTCCCTTGTAAATATCATTCCCCTTCACTCCTTTGTAAATATCATACCAACTCATTCCACACCTCCCCTCTCCTATCTCCCCTCCCTCCCCTCACATACCAGCCAGCAAGCCAACAGTCAAATCATTCTACTTCTTCTTGTGACTGAAGAAGCATCTCCACGATGCGAAACGTTTCAAAAATGTAAAAACTTTCGAGTGAACCTCTGTGACCACAAGAATTTCCACCTGCTGTGACTCTTTCGATCGGTAAGGCCTTGCTGGTTATTCCTATCCTTTTCTTTTAATAAGATCATCAATGTCTAAGGCAATATTTCTCTGCTTTTTAGTAATATGTTATTTTAAGTACTGTAAGTAGTAGTATTTTAAGTACAGCCTGCCCCGCCGACCAGACTTTAATATTACTGTAATTTAGCCCCTGACCCACAGAGACAATGTACTCATTCCCTTGTGCCAGGATTTCTGCTGCAGGAACTGCCTCAAGGGCTGTGTCAGCATTGCCTGTGTTCACCACTAGGAGGTAATAATGCAGCTCTGATTACACTTTTGAACACATTAGAATAAAATTATAATATAATTATTTTGTAAATTGAAAATATTTAAAAGTAGTTTTTTATCATTATAAAATTATAATTGTCAAGCGACAATAAATAAAAAAATAAATTTATTAATTAATCACCCTATTATTAAATGAAAAAATTGTGTTAACCAGCAAGACCTTACAGATCAAAAGAGTCACAGCAGGTGAAAATCTTGAAGTTCATTAAAAAATTGTTTACATGTTGGAACGTTTTGTATGTTCAGTCGAAGGAGAATTAGAATGATTTGAATTGTCTGTTTTGCTGATTATTCCTTTCCTTTAATAATCACAACCTAAATAGTTTATATTCCTTAAATTATATTAATTAATCACCCTATTATTATTAAATACTGTAATAAATGATGAATGAATGTAAAGGTGCATTATTGAGAGATTGGCAGGTTAACAGTAGTCAATGTTGGTAGAGAAAGGTGCCGCAGCTGTTATAATTTCCGTCCACAAATATACCCCCATAGGGTTCCTTGAATGTCAAAACTAAAAATTATTTTGTTGTTTTTAGGCAAGACAGCCAGACTGCAAGTCAACAGCTAGCAGCCTCCCAGAAATGTGGATCACCAAAGTCAAGCCGTGCTGTGTCAGGCTGGACCATGGAGAGGTGAGCAATAACTTAAGCCATTATAAGGCATGAGTAAATTTTCTGTTTTACTCTCTTTTTATTCAAATTAAGGAAAATAAACCATTTAGATTGTGATATCTTATTAAAAGAAAAGGATAGGAATAACCAGCAAGGCCTTACCGATCGAAAGAGTCACAGCAGGTGGAAATTCTTGTGGTCACAGAGGTTCACTCGAAAGTTTTTACATTTTTGAAACGTTTCGCATCGTGGAGATGCTTCTTCAGTCACAAGAAGAAGTAGAATGATTTGACTGTTGGCTTGCTGGCTGGTATGTGAGGGGAGGGAGGGAGGGGAGACAGGAGAGGGGAGGTGTGGAATGAGTTGGTATGATATTTACAAAGGAGTGAAGGGGAATGATATTTACAAGGGAGGGAAATTTGAATTGAGTTATCTGAGGTTTAGCCCAGGCTTCTCCTCTATTTGCCTGGATTTCAGTACATTTTGATAAGCTAATTCCCACTGACGCAAAGTTGAATAATTGACGAATCCTGATAATGTTTTAATTGTTTTTACTGTGAAGCATTTATTGAGGTCGTTAGTGTCATGTGAGGCCGCATGATCAGACACAGGCTTGCTCACGTAATGATGTCGTACATCAGACCTGTGTCCACTCATGCGGTCTCGAGTAGCCTGTGAAGTGAGTCCTATGTAAAAAGCATTACATTGTTTCTCCTGGTTTGTGTTTTGGTCTCTTATTTTCTGTTTACATTCTAACATGTATATTGCATTTTTTGATGTGCATGTGTTGTGATTTTTGATAGGGTAGGTAACGTTCGTTACTGGACTTTTAAATGTTTGGCTGGCTATATGTATTTCACATGTTTGGCATTTTCTTCCTCTGTTGTCTTGTTTATCTTGGTTATTGCAGGGATATGAGCCAGGAGGGGGTGGTTTCGGTTTTGGGGTGGGATCGGTATGAGACAAAAGTCTTCTGAGGTTTGGCGGTTGACGGAAAGTTATGGCTGGGGGCTTTTTGAATAGGTGAGAGGTTTCTGGGGCTGAGCTGAGGATAGGATGAGCCATTGTTGTTATTTTTCTGAGCTCCTTCTCTAGATTGGGATGGTATGTTGTGATAAGTGGGGTGGTTACCTCCTTCTTTGGTTTGCTGGTAACTTGTGTTGTTTCTATGTTATTTAGTGCTCTGTTGATTTGTTTTTGAACTATTGTGTTTGGGTAACCTCTTCTGGTGAGTGCTTCCTTTATGGTGTCCATGTACTTGAGTCTGGTTTCATCAGAATTTGGGATACGGGTGCCCCTGCAGGCCAGACTATATGGTATGGATCGGATAGTCCGAGGTGGGTGGCAACTCGTGTAATGTAGGTATTGCATGTGGTTTGTTGGTTTGATGTGAATAGCAGTTACTACATGACCTTGTTTTATATTTATGTCTACATCGAGGAATGTGGCTTTGGTTGCTGAGATATCATGGGTGAATTTTAAGATTGAGAAATTGTTGAGGTTTTTTATGAATTTATCTAATAATTCCAATAATTCCAATATCTAATAATTCCATTTTATGGTGTGGCCACATGGCATGGAATTATTAGATAAATTCATAAAAAACCTCAACAATTTCTCAATCTTAAAATTCACCCATGATATCTCAGCAACCAAAGCCACATTCCTCGATGTAGACATAAATATAAAACAAGGTCATGTAGTAACTGCTATTCACATCAAACCAACAAACCACATGCAATACCTACATTACACGAGTTGCCACCCACCTCGGACTATCCGATCCATACCATATAGTCTGGCCTGCAGGGGCACCCGTATCCCAAATTCTGATGAAACCAGACTCAAGTACATGGACACCATAAAGGAAGCACTCACCAGAAGAGGTTACCCAAACACAATAGTTCAAAAACAAATCAACAGAGCACTAAATAACATAGAAACAACACAAGTTACCAGCAAACCAAAGAAGGAGGTAACCACCCCACTTATCACAACATACCATCCCAATCTAGAGAAGGAGCTCAGAAAAATAACAACAATGGCTCATCCTATCCTCAGCTCAGCCCCAGAAACCTCTCACCTATTCAAAAAGCCCCCAGCCATAACTTTCCGTCAACCGCCAAACCTCAGAAGACTTTTGTCTCATACCGATCCCACCCCAAAACCGAAACCACCCCCTCCTGGCTCATATCCCTGCAATAACCAAGATAAACAAGACAACAGAGGAAGAAAATGCCAAACATGTGAAATACATATAGCCAGCCAAACATTTAAAAGTCCAGTAACGAACGTTACCTACCCTATCAAAAATCACAACACATGCACATCAAAAAATGCAATATACATGTTAGAATGTAAACAGAAAATAAGAGACCAAAACACAAACCAGGAGAAACAATGTAATGCTTTTTACATAGGACTCACTTCACAGGCTACTCGAGACCGCATGAGTGGACACAGGTCTGATGTACGACATCATTACGTGAGCAAGCCTGTGTCTGATCATGCGGCCTCACATGACACTAACGACCTCAATAAATGCTTCACAGTAAAAACAATTAAAACATTATCAGGATTCGTCAATTATCCAACTTTGCGTCAGTGGGAATTAGCTTATCAAAATGTACTGAAATCCAGGCAAATAGAGGAGAAGCCTGGGCTAAACCTCAGATAACTCAATTCAAATTTCCCTCCCTTGTAAATATCATTCCCCTTCACTCCTTTGTAAATATCATACCAACTCATTCCACACCTCCCCTCTCCTGTCTCCCCTCCCTCCCTCCCCTCACATACCAGCCAGCAAGCCAACAGTCAAATCATTCTACTTCTTCTTGTGACTGAAGAAGCATCTCCACGATGCGAAACGTTTCAAAAATGTAAAAACTTTCGAGTGAACCTCTGTGACCACAAGAATTTCCACCTGCTGTGACTCTTTCGATCGGTAAGGCCTTGCTGGTTATTCCTATCCTTTTCTTTTAATAAGATATTACTCTCTTTTTAATAGTTGTTTGTAATGATGTAATGACGACTGATCCAGCATATTGTAACTAACTTTTTTATTAATGTTAATATTTTTGAAGTATAATATGTACGTAGTAATCAAGGATATTTTTTGCCCACAAGAAAAGTGATTTTTTTTTTAATTTTCCATTATCCTTAGGTCAGACAATAACAAAGAAAATAAAAAAAAATCTTGCATTTTTACTTCAGAAAAAAAAAAGAAAAAGCAAAATCCGAGTAACCTCATAATTTAACATACAGTTCTAAAAGAGTACACAATATATTTTTTTCACGAAACTTAAATAATAATCTTCAATTTAAAACTAAAATAGAAATGTGCTCATTTAATTTGTACATATTCAGAGATGATTAGAGACCTCCGTGTCTTAAGACCAGAAAATTGACTAGCGTCAGCTTTGCGGGGTCTGATAAGTGAGCATGGTGGCGCTAGTGCAGCGCATTGGCACTAGCTGTGCAGCTGATGACAGTTACCACATAGCTGCCACGACTATATAACACTTGTAAAAAATTATTGCATTGTTGCTTGTTTATTAAAAATAATCATTTGTTTCCATAGCAACGTGATTGTTTAGAAACATTATATAGTTGACCCAAAGAATGTAATGACGTCATAGGCGTTGCGGATGGAGCCTCCAGGTCAAGAGACATTTTTAATCTCCATTCTAGGTATGATGCAGTGCTAAAAAAAAATCGCAAAAAAATCTAAGGGTTATTTTTCGACCTCCTCTTTTGATTGAGACAGTAAAAATATGACACCCCGTAAGCCCATACACTAGACCCTACAAAGCTGCATGATGCTAGTCAATTTTCTGAGTTCTCTAAAGGTCTCTGGTACATATTAGGTCGATTCGTAAATACACAATCAGAAAGAATAATTTTTTATTGATGAACCCTATGTTCCATGTACAGAAGGTTAATCAATGAAAATAAAATCAATTCTTTCTGATTGTGTATTTACGAACAGAGCTAATTACAGTAGATTTAACCAAAAGTTTATTTTTCAACAAAGAATCCCCACTAGACTTCCTAAGAAAAAAAAAATCATGTAATTACATAACTTAAATTAAAATAGGATAATTTTTATACAGTATGTTTTATTTTCTATTGCAGTATTATTATTTCTTATTATAATATTATTTATTTATTTATTTATTTATTTATTTATTTATTTATTTATTTATTTATTTATTTATTTATTTATTTATTTATTTATTTATTTATTTATTTATTTATTTATTTATTTATTTATTTATTCATTTATTTATTTATTAATTGCAGAAAATCAAAGGAGGATTTTTGGCATAAACATACTAAACTTTGATAAAAGCTAAGTGTAATGCAGATTTTAATAATTAGTAGATCAAATTGAAATTCTTGAGAAAAAAAATATTATAGTTCCCACTTCAAATTTTAATGATGTGTTCCGGGAGTCTATGGAAATTATTTCTGAAGGAATTAAGGGTAAGGTAACGCCACCAATGTTAAAAAAAATCCCTCTCACAAAAATTCTGAAAAAAATTTAAAATGTTCTCCTCTACACCCCCTATCAGTAGCTAAAATATCAGGTATACAAATACGATCTAGTTTTTGAGTTATGAATTTTTAAAGTTGACTACTTTAACATGGAGAAATGAAACTCCCATGTTAAATTGGTCAACTTTAAAAATTCATAACTCAAAAACTAGATCGTATTTGTATACCTGATATTTTAGCTACTGATAGGGGGTGTAGAGGAGAACATTTTAAATTTTTTTCAGAATTTTTGTGAGAGGGATTTTTTTTAACATTGGTGGTGTTACCTTACCCTTAAGAGAGATTACAATTTTTTTCATTCATGATTAGCTGAAAGATACTAACTTTTGATATTAAAAAATATCTACTATATGTATATGTATACAGTATAAAGTATATCTTATTTTAAGAAATACAATTTTGGGGTTCAATTTGTTTTTATCAGTGTACTTTAATGTAAATTAATAATAATGATTAAAGTAATTTATAAATGTTTCATATAATTCTCATTAATTATCTGTAAATCTAAAACAGTAGTCCTAATTTTGTAATTTACAATTTCTGTGCAGTCAAATTAATGTTGTGATATTTTCCACAGGTGAGGAGGTACCTGTCTCGACTGGACAAGCGAGAAGTGACGGAGGAGAGAAGCTCCCCCATCGAGGGACTTCCCCCACCCCTTGCCACCCCTTCGCCTCCAGTCAGGGATGACCCAAGACACCCTTGTGGGGCTGTGAGTGTAACGTCGGACCTTCTTTTGGGTGCTGCAACTTCTACTTTAGAAAATGTGAGACAAGAAGAAAATCTTGAAACAAACTACTTACTTGATAGTTGTATTTTAAATTCTGATGATGATAAATTGAGTTTAAATCACAGCTCTAAATATTGTAATGAAAGTGAAAATCTTGAATCAGAACAATTAGAGAATTTTGAGGAAATGTACATAAAAACAGAGCCTATTGATGGAGAAATTAGTGACATTCCATTTTCATGAAGTAAAATATAGTAAAGTAAAAACTCGATATTAAACAACTTGTTGATAGGTAAAACTTATGTAATTTTAAATCGCGGTCCCATAAAAAAATAATTAACATTGTGGGTACATATTTATAGGAAAAACTGTATACATATAAGGTAATACTCGATATAAGGTAAACCTAATTTTTTTGGTCCTTTTTCATTACATAATAACAAGTTTTTACTGTATTTAAAAAACATGATATACAGTAATATGGAACAAAGTGTGAAGAAAGAATAGACAATAATGGTTGCATTTTTTTATTTCATAATTAAAAAATATACATTAAATTAAGCTTTTCTGAATTTTTCAGATTTTTTGGAGTGCGGGAACTAATTTTAAAAAAATATTTATTTAAAATGTCTGAATTTGGATGGTACACCTGATGGGACAACCGTGACGTCATCGACAGCCAATCACAGCAGCCGTGACATCATCAACAGCTAATCACAGCACGACAAATGACGTCACGGTTGTCCCATCAGGTGTACCACCCAAATTCAGGTATTTTAAAAAAAAATTTAAATTAGTTCCCGCACTCCAAAAAATCCGAAAAAATTCAGAAGAGCATAATTTTAGGTATATTTTCTAATTATGAAATAAAAAAAATGCAACCATTATTGTCTATTATTACAATCAAAGTCTTCTGCTCGTTGTTAGTAACCAAAGTATTGTTGTGTAATGTCTGTCGCGTGAAAGGAAAAACATGGGACGGTTGTTGATTTACATGTTAACTTATGGAAAATGACCGTTAATTATGAAAATTGTTGTGTCTACTAGCGCCAAAAATGTGGCTACTAGCGCCAACAATGCCATTACGTTCTCTGCTCTGGTGGCAAAATTAGGCACTACATCGTCCCATGTTTAACAATGAAAAAGGCTTCATGCGATAGACATTATAAACAATGGTTTGTTACAACCATTGTGCGAGTAGAAGACTTTGGTTACAATACATACAGAGCAGCTAGATCACATAAAAATTTCTATGTTAAGGGGAATTTTGAAAATGTAAATTTTAATGTAATGTACCGATTAAAATATAATTACTATGTATATAATTTTAAAATGTTATGTGTATTTTTTATTTACTACAGTATTTAAAGGGGCACCAAAGTGAATACTTTTTTTACATGTTCGGGCAGCTACGAATTATTCTAACATCCCTGTGGCTCAATATTTACCGTACATTGCCTAGTTATTTTACAATTAATTATTAAGTTTGAAAAGTGAGTTTGAAAACCGTTGGTTGATTCAAGCATGCCCACGGCCGCAGCGACCGGTGATACGACAAGACGGGGGCGGGAGATTCTCGTCGTATCAGCGGCTGCTGCTGGAGCGCACCGACTTGAATGAACCAACGGTTATCAAACTCACTTTTCAAACTAAATAATTAATTTTAAAATAACTATACATTGTTATAGCCATGAAGAAAATACTCTAGGTAATTTAAAATTTATCCATGTTCATTATATATATTTATTTTAGGTGCTCAATCACAGTTGATCCCGTTGATCCAGTCAGCTGTTAACCCGTAGACCGCAACATTTGAAATGAAAATTTGCCTCGGATTTTGGTATTGTATCAGAATTTTCTCAAAATTTTTATGAAGGGCTAATAAAGGTTATGACACTTTCTGATTCACCATAATATGTTCTATCTTAGAATATTTTTTAAACACATTTTACGGGAGATTGCGAAAGAAATTAAAGTTCGAATAAAAAAGAAGCCACGTTTTTCGAGCGTTAGCATGGAGTAGATGGACGAAGTCATCGACTTTTAGACCCAAATGCTCAGAATTTTTACGAAGGACGGTCTCAACTGATTTCAGATGCTTATTTATGGTGCTCCAAAGTAACTTTTTACATGCAAGAGAATGAGCTTTACCATCGGTCAATTTTTCGCTCACTCTACTTTAATATCTTTGATATCGCAGCGCCTTTTCCCCTTGATTTTAAGGATATTGAGATAATTGAGAGTTAAAAGAAAAAACATTTTACAAAAATAATTTTTTTTTTTTTTAACTTCCATTTAATTAATGCAAGGATTTTGTATGAGGTTATATACAAGAATCCTCTTGACTGAATGATACAACTATAATAAGCTTTTAGGGAAATAATTTTATTATATTGGCTGTTCTGATAAATCAGCTGTTTGTGCGCCATCCTTGCATAGAGTTTGCATCCTTGTTTACGTTTTTAATTTTCAGCAGTTACTGTGGCAGTAATTTAATTTTTATGCATAAAATATTACACTGTGAAGACTGAATTTTAATTGTAAATGCAATAGTGTTTTTAAATTAAAGTGAGAGGAAGTTTTGTATGAATAGAGTGCACACACAGTATATTATCTAAAGTTTGTTTCATGTGATTGGATGCATCATCAGCAGCATCACAGATCACAGCTATCATATAGTTCACAGTCCTTGAGATCACACGTTCAGCACTATGCATATATCATGATTAATTTATTTTATCATTTTTTTCTCGTATCTGTTAGTAAAAAAAAACTCTTGTAAATAAATTAATATTATAAATAAGCCAAATTTTCTATATGCATACGTACTGTATTTTAGCAACCAAACAGATTTTTCAACATGTCTCTTGAATTCTCTATAAATGAAGAAATTGACATTAAAAGTGAACCATTTGACACAGAATTTGATAGTAATGAAATATTCGGACAAAACACAAGTTTGAGTGGCAATGAAGTGGACACAGACAACATTGAAATTGGTGTGGAAGATGTGAAGCCTTTTGAGATTATTGAGGTGGAGACTGAGTCATTATTAGCCAAGCCTGTTTCTGACAACTCTCTTACGTGTGGAAAGTGTAATGCAACTTTCACGAGCCACTCTAGCTTAGGTGATCATCAACTTAACCATCTACCACAATCTAGCATATTAAAAGATGCTGCAGACAAGATTGTACAAAACAAGGAACCTGCCATTATTGATCAAAAAGAGCACAAGTTCTGTCAGAAATGTAATGCACAATTAAATTCGCGTAAAAATCGTAAGCAACATTTATGTGCAATTCAGGACAATGTTAAAATTGAAACATTTGAAGAACATGACGCTGAGTTTGATAGTAACGAAACATTTAGACAAAATACAACTTTGAGTGTCAATGAAATGGACACAGACAACATTGAAATTGGTGTGGAAGACGTGAAGCCTTTTGAGATTGTTGAGGTGAAGACCGAGTCATTATTAGCCGAGCCTGACAACTCTCTTACATGTGGAAAGTGTAATGCAATTTTTGAAAGCCAGTCTAGCTTAGATTCTCATCTTATTGTAAGTACTAGTGATGCTGAGATCAAACGTTTTACTTGTAGTCTATGTAGTTCTCAGTATACACAAAAATGTCGTTTTAAACAACATTTATTAACAGTACACAAGTTGGATGAAAATTCAGTGGTCAGTTTAGTGTCACCTAAAAATAATATGTGTATATCTTATACATGTGAAACCTGTCACTTTTCATGTATGACGAAAGGTGGTCTAAAGAGACATATACAATATCAGCACCAAGGACTTACAACTTTTAAATGTAATATATGTGGAGCCGCTTTCAAAAAAAAGTGTTATCTAAGTACACATTCAACCATACATTCTGGTAAAAAACTGTATAAATGTTTAATATGTAGCCAGGATTTCAGACTATGGAAAAGTGTTCACAGACACTTGCTTAAAGAACATAAAAAAGTTAAAACTGCTGGTTTTATACAAAAAAATACCGGTAAAACTACTAAAATTGGAATTATACGTTTTAAATGTCATATATGTGGTCACAAATTTGCAAAATCGTCGAACTATAAAAGGCATTTGTTAAAACTGCATAAGTTAAATGAAAATACAGTAGCCAGTTTGCTGCCACGTTTCAGGAAAAAAAAAACTTTGAAAATATGTAAAACATGTAATATTGCATGTAAATCTAGTAGTGCTCTGAGTTACCATGTTAAACATTTTCATAAAGAACTTCAGACATTTGAGTGTTCAATATGTAGCAAAGGTTTCATATTAAAATACAATCTTAAAGAACACATGTCCAAAGTTCACTGTATGAATGATAATTCAAGTATTCAAAGTTTATTAAAGCCAAGCGATCTAAAGAGGCGTAACGTCAACATCCAAGATGCAGCAAATTTGACGTCTGATGGACCACCAAAACCTCAACTAGGACAGTCCATGACAAGAAATGAGGTACTGTAATTAAATTCTGCAGGAATTTTTAATTAATTTTCTACATTACTCAAGTTGTAGGATCAAATGGAGTACATATCAACCTTTTTTTACCTTACTTTTTTTTTATTGCAGAAATGCATAGAGGGTGCAAATTTATATTACTGTACTAAGACTTTTTTCAGATTTTTTACAACCCTGGAACTATTCTTAAAAAATTATTGCCCCTATTCTAATCATCCCTTTAGAGTCCACAAATTTGAATTAAAAACTTGAAACTCGAGTCAAGCTTATTATTAACATGTCACCTATCATAATATGGTAGTTAACTTGTGTGTGGTTCCCCAGGCTTTGGACATCGCTTTGGTACGTCCATTGAGAAAAAGTAGAGGTGTCCGTCCTGACTGAGGTTTTCCACGGTTCCCTCAGTTTCACCTCAGCGAATGCTGGGACGCGTAAGCATGCAGGCCGTGGCCACTATCCGTTCCCTACCTTATCCCTACCCAGTACCCCGCTGCGAGCTGTAAGCTCTTAGGGGTTTACCCTTGTAAAAAAAAAAAAAAAAAATTGTAAGAGAATTCCCCATTCCTTCTTGTGATGTAACAAGGCATCTCTCCTAAGTAAGAAAAAGATAGGACTTGCAGCCTTGTGACGTCACAAAAAGGACTTTCAATAATTTTTAAAAATACTTCCAGGAGTGAAAAAAATCAGGGTATAGCATAACTTTGCACCCTCTATCCATTTCTGCAATTAAAAAAAATGAGGTTGATACTCCATCGTAATAATTTGTTGATATAGAATAGCTAGGTCATAGTGTTTTTTAAATTAAATGTTTTAAAATAATTTTTTATGGTTGGTTGGTTACCAATGGCGGAACTTGTTTTTCAACATTGTTCACAGTGCTCTCTGGGGCTCCTAATACCCAGTCTGCACGCCAGACAGTTAAGTACCGTTTCTTAGCGGGGCACGTATGTTGTTTGCACAACATTCCGCGGTCTTAATCACCCCAGCGGAGTATAGATAGCCGTAAGCTGCCTTCCTCCTACCAACTCTTTCATCTAGTAGCCAGTCACACGCATTCCAAGTCTCGAAAAGTCTGCCGTATTCGGGATTTGAACCGGGGACCTCTCGGACGAGAGCCAAATGTACTAACCACTACACCAAAGAGCAATTTTTTATTAATATCAATAAAATATTATTTATCAAATAAATATATTTTAAAGGAAAGGATAAGAATAACCAGCAAGGCCTTACGGATTGAGAAATCACAGAAAGAGAAAATCTTGCCGGTACCGATTCACTAAAAAATAGTTACATTTGAAGACGTTTCGCATCATCTTCAAAATTTAACTACAGTATAAAAGATCTTAGTTTACCTCTAGACAGTTCAGTAGACTAGACGGTGTTAGATATATCAGCTAGTGAAAAGGCTAGAATGACTGCTGGCCACCTTTTCATTGGCTGATATATCTGGCGCCGTCTAGTCTACTGAACTGTCTAGAGGTAAACTAAGATTTGTTATACTGTACAGTAGGTAGTAATTTTGAGTGAACCTGTAACCGCTAGATTACTTCATGTATCATGTACAGTAATTTTTTTAAATTAATTTTTTTTAAAATATAGACAAGAAAATATAATTATATTCTATAGTGGTTCAATATAATGTATATACATATATATAATATACCCCCCCCCCCCTTCTGTGACTTCTCGATTGGTAAGGCCTTGCTGGTTATTCCTATCCTTTCCTTTAAAATATAAATCAGAACCAAAAAATGTTACTTCAATATATATATATATATTTATTTATATATTTATCAAAGACAGAAATAAAAAATAAATTTAAAATTAAATTAATAAGTCACCTATTAAATACTGTAATGAAAATTTAAAGGTACAATACAATACATATTAAGAGATTGGTAGGTAAAATGCTAGGCAATTTTCAAGAGAAAGTTGCATGTCGTCAAATATCATAGTTGTGTTTGTTGTTTTTAGGTGAGACAGCCAGATTACAATTTAACAGCCAGCAGCCTCCCAGAAATGTGGATCACCAAAGTCAAGCCGTGCTGTGTCATGCTGGACAGTGGAGAGGTGAGCACTAAGTTATTTAACTGTGAAGGTTGACTAAATTATTCTGTTTTTTTCTCACTTTTAATCTGTTCAGTGTGAGTGGTACTGTGCTTTACTTGAAGTACGGTGTAGTTTTTTACATTGTCATTTTTTTTAAAATATAGACAAGAAGATATAATTATATAGTGGTTCAATAAATTCTGATTTTTTTTTTTTTTTTTTATTTATTGAAGCAAATTCAATGACGAATAAATAAACATTTTGTTTACATAATTTACTTTACATAGATACTGTGACACCACATCCCTCGCAGAGTAAGCCAGCAATGTTAAATATTACCTCCTTCTTCACTGTCCGAGGCTATAATTATTAATTAATTATTTTGAATTTGATTTACAGTAACATATTTTTGGGGATTACTTTTTTTTGTCACTCTTCTTAAAAAAAAATGTAAATAATCTCATTAATTCTTTGTCAGTCTAAAGCAGTACAGTGGTCCTAATTTTGTAATTTACAATTTCTGTGCAGTCAAATTAATGTTATGATATTTCCACAGGTGACGAGGTACCTGTCTCGACTGGACAAGCGAGAAGTGACGGAGGAGAGAGGCTCCCCCATCGAGGGACTTCCCCCACCCCTTGCCACACCTGCGCCTCCAGTCAGGGACGACCCAAGACACCCTTGTGGGGCTGTGAGTGTAACGTCGGACCTTCTTTTGGGTGCTGCAACTTCTACTTTAGGAAATGTGAGACAAGAAGAAAATCTTGAAACAAACTGCATTCTTGATAGTTGTATTTTAAATTCTGATGATGATAAATTAAGTTTAAATCACAGCTCTAAATATTGCAGTGAAAGTGCAAATATTGAATCAGAAGAGTTAGAGAAATTTGAGGAAATGTACATAAAAACAGAGCCTATTGTTGAAGAAGAAAATGACAGTATTGACCCATGAAGTAAAATTTGGTAAATATTAAAAAAAAAAAAAAAAAAGTTATGATATGCAGTGCACTCTGTAAAGGAAAAATTATAAAAAGCCACATAAATTATCAATTTTTCACTTATGAAAGAGACTCTGAAAATTTAATTTTGTAAATATAAATACAGTACTGTATATTATGCATATAATGTTATCTGCATTTGAAATGGATTATTTTTATTTTATAAATAAACTTGTTTCTGTGAAACTGTTAAAGTGCCATGGGGTACAATATCACAATATATTATATACTGTACCCTAAAAATAAATATTATTTTAATATGTAAACCTCTACTAAAGATTTGTTCGTAAACCCGGCTCGGTGTACATGCCCCCACTTTCTTACTCCAACTCAGAGTGCAGTGCAGATGACGTCACATTATATTTTATATTTTATTTTATTTATAGTCTTGTTACAAGTAATTTTGTTATGTTTTCCTATATTTTTTATTAATAATTGTTAAAAGGGATACTATGCGTGACTCACCCGTTGCGTTTTGTTCTGTACATATAGGACTGTTTTAGTATCACCGGCCAACTGTTATTTTATGTAACAATCGGAAAATATAATAAATAAATAAATAAATTTTGTTCTTAAACTTGCTCAGAGTACACTGGGTAGGATTTACGAAGAGATTTTGTAAGTACATTATTTTTCTTTCTGTTTTAATTCATACCTAAATCTATCACAGGTTAGAAGTTTTAAGACACATGTTAGTGTTATTTTAAATAAAGAACCAACTGATCCCCCCCCCCCCCATAATTTGATGGAAAACTTTGAGCTTTGTGTTGTCAATTTTTTTATTATTTATTTTTCTTGCCATTTACACCCTCTACATTTTTATATTAAAGAAGCTTTTCATGCAACGTACGTCTTTCCCCATGCTTGTATGCTAAATATTTACGTGATTATGATATCACAGCGCCTTTCTCCTTGATTTTAAGGATATTGAGGGTGAAAAAAAAAATCTGTAAAAAAAATATAAAAGTTCAAATCTCTAGGTATCCAACTATGGAAAGAAAAATAATCATGCAGGTCGGCCAATTTTAGTTAGAAATATTGAAATTCATACGTTTATTTTTTCTTAGTTTTAATCTGGGAAGAGAAGGGTCAAACAATTATTTAAGGGTAAAGTAACACCGATCAGCTGTTTTTATTTTTTTTTTTTTTTTAGTTCCATTTGATTAACATGTAAACCTTAGCAGACACAAAAAAAATTCTGAAAATTTTTTGAGACAGATTTTAGTACCTAAAAGAAAAGTCACAGAAAAAAGTTCAAAACAATTATTAGTAGGGCTGTAAAAACTCGACATATTTTTTAGCTCGGTTTGGGAGTAAATAGACCGGCTTGACCCGAAACTCGGTGTAAGCTCGAAAACAGTCCAAAGCTTGAACTCGCCCGAACTCGAGTTATAACTAGAAAACGAGCCTCGAATTTTCGACTCGGAAACGATCGAGCTGGTGAGCTGAAATTTGAATAATGTAATTATTTCAAATCATCTAATTATTCATTTTAATGACTGCACGGAGCCAAACAAACTAACAAAGTAAGTTACATTCATGTTTTTTTTTTTATTAGCTATTTAAATTTAATGCTAGATATCATTCTAATAAAATTAATTAGCTCCATTTTTTTAAAAATAGCAATTAGAATACAATAATGAAAGGATCTAATCTACATAAATATTAAATTAAATAGAATATTCTATAATTCTATATGCAATGTAATTCAATACATTATATATTGATTGAATTTCAATATTTCCAGTAAAAAATTGAGTTAGAAATTCTAGCTACAATAATTATTTAAATTAATACTTTGCTATATTTTTTGTTCCTTAAAAAAATTGAAACACGTACGTGGCATTAAAATTAAACATTTGAAAATATTGCGTAAAAATAATATAAATTATATGTGTGTTGAAATTTGTTCTCAAATAATACAATCAGTGATTGAAAATTTAACGCGGAATAAGGTAGAGATAATACGGATCAGCTGGCCCAATGCTAAAAAAAAAAATCCCATCCATAAAAATTGAAAAAAAATTAAAATGTTCTATACATATCCCCTATCAGTAGGTAAAATATCAGGTATGCAAAAACGAGTTGGTTTTCGAGTAATTAATTTTTAAAGTTCTCTAATTAATATAACATGGAGAACTGGAATTTCCATGTGTTAAATTAGTCAACTTTAAAAATTATAACTCAAAAACTAGCTCGTTTTTGTATATATATAATATATATACGTATTATATATTTATTTATTTCACATTAGATATCAGTTGATACATTGTGACTACATAACTAAACAAAATTATATTATATAATAATATATTACTCGAAATTACAGGAGGATTGATACATTGTGTATCATCCTCACCTTGGTCTATTATAATAGCCGTATAGCTGCATGTGATCTCTCTAAAATATATTATATAGTACATAATATTTTTTGCATTTTTATAGAATATATTTTTAAATTCCAATACTCCATTTACCGGAAATGACGACATAATATTAGTAATAAAAGCTTGTAACAAGACAAGAAATATACTGAAAACTAAACCAAGGTTTTCATCATTAAGTTTTATGATTTAAGTAAAATAAAAATATATTTCATAATTTCATTAATTTTATTATAAAAATAGGTATATTCAATATTTTGAACAGTAATATTATTGTTTCAATATTATTGTTTCTTCCACCTTCCACTAGTTAATTGTTTAGGGATATATTTTTATTATGTTGGTAGTGCTGATAAATCAGCTGTTTGTAGCAAATTGTTGTTTACGTTTTATTATTCAGCATATTTTAATTTTAAACAATTAATAAAGCATGATATTGTGAAGGAAAAGTTAATTTTTTATTAACTTTTAATTTTACAGTACATGCAGTGTAATATTTTTTAAATTACAGTGGAAGATGTACTCTATATTGTGATTTGTGAGAATCGAGTCCCACAGGGAGCCGAGGACTTTTACTACAGGATTCATTATGCATATATGTACACTTGTTATCACTCTGCCTTTTTCACGAAGATCAGCAGAAGATCATGCTTTCTAGTATATATGTGCCATAAAATATATGCATACATTTATTTTATTTCACAGCTGCTGGAAAAAATACTTTTGTAAATATTAAATTAAAATTGTATTTAAGCTACATATTCTGTATTTTGACAAGCAAAATCTGATCATGTCTCATGATTTCTGTGAAGAGATTGATATCAAAATTGAGGAGTTTGACGATCCATTACTAGAACACAACAATGAAGTGCATGAAGAAATTTATATAAAAAGTGAACCACTTGAAGAACATAAAAAGGAGTTTGATAGTAACGAAACATTTGAGCAAAGTATAACTTTGAGTGGCAATGAAATGGACACAGACAACATTGAAATTGGTGTGGAAGATGTGAAGACTTTTGAGTTTGTTGAGGTGAAGACTGAGTCATTATTAGCCGAGCCTGTTACTGACAACTCTCTTACATGTGGAAAGTGTAATTTCCAGTTCGGTTCAAATGACGATCTACAACAACATATACACAACTTTCATGACAAAGATATTACATGTTCAATATGTAATGCAACTTTTACAAGTCAGTTAAGCTTAAATTCCCATCTACTTTACAGTCATGCTGAGAAAAGACCTTTATTGAGACAAGTTCAATATACTTGTCCTGTATGTATTCAAAATTTTAAACAAAAAAATTATCTTAAAATTCATTTACTAAAAATTCACAATTTGGTTGAAAATTCAGTTGGCAGCTTTGTGCCAACCACATCACATAAATGTGAAACATGCCATCTTATATTTAAATCAAATTATCGTCTTCAACAACATATAAATCATGTTCACAAAAGTCTGAAGACTTTTAAATGTGATGAATGTGGAGCATGTTTCAAAAGAAAGAGTGGTCTAAATTCACATTTAATGATACACACCGATGAAAGACCATATAAATGTTCAATATGTAGCTTTCAGGATTTCAGATGGAAGAAAAGTCTTAAAAATCACTTGAAGACAGTACATAAAATAGTTGCGACTGCTGATCTTTTACAAAAAAGGCAACCTAATACTGTACCTGTTATTAATGATAAAAAAATGCATATGGTCTGTGAAAAATGTAACATACAGTTCAGTTCACATGAAAATCTTGGCCAACATGTATGTACCATTCAGGACAATGTTAAAATTGAACCATTTGAAGAACATGACACAGAGTTTGATATTAACGAAACATTTGGACAAAATACAACTTTGAGTGGCAATGAAATGGACACAAACAACATTGAAATTGGTGTGGAAGACGTGAAGCCTTTTCAGTTTGTTGAGGTGAAGACTGAGTCATTATTAGCCGAGCCTGTTACTGACAACTCTCTTACATGTGGAAAGTGTAATGAAAAGTTCAGTTCACGTGAAAAAATGAAACAACATGAACTCAAATTTCATAAAAAATGTATTAAATGTTCAATATGCAATGAAACTTTTGCAAGAAGGACATTTAAATCTCATTTAAGTACTCATGTTGAGAGCAAACCTTTTAAATGTCCTGTATGTAGTTCCCAGTTTGCAAATAGAAGTCACCTTAAAAAACATTTCTTAAACAGTCACAAGCTGGATGAAAATTCAGTGGTCAGTTTAATACCTAAAGAAAATATATCTTATATTTGTGAAACCTGTAAACTTTCATATCAAACAAAATTTGGTCTTAAGCAACATATACAATCTCAGCACCAAGGATTTAAGCCTTTTAAATGTAATATATGTAGAGCGTGTTTCTCAAAAAAAGGTGATCTATATTCACACATAACTATACATTCTGGTGAAAAACTATATACATGTTCAATATGTAGCCAGGATTTCAAACTATGGAAAAGTCTTCAAAGACACTTGATTATAGAACATAAAAAAGTTATAAAATCTGATTTTATTCAAGAAAAGAAACCATCTCTTCCGATTGTCATTGGAACTAAACGTTTTACATGTCCTGTATGTGGTTATGAGTTTGAAAATTTGTATAATTTTAGAAGGCATTTAAAACATGTTCATACTTTAGATGAAACTACAGTAGCTAGTTTGCTGCCACCCAAGAATAAAAATCATTTGTATGTTTGTGAAACATGTCATATTGTATGTAAATCAAGTGGTGCTCTTAAAAATCATATTAAAAATTTCCATAATGAACTTCAGACATTTGAATGTTCAATATGTAGCAAAGGTTTCATATTAAAAAATAATCTTAAAGAACACATGTTCAAAGTTCACTGTATAAATTATAATTCAAATATTCAAAGTTTATTAAAGCCAAGTGATCTACGAAGGCATATTGTCAACATCCAAGATGCAGCAAATTTGACGTCTGATGGACCACCAAAACCTCAACTAGGACAGTCCATGACAAGAAATGAGGTAATTAAATTGTGCATGAATTTGTAATTAAGTTTCTAAATTACTCAATTTGTATTCGTGATCAAATTATAATAATTTGTTGATTTACAATAACTAGGTATTTTGTAAATTAAATATGTTTTTATCATTATTAAAATATTTGTAATGATCAATAAACAAAAAATAAATTTAAAAATTTAATCTAATAGTACAGTTCAATATTGTGACTATTGTGAGATTGATAAGTTTATGGCAGCCAATTTTCAATTAAATAATTAATTTGAAAATTTGTACTAACGAAAAGTAATTTTATTTTTCTAAAGAAGATAGAATTTAAATTATTACTGTATTAATTTTTCTAAAGAAGATAGAAACACGTACGATAGAAAAAGATTTGTTGGGAAGGGAGATAGTTCGAGCTTTTAGCCGTCATTGACCCAGCAAAAAGATCTGTCAATGACGGCTAAAAGCTCGAACTATCTCCCTTCCCAACAAATCTTTTTCTATCGTACGTGTTTCTATCTTCTTAAAATAAAATATTTAATTAAAGGTAGAGAAAGTTGCATGTCGTCAAATTTCAAAATTATTTTGTTGTTTTTAGGCGAGACAGCCAGACTGCAAGTCAACAGCTAGCAGCCTCCCAGAAATGTGGATCACCAAAGTCAAGCCGTGCTGTGTCTTGCTGGACCGTGGAGAGGTGAGCACTGAGTTATTTAACTGTGAAGGTTGACTAAATTATTCTGCTTTTCTCTCACTTTTAATCTGTTGAGTGGTATTTTATCAATTACTTCAAGTATAGTAGTTTTTTTTAATCAACTTTTTTAAAAAAATATAGGAGACATGAAAACATAATTATATAGTGGTTCAATAAATTCTGATTTTATTTATTTATTTATTTTTTAAAGGATTATTGTCACTAGTCTTAGGAGATGGTGAATCTCTCTGAAAATTATAGTAAACCTTCCTTACATTATAACATAAATTTTCAGGAAAAAAAAAATGCAGCAAAAGTTAGTCTAGTTTTTTAGATACTGTATTAAGGATATAAATACGTAGTGAGAAAACTATTAGAAATCTGGCGGCCATTTTCAAATAAAGTCAAATCAGCATCTTTTTCAACTAAAAAATTAATATCTCAAAAACTGGACTGAATAATTAATTTTTTTACTTCAGAACGTGAACAGTCATTTTGTTCTCTATGTTCTGATCTAAATTTTATATTTTTTTACCATCAAAAAAATAATTATGTACACTAGTTACTGTGATGCCATATCCCTCGCAGAGTAAGCCAGCAACATTAAATATTACCTGCTTCTTCACTGTCCAAGGCAATTATTATAATTATTAATTATAATATTAATTAATAGTAAATAATTAATTGCTATTAATTTGAATTTGATTTAACATGTACTTTTGGAATTAATTACTATTTTTTTATCACTCTTCTTAAAATAAATGTGAATAATCTATTTCTCTGTCATTCCAAAGTAGTACAGTGGTCCTAATTTTGTAATTTACAATTTCTGTGCAGTCAAATTAATGTTGTGATATTTTCCACAGGTGACGAGGTACCTGTCTCGACTGGACAAGAGAGAAGTGACGGAGGAGAGAGGCTCCCCCATCAAGGGACTTCCCCCACCCCTTGCCACCCCTGCACCTCCAGTCAGGGACAACCCAAGACATCCTTGTGGGGCTGTGAGTGTAACGTCGGACCTTCTTTTGAGTGATGAAACTTCTACTTTAGAAAATGTGAGACAAGAAGAAAATCTTGAAACAAACTACTTACTTGATGATTATAATATATTGTAAATTCTGATGATGATAAAGTAAGTTTAAATCACAGCTCTAAATATTTTATTGAAAGTGCAAATCTTGAATCAGAACAATTAGAGAATTTTGAGGAAATGTACATAAAAACAGAGCCTATTGTTGAAGAAGAAAATGACATTGTTGACCCATGAAGTAAAATTTGGTGAATATTGAAAAAAAAAATATATGTTATGATATGCGGCACTCTGTAAAGGAAAAATTAAAAAAAGCAACATAAATTATCAAGTTTCCGTGTATGCTGAAAGAGACTCTGAAAATGTTATTTTGTAAATTTAATTACATATATAATGTTATCTGCATTTGAAATTGATTATTTTCATTTTATTTTATAAATAAACCTATTTCTGTGAAACTGCTAAAGTGGGGTACAATATGTATACCCTAAATATAAATATTATATTTTAATAGAAGCCTACAAAGAGGTCTGTTCGTAAACCTGCTCGGTGTACACTTTGCCCCCACCTTCTTACTACAACTCAGAGGGTGGGTAGGGAGTGCAGTGTAGATGACGTCACATTTTTTTGTTCCTAAACTTGCTCAGAGTACACTTACACTGCGAAGGATTTACGAAGAGACTTTGTAAGTACATTATTTTTCCTCCTCTTTTAATTTATTCATACCTGAATGTAGTATCACAGGTTAGAAGTTGTAAGACACATGATAGTGTTATTTTAAAAAAAGAACCAACTGACCCCCCCCCCCCCCATAATTTGATGAAACACTTTGAGCTTTGTGTTGTCAATTTTTTTATTATTTATTTTTGCTATGGTACAATTACACCATCAACATTGATTTTAAAGAAGCTTTTCATGCAACGTCTTTCCCCTATGCTTGTGTGTTCAATATTTACGTGATTTTGATACCACAAAATCCTTGATTTTAAGGATACAGTATTGAGAGTTAAAAAAGAAAATAAATAAATAAAAAAAAAAATTAACAGTTCAAATCTTGAGGTATCCAATGGGCTTACGGGGTGTCATATTTTTACTGGCTCAATCAAAAAAGGAGATTAAAAAATATCCCTTTGAATTTTTTGCAATTTTATTTAACACTTCATCATACCTAAAATAGAGATTAAAAGAGATCAAGTGACATGGAGGCTCCATCCGCAACGCCTATGACGTCATTGCATTCTTTGGTTCAACTATATAACCCTTGTAAAAAATAATTGCATTGTTGCTTGTTTATTAAAAATTATCATTTGTTTCCATAGCAACGTGATTGTTTAGAAGCATTATACTGTATAGCAAGGTTTCTTTATACAGGTTAAGACACGCACGCATTTCGTGCGTCAATTTCGTTAAATTTTCAGGCCCCATTGTACCGCGAAATTTCAAAAATAGCATTGCATGATGGGCGCATTCAAAGTTTCGCGGCACGATGTGGCCAAAAATACTTGAACGTGATTGGCTAAGACCTTTAACAATGGTCCAATCAGTGGCTTAACCTGTATAAAGGAACGTTGCTGTATAGTTGACCCAAAGAATTTAATGACGTCATAGGCGTGTCGGATGGAGCCTCCAGGTCACGAGACATTTTTAATCTCCATTTTAGGTATGATGCAATGCTAAAAAAAATCGCAAAAAAATCTGATGGATATTTTTCGACCTCCTCTTTCGATTGAGCCAGTAAAAAAATTGCACCTCGTAAGCCCATTATGGAAGGAAAAATAATCATGGACGACCCAAGACACCCTTGTGGGGCTGTGAGTGTAACGTCAGACCTTCTTTTGGGTACTGCAACTTCTACTTTAGGAAATGTGAGACAAGAACATAATATTTTCACATAAAAATGTAATGTTGCTCCAAAATACATACTTTTGGTGATTGTAATGTAATTTCTGAAAATGCAAAATTGAGTTCAAATCACAGCTCTAATTATTGAAGAATATGTAAAATCTTTGGTCACAAGAGTTTTAAGAAATTTGAAGAAATGTACATAAAGACAGTGTGTTATTAAAGTTTGTTACAGAAATAAGTGGCAAGAATTAAATTGGGTAAATATTACAAAAGTATGATATAATATTAGAACAAAATGTGAAGGAAGAATAGGCCACATAAATATGATTTAATTAACTATTTGTTGAGGGAACTTTGAAAAAATGTAATTTTGTAAATTTTTATAATTTTTTTATAAAATGATGTGTAATTGAAATTGGTTATTTAATTTTAAATTAATATATAAACTTATTAGTGTGCAATGGCTTAAGTGCGGTATGTACAAAAAAAAACTACAATCGTCGAAAACTTTAAAGAATTAGTTATATTTTTATTTTATTTTCCAAGTACAGTTAAAAAGGCTATATGTATTTTCAATGTGTGAAAGTTCTATGAATCAAATTAATTTCAATGTTTTCAAACACTTGAATGAACATATCAGACTTCATGTAATGAGCTATCTGCTATGTAAAATGAGTGCAATTAAGAACTGTAAATACTGTACTAAAATTGATATAAATTAAAGCTTATTACTGCACACAGGATATCCAGTTGGGTCGGATCAGGAAGTGCTGCCCAAAATTGCTGGTTCCAACTTGACCTGACCCAAATTGGATCCAACTGGTTGCAGACCGGACCTTTCTTTTTTATCAGAGATACTTTTACTTCAATATAAACCAATTAATGCGAAAATTTCATGAAAATATTGGATATTTCATAATGGTCCATATTTATAATAATAAATTTATTATTATTATTATTATTATTATATAGATATGGGTATAATACATTACTTAATATTATAAAGTATTATAATAAATGTATTATTTAAGTTTCATATATTATTATTTTAAAATTCTGTAGTAAAAGTAACTAAATGAATTAGTTTTTAATTGCAATTCTCTTCTTATTTATTTTTTTTTTTATCTTTTCAAAAGACGTAATTAATTTGAATATTTTATTTTAACAAGGCTGTATTTAATTGGCAGGTCACAATATACTACTTTTTTACGATATAACTAATTTATTATTATATTGTAAATTTTAATAGAATTAAAAATTTGATAATTTTCTATGTAAAAGAATACTTCGGATTTCTATGATATAGCCTTTATTTATATAATATAATCACTAGCTAATAGGACTACCACAACCCTCACTAATGTTCCTACAACCCGCGTTAATGCACTAGGATTAACCCCAGTATTAACGTTGCAGGTATATATTATAGCTACGCTGAATTTATAATATATTATATTTTCAAATTAATTTCTAATACTTAAAAATTAGGCAACATCAGGGGCAGCTATAAATAGTCTAGAAATTACAAGAGGGATACCCTGCATATATCATCCTTACCTTGCATGGTCTATTTGGCGTATAGCTGATCTCTAAAAGATAAAGTATAAATTGATCTCAGAGTGTAGTGAATGGAGTTGATCTGCATGAAACACAAATTTATTGCATTTTTAAATTCCGATGCTAGTAATAAAAGTTTGTAACGTGACAAGAAAAATACTGAAAACTAAACCAAGCTTATCATTCAGTTTTATGATTTAAATAATCTAAAATAATTAATTTAACTTTTTCATTGAAACTTATATATGATTTAACATTTTGAAAGTAATTGTTTCTTCCAGTTATCTGCTGTTTAGGGCAGAGTCTTCTGCGCGCAATGTTTCTAACAAAACATTGTTCAATGTCTGTCGCGTGGTGTAATTTTCGATTGTTGAACGCGAGAAAGGAAAAAAGTAAACAAACTCCGCTGTTTACAATTTTTTGCCGCTGGCGGCGCCACCAGCGAGCGGTAATTATCAAGGGAAGCATTATGAATAACATGAAAAACTAATAGAAATAATTAAAAAATTGAGGACATGTTTTCAAAAATCAAGTGAAATGGAAAGATACATGCGCGGAAATTTTATAGAAAACATTAAGAATTTTTAACGGTTTTTTATCATTGAAACGGTCGAAGAAATGTGGAGCGATAACCATGGTGTAAGTAATGTATATCATTTCTGTGTTTCCAAGGGCTTGTAAGCTCTAAAATCTTTTAGCTAGCAGTTCTGACAGGACTTAGCTGCTCTGACCAGCCGCACCAGTGTCCATTTTGTAACGTACCTCGTACCCTGCCCTCCATGACTGCAGCTGCTGGCCTGTGTTGGTGCTGCTGGGCGTACTCGGCGTATTACTAGTACTTATTCTGTTAGCAATTCCTATCACTTAGGCTAATTGGCTATCTTAGAATGAATAAAAGGTTCTTATGTAAGAGAAATTAAAAACGAACGTCTAGGGTTGATATTATTTAATTGATCGAATGATTTAGAAAAATACAAAATATAATTTCACGATAACCCTTACATAATATTATTGTACTGGATGTAATTCAGTAACACACACAAAAATCAGTATAAAATAACACTAATAATAACGGATGAGAGGTTGGATATATAACGCAAATGAAACTATGTTAATCAAACCTATGGGCACGGCACCCAGCTGCCCTATCTTTAGCTAAGATGGCGGTTAGCGATCAACCCAGAAATCTGATGCGTGGCTACATGCACGGCTAGAAAGCGGCTCAGCCCTGCGTTATACCGAAGTTAAACGCCTGGTGAACTACTCGATAACCGACATGAACTGCGTCATAGAGTTATGGATTGATATTATTTAACAAGAATGATTTCTGAATTCTGCTGGTATATGGCACTAAAATTGTAGCGTGAAAGTTTCGAGTTAAAATAAGATAATTGACTTCACTTGAAATATTAAGTGATTAGATACAATGATGCGAGCACAATTTGTTGCACCAAGGGACTGAAGCGAAACCAGAATTCTATTGCTTTGATTACGTTAAGTAAATTGCAGGTTAGAATAGCTTTAACCGAAAGAAATATATACCAGATATTTAAATCAACACAAGGAAGCAGCAATGAGCTATGGCTTATACTTGCGAGTAGTAATTTCTCAGGTCTTGACTTTATGCTCGAAGAGTCTTGCGCAGCTAGCGGGACACGTTCATCACATGAAGAGCGTTGGTTTGCGAGTGCTGTAATGGACGCTTTGGGAAGCTTTGCTAGCTTGGCTTGGGTGGTGAGCGCCGCTTGCGGCGCTACCGGGAAGCTCCATGAGAAAATAGTACCCTAAGCATACTACTGTATTTTTACTTTAAGAAAATAAAAAGATGCAAAAAATAATTTAATTGGCTAAAAATATTATATTATAATTTTTTTATAATATAATATTGCTTACAAAACATCAAACCTACTCATCCAAACATGAAACAATTTTACAAAAAATAGTTCCGTGCACGCAGATTCATGCGCGGCAAAAACTACAGTCAGACAGCCATATTGTAACATCGAGATATTTTTTATTTATTTACCGACATTAAATTTCAGATTTTACATTTATTAAAATATGTTAGAAACCAAGGCGGGGACATTTATTTAGTTTAACAATAATTTAAAAATAATTATTTAGGCCATATGAATACTCTTTAACTCATAGTTACTTCAGAAATTAATTAAATATATTTACTATATTATATGGTATGGATAACGCCGCCATCACATACATAAAATGGCGCTATCCTTGAGAATCTGACTTGGTAACATATAAAAATCACATATGCCCTTTTGCCCTATTTTCCACTGTCTAAAACTTTTATTTCATGATGGAAAAATTAAAATAATAATTATGAATCGAGTACTGAAGTTAGAATTTACTTAAAACAATTTATGAACCTTAAACTGGCCTTGGTCGGACTTTCCCGCCATTTTGAATCTCTAACTGTACATGGTATTTTTTCCTACACAAGCCGCCATCGTACCTCCGCCGTATATAAATATACGGTGGTGGCTACGCTGACCTATTTGCATTTTTGCCTCGTAGTCCGGATTTCCGCGGTCCGTATTTAAAACTAAAAAAACAAAACGCAGTCCTATATGATACATTTGAATATCAAAACGCACTCTTCTAAATTTTGTTGCCTATAATTTTGCAACAAGATAGAACATCGCGGCATAAAATACCACGGTGTTCATATCGTGTTAGCTCTGTCTAGCCAGGGAGTGGACACAGGGGAATGATTGCTGCTTGTTGCCTGCATCACAAAAACCCATCCAAAATCACTTCCTACCTTTTCCTGTATGGCTGCACTGACCTACACTAATACATAAAACACACAAATGAACTCATTACTTACTAATTGGACTTACCTTGAGATGAATTTCCGTAAAGAATTTGGTCAAACACAAGGTTTAATTATTTTGGCGTCCCCACATGCGTCCTCTGCCCAGCTGTGTCTTGGCGTCGCTGCTAAAGTTACGCCGCGCCGTCAGAAAAATGACGATCGAAAAACACGACACAGCTGGGTCGACTGCTTGTATGAGTATTTTTACAGTAAGAATACTGCAGGGTTCTTACATTACCCCTCCCCAAATTTGACGGAAAATCATCTGGGTAGTCTTACAAAACATTAAAAAAACATACACAATCGAAACTAGCATCGACTATCTAAACTCAAAAATGAGATAGTTGAGACTAGTTGGCATACAAACTATGCAAACTCTTATTGCAAACAGTCAAAAACTGAACAAACATTCAGTCGTCCTTATTGGACACTAACTCTAGAAAACAAAAATTTCGTGGTACACATCCACCTTAAGATTACTTGCTAGGCGCAAACCGGCTAGCTTCCTTATGGGAAACAAAACAACTTAAAACTATGCGATCTACTACCGCAGCTTATAATTACCAGTCTTTGTTTTCGGCTCTCTTCCTGAGCTGTGGCACAAACAAAAGGAACTCTAGATTTCTAGATTTACAGGAATCACTCTTTCGGTATTGCCTAGGGATCCGTAAGTACAGATGACACACACAATACGTAATCCCGTAACCGAGCAGGCAACCTAGTTTTCCTTGTAGGACGATCACCGCGTTCGTCCCCATACCCACCGTCACCAATGGGTGGCGGCTCGGGGGGTGGTGGAAGAGTGGTATCGCTGGTAGTGTCGCCTGCACCTCTCAGTGCCAGCTCTTCCAAGTCCGGCTCCTCTACACACTCCTCTGGCCGTTCTTCATCGTCTTCCAGGACACTGAGATCCACCTGATCCACAGCCCACTGTGGCTGCTGGAAACTTTGTCGTAGCTGATCCACGTTCCGTCTTCCTGCTGGTTCACCTGTTGGCGTGGTCAAGTCGAAAACATTCTCAGACACCTGGTTTGCCAAGAGATAAGGCCCCTCGAACAGGGGTGCCAACGACGCGGCTATCCCTTTGTCGGCATTGCTGAGTATGTTGGTCCTCCTGAATACTTCGTCTCCTACCTGAAAGGGGGAAACGCGGCGACCTTGGTTGTAATATTTCTCCTGGCTGTTCTTGGCCTTCGCGATGTTCTCTCGTGCTTCGTTGTAGATAGTTTCCAGGTGTTCGTGTAGCTCCTTGACGTACTCGGTAGCAATTTCCACGCTGACCTCGCCAGGGGTGGTGGTAGGCGGGGGTATGAATGGTGAATCTAACTCTCGCCCAAAGGTGAGCATGGCCGGAGTGAAGCCCGTAGACTCGCTAATAGCCGTGCGGATGGCATAACCTACTGCTGGTAAGTACCTCGACCAGTTGCGATGCTTTTCTGCGTACGCTTTCACGCACTGCTTGATGGTTCTATTCATCCTCTCCGTCGGGTTACCGCAAGGTCGGTAGACGACTGTCTTGCTGGGTTTTATCTGTAATGTCTTACACAAATCTTGCCAGACTGCGCTCGCAAACTGCGGGCCGTTGTCTGAGCGTAAGAATTTCATAAAACCATAGCTGCAACAGTACCTTATCAGGGCGGTGGCCACCGCATGGGTAGTAGCCTTTTGTAAAGGGTAAATCTCCAGGTTGCTCGTAAAGTCGTCGATGATTACCAACGCATGCTCATACGTGTTGGACCGGGGTAGGGGCCCAATCAGGTCGCATGAGACTGAGACGCCTGGCTTGCTGGCGCGCCTGCTCGACATCAAGCCGAACATACCTGCATTTGAAGGTTTAATCCTCTGACACGTCGTGCAACCTCTGATGTACTCTTGGACGTCCTGTCGCATGCGGTCCCATACGTAAGCTTGTGAGATTTTACTTTTGGTCTTCCTTACACCTAAATGCGCTCCCAAGACATGATCATGGTGCACGATCAGAACTGCATGGCGTAGCCCATCTGGCACGACTATGAGATTGTCTCCCTTCTTGTTGCGTCGTCTCACGACTTGGTCTGGGTCGATGTTGTAGCCTCTGGCGATCAGCTTTTTGTCTTTGCCTTCCAACTGTAGTATAATGTCTGCCAAGGCTGTGTCTCGACGTTGTGCTGCTGCCCACTCACCCATTGTTGTCGGCATGTTGTCCGGTTGTTTTGCGAGGGTGATCAGGGCTGTTGGCGTGTCCTCGCCCATGTTTACGCTGAACCTCGGTGCTCGTGGCATCCGAAGGCTTGGTTCTTTCTTCATCGGTTTGCATCGTCCACACATATGGTCGCTCTTGTCTACCGTCGGCAGGTCTTTGGCAAACTTGAGCAAGTTCTCCTGTGGGGGGTCCTCTACAGGTAAGATGCTGTCCACATACGTCTCCTGTATGTTCTCCGGTGTTTCGCAAGGTGCCCTGCTGAGTGCGTCACTCACCAAATTTGAGGTACCCTTCAAGTACTCAATGGTCATGTCAAGACCCATTAACCTCATTGCCCAGCGGCGAGCGCGCCCTGTCGGCTCCTCCATGGTCATCAGGCTCTTGAGTGCTTTGTGGTCAGTGAACACAGTGCAGTGGTTGAACTCTATGTAGGGGAGGAATTTCTGTACGGCATATACTACCCCTAGGCACTCGACTTCAAAAATGCAGTAGTTTTTCTCAGCGGGGAGTAGTAGTCTGCTCGCAAAGTGTACTGGCCTTGGGCCAGATGGTCCTTCTTGCATCAAGACGGCTCCAAGTCCTTCCAGGGAAGCGTCTGTTTGGATGATGAAATCTTTGTTCATGTCCGGTAGTGCTAGGCATGTGTCAGCTGTCAAGGCAGATCTGAGTGCGTCAAACGCTGTCTGCTCGGCGGTTTCCCACCTCCACTTGGTTGCTTTGCGCAGGAGGGTGGTGAGAGGGGCGGCTATCTTCTGGAAGTCTTTGACGTAGTTCCTGAAGAATCCACACAGCCCAAGGAAACGCATGACCTGCTTCTTGTCCTTGAGAACATGGTAGTTGTTAATTGAGCGTACCTTGTTTGGATCAGGCTGTACCTTTCCGGGTGAAACCACATGACCTAACAGCTTAATTTTTGAACATCCAATGTGTACTTTCTTGGGGTTGATAGTAAAACCTGCATTGCTCAGTCTTCCGAAGACGTCGTCTAAGTGATGTACATGTGAGTCCCAGTCTGGCGAAAACGTACACACGTCATCCAAGAACCAGGCGGCGTGCTTGTAGGCTGCGCCCTGCAGAATCTTATCCATGACCCTTTGGAACGTAAACCCTGACCCGGCCAAACCGAAAGGCATACGTCGAAATCTGAAACTGCCGCGGTGGGGAGTAATGAAGCTAGTCTTGTTCATGTCGGCATCTTTCATCTTGATCTGCATGTAGCCGCTTGACAGATCCACTGTCGAGAACACGTTTGCTTCTCCCAGTTGAGCCAAAATGTAGTCAATTCTGGGCATTTTGTAAGGATTAACTCGCGAAATCCTGTTAACAGGTCTGTAATCCACACAGAGGCGGAAAGAGGGTGATGCGCCTGGTTCTGCCTTCTTCTTGACCAGTACCGGGCAACACGCATACTCACTCTCGCCTTCGCAGGACTCCAAGCAGTCCATTTCGATGTATTCGTCTATGATGGTGTCCATGATCTTCCTTCTCTCCTCTGTCATGGGTCGGGAGCGACATCTGTATGGCTTGTTGTCTCCCACATCGATCTCATGCTCGACTCCAGTCACTAGTCCTGGTCGTTTGGTGAACAAACCCATCTTGTGATATTTTTTTATCAATGCCGTGAGTCTCCTCTTGATGTCTGGTGGCCCTGTGAAATTTGCTAGAATTTGTTGTGCGTAGTCGGTGGATTCTGTCACGAAGCACGTAATTACTTCTCTGTCAAATGGGATCACCTCATGTGGTGTGTCAAGCCTATACCACCCACCTCTGGGCACTGATATGTCAATGTTCTCTTTCAAGATGAAATCTAGTCCTAACACTATTGACGGTTTCAGTGTTGGAAGACAATGCAGCTGGTGTGATGCATTGCCACCCCTCCAAATAATACGAGCTTGAGTACTGCCTGCCAAGTCTGTCTCCCCTTGGGCAGTAACCACTCGGATCTGACTGCCTCTGAATTTGCAGCCTGCCTCTCGCAGAAAATTCGCGACCTCTCCATTGATCAGCGTGTGAGATGACCCGGTGTCTAACAGGGCGTGGAAAATTGAATTTGCTATTGTGACCTTGACTAATGGTTTATGATTCACAGGTTCATTGTTGTCGTTGAGTGTTGAAGTGTATTCAACCCGTTCTAGTGGGTTTACTAACAGACAGTCGTAATTTGCATTCATTTTTTTCCAAAATCTTTTGTTGGCTTTACTGTCTGCTCTTTTGGAAGGCTGTGTTGGACTTCTCGTGCCTCCCTTCTTCCCTGCCTCCTTGCTGGCTAAGTCGCCTTGCGAGGAGGCGCCTTCTCGGAGTTTTTTGAGGCGGGGCTCCTCGAACGATCTCTCGCTGGGTTGGGCGTGCCCTCGGGAGTCTTGGTGCGGGTGGCCTCTGGGCATTCGTTCGCGTAGTGACCTGTCTTTCCGCACTTGAAGCACTCCACGGTAGACTTGTCCTTGGAGCTAGATCTCTGAGAGTCCCTGGAGGTCGAACGCGTACGTTCACCTCCACGGACCTGTCTTCGATCCCTGCTATCTCTGCGTAAGTTTGAGAAACTCACATTCTTGCTGGCCTTCCTGTCCTCGCTGGTTGGCCGGTCTGCAGCTGCGGTCCCAGATGTATCTCGCCTCCTGACACGCAGTGGGTCCAATGCTAGCATGCTCACGCGGTTACGGGAGCCTGCTTCGTAGTCAGACCTTGAGTCGTCGCTGCGGTCGCGTCTATCTCTCTGCCGTGAGGCCCTGTTGAACGCGAGGGTAGGTTCCACGCTCTCGGATGCATCAGGGGGTGGTTTGTAGTCTCTTCGTGCAAGTACGATCCTTTGCACTGCATAAGAGGCATTTTGCATATCATGCATTGTAGTGAAATTCCTTTCGTACATATAGTCGATGTACTCTGGGTGCAGCCCTCTCTTAACTCTTGCGATACGCTCTTGCTGCGATGCCTCGTTGCCAAGCAGCAGATAATACCCGTCGATGGCCTCTATATACTCCGGTAGTGGCTCGTCAGCGTGTTGTGATCTGGTCATCAGTTCCATCCTGAGGTCCTCTTCGAAATTGGGCCTCTTGTACCGGTCCATAAACGCAGTTCGAAACTCGTCCCACGTCGTGAAGCTTTGTGTCCGGTCTCTGAAATCGTACCAGGTCTTGGCCTTTCCTTCCAAGACGGTAGGCATAATCCGCAGCATCAGTTTGTCGATGTCACAGTGTGGTCTTGCCTTTGCGTACGCCGTAAATTCCTTGATAAATTCGTGGGGAGGGCGATCCGGTGTGGGTTGAGACCATTTTTTCATTTTTACCTCTTTGGCCACGAGAGTGTCGTATACATCTTGCTGCCGTAGGGCCTGGTAACGCTGACGGTCGTCGTACTCTTGGTCTCGTCTGCGATCACGGTCCTGAGCAAGTTGTCTCTCGAAGATTCTGGACTCTTCTCTGGTCCGTCGGTCGACGATAGACTCAACCAGTGTCTGCAACTCTGCCCTACTGCAAGTTATGTTACCGGTTGTACTTGCCTGCGATGTATATGGTGTGTAGGTCAGGTCGTTCGCTCGTAATGCTGGTTGGTCTCTTTGGTGGCGGGCGCTTGGTTGCTCCGCTTGGGAAATCGCTACCTGTTCAGCATACTTCTCTGCTGCAAAGTCGCGGTACCCCTCGCGGTGCGCGCTGTCCTCGAACGCGACTCGGCTATTAGTGGAGGTCCACCTTGGTGCTCCTCCGCTCATAGCCTCGCGGTGAGTGTCGGTGTCCAGGGCCGTTCGACTGGCGGCGGAGGTCCACTTGTACGGTTCTCCGCTCGCAGTCTCGTGGTTCGCTGTTCTGGTAGCCTGAGCTGAGCTCCACTCCTGGCGCTCCGTTCGACTGTTGGTGGGGATCCACTCCTGTGGTCCTATACCAGCAGTTTTACGGTGCTCTGCGTCGACGGTTTGGTATGAGCTCGTACCTTGGGGCGTCTCTGGTCCGTCAGCAGGAGTCTCTTGGGTCGACTGGCTGCTCACAGACTCTCGATGCTCACCTGGCGTTGATTGAGGGAAACGTAGAAGGTCTTCGGTTGTTTCCGTCTCGTTGTTCTTGGCTTGACGCTGGAGTCTGGCTTTTTCTTCCTGTGCTGCCATGACGGAAAGTTGTCTCTCGTAGACTTCCGCGTCCCAGGGTGTCCCTATTTTCCGGGGTTTACCCTCTGAGGTCTCAGACCTTGCTGAAGAATATTCGCTCACCACTCTGGCTTCGTCTTGGCGTCGGGCTTCCCTCCTGCTCTCCTCGAGCTGGATCTGCATTTGGATTGCCTCGATTTGCTTTGCTTCTGCCTGACGTCTCTCCAATTCTGCCCTTTCGAACAGTAGCAGGTCGCCAGTTGGCAGTACCATTGAGTTCTGCTGCATGTACTGCATCTCTTCCTGTTGTCGACGCTTCTCCTCCAGCTTTTTGCGGCGTAATCTATCATACCATGCCTTAAGAGGGTCGACATCTCCCTCTGCTCGTTGTTGGGGAAGTTTGGTTACGCCTGGAGGGGGTGTCTTCTGTCGGGGCGGGGTTCCCGAGACATTGGTTAGTGGCTGTTTGTCAGCGGAGCTCCGCTGGGTATCCTCGGGGCCCAGAGGAGTTCTCGCCTTCCTGACAGCCTCGTTACGACGTTCCAGTTCCTGCTGGTAGTTACTCTGCTCTCTGCATAGAAAGGTGAGTTGATCTATCTGTTGTTGCATCTCATCTAGCTTGCGTTCCTGCTCTTCTGAGGAATATCTTTCGTCCCTTTTCTGCCTATCTAGTTCCTTCTGCATCCTCTGTTGTTGTGCCCTCCAAGCCTGCTGTATTTCTTGCATGCGTAGCTTCTCCGCGATGAGGAGCTGCTGTTCCCTGCTCTCGCGCATGGGGTCATGTGACCTGCTTCGGTATTTAGATACCTTGCTAGTTGCTAGGACCCTTAGTGGGCGGCGGGGAACGGCCCCTGAGCTGACCTGACGTGTTGTTTCTAACTCCCTTGGGGTTAGTGTGACAAGTTCATGCTGTCGCTGCTGTTGTTGGCCTGGCGTCGCTGAAATCGTGGTAAGAGTTGGTCCAAAACTCGCTTGGTCGTGACCTGTGTGTAGCGGGGTTGAGCTGACAATTGGACCTTGCGGGTGGCCGCCGACTGCGACATTACGTTCTGAGCTCGTATTGCTGGAGCTTAGGCCCTTGTCTGAATCCTGCTTCTCCATTTTGTGCTTCAATTATTTACTCGCAAGTAAATGATAACCCTATCTTACTTGCCTTGTACACGAAACAATTCCACGCGGGTTTGTATAAGCTTAAAGTACATATAACATCCTCTCAACGCGTATAAATTTATACAGAAATATGTGTGTTACTTATAGTACAATAATCCCGGATGACAGGCCCCCACTTACTGTAACGTACCTCGTACCCTGCCCTCCATGACTGCAGCTGCTGGCCTGTGTTGGTGCTGCTGGGCGTACTCGGCGTATTACTAGTACTTATTCTGTTAGCAATTCCTATCACTTAGGCTAATTGGCTATCTTAGAATGAATAAAAGGTTCTTATGTAAGAGAAATTAAAAACGAACGTCTAGGGTTGATATTATTTAATTGATCGAATGATTTAGAAAAATACAAAATATAATTTCACGATAACCCTTACATAATATTATTGTACTGGATGTAATTCAGTAACACACACAAAAATCAGTATAAAATAACACTAATAATAACGGATGAGAGGTTGGATATATAACGCAAATGAAACTATGTTAATCAAACCTATGGGCACGGCACCCAGCTGCCCTATCTTTAGCTAAGATGGCGGTTAGCGATCAACCCAGAAATCTGATGCGTGGCTACATGCACGGCTAGAAAGCGGCTCAGCCCTGCGTTATACCGAAGTTAAACGCCTGGTGAACTACTCGATAACCGACATGAACTGCGTCATAGAGTTATGGATTGATATTATTTAACAAGAATGATTTCTGAATTCTGCTGGTATATGGCACTAAAATTGTAGCGTGAAAGTTTCGAGTTAAAATAAGATAATTGACTTCACTTGAAATATTAAGTGATTAGATACAATGATGCGAGCACAATTTGTTGCACCAAGGGACTGAAGCGAAACCAGAATTCTATTGCTTTGATTACGTTAAGTAAATTGCAGGTTAGAATAGCTTTAACCGAAAGAAATATATACCAGATATTTAAATCAACACAAGGAAGCAGCAATGAGCTATGGCTTATACTTGCGAGTAGTAATTTCTCAGGTCTTGACTTTATGCTCGAAGAGTCTTGCGCAGCTAGCGGGACACGTTCATCACATGAAGAGCGTTGGTTTGCGAGTGCTGTAATGGACGCTTTGGGAAGCTTTGCTAGCTTGGCTTGGGTGGTGAGCGCCGCTTGCGGCGCTACCGGGAAGCTCCATGAGAAAATAGTACCCTAAGCATACTACTGTATTTTTACTTTAAGAAAATAAAAAGATGCAAAAAATAATTTAATTGGCTAAAAATATTATATTATAATTTTTTTATAATATAATATTGCTTACAAAACATCAAACCTACTCATCCAAACATGAAACAATTTTACAAAAAATAGTTCCGTGCACGCAGATTCATGCGCGGCAAAAACTACAGTCAGACAGCCATATTGTAACATCGAGATATTTTTTATTTATTTACCGACATTAAATTTCAGATTTTACATTTATTAAAATATGTTAGAAACCAAGGCGGGGACATTTATTTAGTTTAACAATAATTTAAAAATAATTATTTAGGCCATATGAATACTCTTTAACTCATAGTTACTTCAGAAATTAATTAAATATATTTACTATATTATATGGTATGGATAACGCCGCCATCACATACATAAAATGGCGCTATCCTTGAGAATCTGACTTGGTAACATATAAAAATCACATATGCCCTTTTGCCCTATTTTCCACTGTCTAAAACTTTTATTTCATGATGGAAAAATTAAAATAATAATTATGAATCGAGTACTGAAGTTAGAATTTACTTAAAACAATTTATGAACCTTAAACTGGCCTTGGTCGGACTTTCCCGCCATTTTGAATCTCTAACTGTACATGGTATTTTTTCCTACACAAGCCGCCATCGTACCTCCGCCGTATATAAATATACGGTGGTGGCTACGCTGACCTATTTGCATTTTTGCCTCGTAGTCCGGATTTCCGCGGTCCGTATTTAAAACTAAAAAAACAAAACGCAGTCCTATATGATACATTTGAATATCAAAACGCACTCTTCTAAATTTTGTTGCCTATAATTTTGCAACAAGATAGAACATCGCGGCATAAAATACCACGGTGTTCATATCGTGTTAGCTCTGTCTAGCCAGGGAGTGGACACAGGGGAATGATTGCTGCTTGTTGCCTGCATCACAAAAACCCATCCAAAATCACTTCCTACCTTTTCCTGTATGGCTGCACTGACCTACACTAATACATAAAACACACAAATGAACTCATTACTTACTAATTGGACTTACCTTGAGATGAATTTCCGTAAAGAATTTGGTCAAACACAAGGTTTAATTATTTTGGCGTCCCCACATGCGTCCTCTGCCCAGCTGTGTCTTGGCGTCGCTGCTAAAGTTACGCCGCGCCGTCAGAAAAATGACGATCGAAAAACACGACACAGCTGGGTCGACTGCTTGTATGAGTATTTTTACAGTAAGAATACTGCAGGGTTCTTACAATTTGTTGATTTATTTAAAAATAAAAAGCAATATAATAGGGTTTTAAAATTTTACCTTTGAATTTCTATACATACTGAAGATATAGCAGTAATTCGGTAATCTACAAGTTTCTATGCTGTTAGACCTTAATACTGGAGTGACTGGAGTCCCGTCCAACATCTATGATTGCACAGAATCACATAAAAGGCAATGAAACGCCAACCTCAGTCTGCGTCGTCTCTTCTATGTGCTTAAAATAAGATAAAGTACCGTAATATTTGCTAATAATTAATTTTTACATTACCTGGATTAACGTAGTACAAAATTATTACAATTTTTTACTTTTTGGTGTGGTATTTTAGAAGTTATCGTTACATTTAGGCATCAATTCGCGAATTTCCTATGTTAAACAATGGCGCATAGTCAACAAAAACCGCTCGCTAGTGGCGCCTCTGGTCACTCTGGCGGGCGTAAAATGGAACTAAAGCGTCACGCAATAATCGGACCACGCGACAGACATTGAACAATGAGTGCGTTTGAATTCACGGGCCAGCCCGGGCTGGCCCGGGCTGGGTAAAATGGCGGTGACCTTGGTCGCCTGGTATGAAACGTCATAATGTCGTCATAATTAGTTCCCAGTCTGTCCGCCAGGTCTCAGGCGCACTGTAGAGTCCGCCCGCGTCAGCCTGGGCCAGCCAGGAAGTGACGTCTTGAGAGGAGGAAAAATGGCCGCCGGGCTGGCCCCACTTGACGACAAAAAACGCTTCAGCCCAGGCCAGCCCGGGCTGGCCCGTGAATTCAAACGCACTCAATGTTTTGTTAGAAACATTGCGCGCAGAAGACTCTGGTTTAGGGATATATTTTATTATGTTGGTAGTGCTGATGAATCAGCTGTTCATAGCAGATTGTTGTTTACGTTTTTAACATTGTTCAGTAATTTAATTTCAAAAATTAAATAAAGCATGATATTGTGAGGGAAAAGTGCATTTTTTACTAAATTTTAATTAGTACACGCGATATAACATTTTTAAATTACATTAAAAGAAGTATATTATACTGAATGAATATTGTGATTTGTGAGAATCGAGTTCCCACTCCCCAGGGAGCTGCAGAGGACTTTTTCATTATTCATCACACCTGTGATCACACTGCCTTTGTCACGAAGATCAGAAGATCCTGCTTTGTAGTGTGTGCCAAATATTAAACATTTATTTTATTTCATAGCTGCTGGAAGAAAAATTGTTGTAATTAAGATTGTATTTAAGCCTGTATTTATATTTATTTTCTGTATTTTGATAAGCATTCTGGTTTTTCAACATGTCTCTAGACTTCTGCATAAATGATGAAATTTATATAAAAAATGAACAGTTTGATGAACCATTTCTAGAACTTGCCAATGAATTGCATGAAGAAATTGACATTAAAAGTGAAACGTTTGAAGAACATGACGCAGAGTTTGATGGTAACGAAACATTTGGACAAAACACAACTTTGAGTGGCAATGAAGTGGACACAGACAACATTGAAATTGGTGTGGAAGACGTGAAGACTTTTGAGTTTGTTGAGATGGAGACTGAGTCATTATTAGCCGAGCCTGACAACTCTCTTACATGTGGAAAGTGTAATGTAATTTTTGAAAATCTGTCCGTGTTAAATTATCATCTACTTACTCATGCTGATTTAAGACCTATTTCTTGTCCTGTATGTCTTCGAAATTTTACAGAAAGAGGTCATCTTAATAGTCATTTACTAAAAATACACAATTTGGTCGAAAATTCAGTAGGCAGCTTTGTGCCAACCACATCACATAAATGTGAAACATGTCATCTTATATTTAAATCAAATTATCGTCTTCAACAACATATAAATCATGTTCACAAAGGTCTGAAGACTTTTAAATGTGATGAATGTGGAGCATGTTTCAAACAAAAGAGTCATTTGAATTCACATTTAATGATACACACCGATGAAAGACCATATAAATGTTCAATATGTAGCCGAGATTTCAAATGGAAGAACAGTCTTAAAAAACACTTGAATAAAGTACATAAAATAGTTGTGACTGCTGATCTTTTACAAAAAAGGGAACCTACTGTACCTGTTATTATTAATGATAAAAAAATGCAAATTGTCTGTAAAAAATGTGATGTACAGTTCAGTTCACATGAAAATCTTAGCCAACATGTATGTATCATTCAGGACAATGTTAAAATTGAAACATTTGAAGAACAAGACACAGAGTTTGATAGTAACGTAACATTTAGACAAAATACAACTTTGAGTGGCAATGAAATGGACACAAACAACATTGAAATTGGTGTGGAAGACGTGAAGCCTTTTGAGATTGTTGAGGTGAAGACTGAGTCATTATTAGCCGAGCCTGTTACTGACAACTCTCTTACATGTGGAAAGTGTAATGCAATGTTTGAAAGCCGGTCTAGCTTAGATTCTCATCTGCATGTTCATACTAAGTTCAAACCTTTTACTTGTCCTGAATGTATTAAAAAGTTTAGGAAGAGATTTCATCTCAAACACCATTTACTAAAAGTGCACAAGTTAAATGAAAATTCAGTAGCTAGCTTATTGCAAGATAAATACATTAAATCACATATTTGTAAAAAATGTGGCCTTATATTTAAAACACAATATGATCTTACAAGTCACATGTATTCCATTCACAAAGAACTTTCAATTGATAGGCCTTTTAAATGTAATGTATGTGGATTATGCTTCAAAAGAAAGTGTCATTTAAATTCACATTCAACCACACATTCCAATGAAAAAACATATAAATGTTCAATATGTAGCCGAGATTTCAAATGGAAGAACAATCTTAAACACCACTTGAATAAAGTACATAAAATAGTTGTGACTTCTAAATTTATACAAAAACAACCTGCTGTATGTATGCCTGCTTTTATTGATGATAAAGAGCACACGGTTTGTGAAATTTGTAATGTACAGTTCATTTCATGTGAAAATCTTAGCCAACATGTATGTATTATTGGAGGCAATGTTGAAATTGAAACAGTTGAAGAACATGTTAATGATTATGAAATTAATGAATATTTCATTGATGGCAATGAAATAAACAAAGACAACATTGAAATTGGTGTGGAAGACGTGAAGCCTTTTAAGTTAGTTGAGATGGAGACCGATCCATTATTAGCCGAGCCTGTTACTGAAATCTCTCTTACATGTGGAAAGTGTAATGCAACTTTCACGAGCCACTCTAGCTTAGATGATCATCTACTTGTCCATGTACCACAATTTGCTGCATACAAGATTGTACAAAACAAGGAACCTGCCATTATTGATCAAAAAGAGCATAAGTTCTGTAAAAAATGTAATGTGCAGTTCAGTTCACATGAAAATCTTAGCCAACATGTATGTATCATTCAGGACAATGTTAAAGTTGAACCATTTGAAGAACATGACACAGAGATTGATAGTAACAAAACATTTGGACAAAATACAACTTTGAGTGGCAATGAAATGGACACAGACAACATTGAAATTGGTGTGGAAGATGTGAAACCTTTTGATATTGTTGAGATGGAGACTGAGTCATTATTAGCCGAGCCTGACATTTCTCTTACATGTGGAATGTCTAATGAAGAGTTCAGTTCACATGAAAATCTTCAACAACATAAACTCATCTTTCATGACGGTGTTATTAAATGTGCAATATGTCATGCAACTTTTACGAGTGAGGCCAGCTTAAATGCTCATTTAGAAATTCATTCATTTAACCATGAGTTTGAAGGGATGAATAATTATAATAGTCATTTACTGAGTTTTATAAATTCAGTAGTGCTGCCACCTACCAAAAAGAAAAAACAGATTTTACATTATAAGTGTAAAACATGTCATATTATATTTAAATCAGACGATGCTCTTAAAAAACATATTAAAATATTTCATCAAGATAGTAAGCCATTTAAATGTTCAATATGTAGCGAAGATTTCAGATTAAAGTACACTCTAAAGCAACATTTCAGCAAAGTTCATTGTATAAATTATAATTCAAATATTCAACAAATAGAGAAACTTTCCAACTCTAGCAGTGAGCTACAAAGGCACAACATCAACATACAAGATAAAGCAAATTTGACGTCTTATGGACCACCAAAACCTCAACTACGACAGTCCAGGACAAGAAATGAGGTAATTAAATTGTGCATGAACTTTTGATTAATTTTCTACATTACTAAAGTTGTAGGATCAAAATATATATAATAATTCTTTGATGTGGGCCAAGATCACACTAATTTGTGAATTAAAATTGTTTAAAAATAGTCAAAGTGTAGTTTGTTTGTTTGTTTTTTTTTTACATTATTAAATTTTTATTGCGAAGGAAAATGAACAAATATAAATTTATTAACAAATGCATTTATTAATCAATTATTAAATACTGTCCGTTAATGAATAAATTTAAAGGTGCAGTATTGAGAGATTGGCACACTTAAACAGTAACCAATGTTGGTAGAGAAAAGTGCCACTTACCAATGTTGGTAGAGAAAAGTGCCACATATGTTATAATTTCCTGTGTCCACAAATATACCCCCATAGAGTTCCTTGCAAGTCAAATTTCAAAATTATTTTGTTGTTTTTAGGTGAGACAGACTGAATGCAAGTTGACAGCCAGCAGCCTCCCAGAAATGTGGATCACCAAAGTCAAGCCGTGCTTCGTCAGGCTGGACCGTGGAGAGGTGGGCACTGAGATTTTAACAGTGAAAGTTGACCAACTTGTTCTGCTTTTTTACCTTTTTTATTTCAGATTTAATCTGTTTAGTAGAATCTCATTAATTATTTTATGTACATTTATTCATTTTATTCATTTAGAAATTTGTTTTATTTTTTTCTCTGAAGTAACATCTCGCTAAAAAGCAGAGAAAAAATTGGCCCTAACATTGACGACCAAGATAAAAATGCTGCTGGCTTACCCCACAAGGGATATGGTTTCATGTTATAAATGAATAAATGAATTATTTTCTTAAAAAAAAAAAAAAAAAAAAAAAAGGCAGAAAACATTTATAGTTGTTCAATAAATTTGTTTTAATTGTGCTATTTTATTAAACCAAATTCAATACATAAGTGATAGCAAATAAAAATATATTTACAAGTACATATCATGATGCCATTCCCTGCTTGAAGGGTAAACCAGCAGCATTATTACCTCTTTCTTTAATGTCCAAGGATATTATTATTAAAATTATTATTATAACATTGTCTCGCAGTGAGCTGTTGTCTAATATGGCTAAGACAGCTGTGTATCACTCTCTTAGTACCAACTTTGATGTATGGTTCATAACTCTGTTATTTTTTAGGTGAGACAGCCAGACTGCAAGTTGATAACCAGCAGCTTCCCAGAAATGTGGATCACCAAAGTCAAGCCATGCTGTGTCAGGCTGGATCGTGGAGAGGTGAGTAATAACTTTATCAACTGTAAAGTTTCAATAAATTAATTGTTCTGTTTATTTATTTTACTTTTAACTTTTAATCTGTGCAGTAGTATCTTAGCAATTATTTCATGTAAGGTGTACAGTATATAATTTATAAGATTGAATTTCTAAATTCATTTAAATATCTTGGCATAATACTTCAAATGACAGGGCTTTCTTTTTCTAAACATATAACAGAAAGATGTAAGAACGCTATCACTGTTATGTACACTATCTCAGGGCTGTCTGGTCTATCCGTCAAAACAGGGCTCAAACTGTTCAATTTAAAAGTCGCCCCTGTGGCTACTTATGGTATTGAAATTGTATGGCCTCATTTATCTGTATCCGATTTTGATAAATTAGAATCAGTAAAAGCCATGTTTGTTAAAAGATTACTGTGTCTGTCAAAATTTACCGAAACTAGACTGGCCTATAAACTGATAGATTCCAATTATTTTATTACAGAAATCAAAGAAATGTTTAAACTTCCAACGACAGATCAATATTCCAATTTTATAGCTGTCAGGAATCAAAAAGCTCAGGATATTAATCCTGAGTTTTACAGCACTGATGCTATGACATGTAAATATTGGTGTCTGCCCCAATTGGATAGATCCAATGTTAGAAATGTTTTAACTCGCCAGGCTGTTCACGGCTTCCATTATCTAATTTGTAAATCTTCTGGTTATCATAAAGCTGAACAATCTTGTGTATGTAAATTATGTAATGAATATTGTAGCCAATATCATTTAAATATCTGTAAATCTAGAATTAAGTCTATTAGCGATTATGCCAGGGGAGATTTCATATAGTCTATAGATTTTGAATAGCAATGAAGCAATAAGTTTTTTATTCTATCTATTTTCTATGTCATATTTTGTCTTATATATATGTGATTATATATATGATATATTATTATTATGATGTAACAGGCTGTTAGTATCATCTGTTATTTTATTTTATATTGTTTTATTATCATTTTCTATTGTTCTATTATTCTGTAACTATTATATATGTTTTGTATGTATGTTTTATGTGTTCTATTGTAATGTTTTTCTATAATGTATGTTTCTAGTGCTGTTAATATGTACACTTTCTGTGTTTAATAAAAGACTAATAATAATAATTTATTTAAATTACATAAATACTTAACCATAATAAATAATTAAGTATGCCAACTTCTATACCACCATATTTTTATTCTTAACTATAACTGAAGGGCAGTATTTTTAGTATTTTTTTTCTATTATTTTTAAAAAAAGTAAATCTCATTTTTGGGGGCTTCAAAAAATTGATAAATGGTTCAACAATCTCGTTAATAATCTGTCAAACCAAAGCAGTACAGTGGTCCTAATTTTGTAATTTACAATTTTTGTTCAGTCAAATTAATGTTGTGATATTTTCCACAGGTGACGAGGTACCTGTCTCGACTGGACAAGCGAGAAGTGACGGAGGAGAGAGGCTCCCCCATCGAGGGACTTCCCCCACCCCTTGCCACCCCTGCACCTCCAGTCAGGGACGACCCAAGACACCCTTGTGGGGCTGTGAGTGTAACGTCAAACCTTCTTTTGGGTGCTGCAACTTTTACTTTAGAAAATGTGAGACAAAAACATGATTTTTTCTCATAAAAATATAATGTTGCTCCAAAATACATACTTGGTGATTGTAAAGTAAGTTCTGAAAATGCTAAATTAAGTTCAAATCACAGTTCTAATTATTATAGAAAAGTTAAATTCAAGTCTTTGGTCACAAGAGTTTTAAGAAATTTGAATAAATGTAAATAAAGACAGTACAGTGTGTTATTAGTTTATTACAGAAATTAGTGTCAAGAATTAAATTTGGTAAAAATTGCAAAGGTATGATATAATATTGGAACAAAATTTGAAGGAAGAATGGCCACATAAATATGATTAAGTTTTCTTATTTGTTGAGGGGAACTTTGAAATTGTAATTTTGTAAATATTTGTTAAAGATCTATAAATCAAATTAATTTTAATGTTTTCATACACTTGAATGAACATATCAGACTTCATCTACATGAGTTATCTGCTATTTCAGATGAGTACAATTAAAGTGGAGTGAGAGTTCATTTTTTTTAATATTTTATTTTTTAAAAATAGTTTAAGCTGCCCTCTATTGAGAAATGAAAACCAAAAAAATCCATCTCAAATAGTTTCACCACAAACAAATTCCAAAGTTGGTGTTTCGGAGGCCTTTAACGTGCAGCCTTATGGAACATAAAACCGCGTTTTACTCCAACTTTTTCTGAACTATGGTACAATTTAAAAAATACTTACGTAATCTATGATGAATTCTTTAATGAATTTTCAAATAAAATTTTTTTTTTTACGGGGTCGTTTTCTTGGAAAAAAATCATGAAAATCCTTATGAGAATTAACCCGCAAAAACTTAAATATTTTTTTCCGAAAAAACGGCTCCGTAAAATTTTTTTTTATTTAAAAATCCATTAAAGAATTCATCATAGATTACGTAGGTATTTTTTAAATGGTAGCATAGTTCAGAAAATGTTGGAGTAAAACGCGGTTTTATGTTCCATAAGGCTACACGTCAAAGGCCTCCGAAACACCAACTTTGGGAATTTTTTGTGGTGAAACTATTTGAGATGGAATTTTTTGGTTTTCATTTCTCAATAGAGGGCAGCTTAAACTATTTTTAGAAAATAAAATATTAAAAAAAATGCAATCGCTCACTCTACTTTAAGAACTGTAAACACTGTACTAAAATTTTTATAAATTAAATCTCATTACTGCACACAAGATCGTAGTAGAGGCAGATAGCTCATTATTGGGGATGAGGGACGATTTACTCCATAATACATGCAGTCAAATGTACTCATTATTTCAAGACTTATCAAATATTTTGACAGAGTTGTGTTTACTGTGCGCCTTGTTATTTGAATTTGTATAATATGTATTACCTTTGTGACTTCACCTTGTAAATATAATAAATTGTATATAAACATTAACATAGAGATAATACATTATTTTTCATTCTTTTTTGTTGATTGCCCTATATGTGAGTAGATAAAATAATTTAGAAACTGAGCAAAGAAAACAACAACAAAATAAACACAACATCTTCTTGATGTTGATTCCCTGAAACAAAATAACTTTAATTTGGTTGTATAACAACAACAAAAAATAATAAATATGCTCTTATTATGAAATCTACTTTTAACTGCATGTTATTATTTATTTTTAAATATAATTATGTATCACTAAAAATAATAATACCAGATAATATTTCCAAGCTGTCTTGATATTTGAAATTGTCTGATATCCCTGTAAATATTATATTTTTAATAAAACCTGAACATGATGTACATTGTTTTTCTTCCTTTTTTAATTGATACCTAAATCTAGTATTTTTAGTTGTAAGACATGATAGTGCAATTTAAATTATGAAACTGATGGATCTTTTTTTTTTTTTTAATTGCATATTTGGAAGACCACTTGCAAAACTATGTTTTAGCGTTTTAGCAAAAAGTAAACAAAATCACAAAACCATTTGTTGTTGTTGATTATGTATTTTTTTTTTTTTTTTTTTACCTTTTAATGGGAATTTTACTATTCTTACATACAGATTACAATAGATTATACAGTATATGAACAATTTTAAAAAATAAATATACCACCGGAATCTGCAGTTTTTGCATGGTCATTTTTTATCATATTGAAATGTGCATCTGAAGAAGTTTTCTTCGTTTCAATATCTTAAATTGCAACAATGAAAAAAAAATATGCATACATAGTTATTGTGCATTTCGAGCTCCTACATGTATGCAACCAGCCACATTTTGAAGCTAAAACAGTTGCCTAACTTTAAGGGAGTAGTAAAAAAAAAATCTTTAATATAATATATATTTCAGATCGACCAGGCATATAATTATTCAAAATATTGCTTATTTGGCTAAATTTTAGCTATTTTACTAAATAGAAAGTAATATTTTGAAATTATTTAATATTTTAAGTTCAAAAAGATATAAATCGGAACTATTTTATATATATTATGTATATAATATATATATAATTATATATATATATGTATTTTCCGCATAAATTTAATTAATTGTATATATACATAAGATATAAGTATTAACTTAACTTCTACAATTCTAATTGTAAAATGAATATAATTATTATGTGTCAGATCTGTTCAGTACATTTTTGTTTATTTAAAAAAAAAAACTCAATTTTAAATCGTTGTCAATATAAGTAAAAATAAAATTTTGATATTTTCTTGTATCATTGCATATTATATTGGACAAATTCTTGACACCGTGACAAATTACAGATGACGCGTCTGACTGCAATGCAACGAAATGAAACTTTTATATATATATATATATATATATATATATATATATATATATATATTATATATATATATATATATATATATACATCATGGATACACCCCTAAGAGCTTACAGCTCGCGGCGGGGTACTGGGTAGGGATAAGGATAGGGAACGGATAGTGGCCACGGCCTGCATGCTTACGCGTCCAAGCATTCGCTGAGGTGAGACTGAGGAAACCGTGGAAAACCTCAGTCAGGACGGACACCTCTACTTTTTCTCAATGGACCAAAGCGATGTCCAAAGCCTGGGGAACCACACACAAGTGTATCACTGCACTAGGTGGAAAGCAAGATGAATTTACCCCAGGGAGGGAGCAGCGTATTTTTTACTTGAAACGGTCACCCATCCAAGTACTAACCACGCTCGACGTACGTAGCCTGACTTCGGTGATCTAACGTGAACTTCAATGCACTGCGTCACGCTTGACCTTATTGTATATAGCTTTTACTAATTACATCATGAATGTTTGTATTACATGCAGATCATACAAAATTACAAACTAATAAAACTATAATATTACAATAATTGCAAGCTTATACTTTTACAGCTTTTACTACAATATAAACCAATTAATGCGAAAATTTTCATGAAAATATTATTTCTAAAGCTTCTTTCACAATCAGTGCGCCGCAACGCCGCAAAACATGCACTTTTGCAAAAAGATCAAGCTCGCTTTGATTTTCTTTAGGCGACAGATGTTGCGGCATGTTTTTGCAGCAAAATCGGACTATGTGAAAGAACCTTAATAAAACAGCTTGCATATGGCGATGGTAAAAAACAAAATAAATGTATTGTTTAATTATAATTTTCTTTACTGTTATTACAACATATTATCACACATAGTCTTTGTTTGGTAATTAACATATAGTATCTGAGGTTTTCTTAGTTCTAAGTTGAAATGAGAAGATTTGAGTTCATATTAACAAGTTTATTACACGCAGAGATAAGTTACATTACTTAAATAACTTGTATAGAACTGGAGTATCAGAAACTCCGTGATGGCTAGATAATAGTCATGATTCTTCTAACAGAAAACCAGAAAAGCATGATGGGAAATAAGATCAGATTATTATAATGCGCACTAAATAAAAGGCGCCACAAGTTGACAAAAATACAAGAGCTGATGTTGACATATAGTTATACACAACAGTATCAATTAAAATCAAATAATAAAAGTTTTTTCCAATAATATTTCATGCATTTGTTTAGTTTCAAATAAAAAATGTAACAATTTTTAGTTTAATTTCTTTTAAGCATTAAAATTAAAGCTGTCACTTTTTCAAATTTTAAGTTGTCAGTTCTTGTTTTTAATTAGAAAAATTGGCTCGTGGATGATAAACAAAATACGTTTATATTTATTAACAGAAATTTCAATGCATAACCAAACATGCACATGCAGTATAACTTTCATGCTATTATATTGGGAGGATTTGGCATGATTTTCCGTTCATTTCTTTCCTCAAAAGCTCGTACAGTCAGATAAAATTATCATGGTGGATACAACCGCAATGATAGCAAATTTGAGGAAATTACATCACCAATGTCAAAACT